>JAMZEH010000055.1:295000-705000 GCA_024699665.1 Ostrea denselamellosa | reverse complement strand
ATGCCTTTATTGCTACACTGTAGTGATAATTATTGTAGTTATTAACCTACATATATATTTATATCTATATTGTGTTTAACAAGTAGGAGTGCTGGTCAAGGTTATGATAATGATATGATTAAAATAATGTGGAATGTAATGGCACTGTTCAACAATGATCGAGTCTTTAAAGCATTTGAGTATTTTTGTTTGTTAATTGTTTTTGTTTTAATTTTTTTTGTTATTTTTTTTTATTTATTTATTTTTAATTATTATTGTTTTGTATTGTTTTTATTATTATTATTATTTTTATTTTGCATGTTTGTTTTTTATCAAAAGGCGAAACTCCATGGACGAAACAGGTTTGGGGACAATATATTTTGACAGCATTAATTAACTCTGCATCGTACAAAATTCAAAGAACACGTCCTAAATAAGAGTTCATTGTTAGACCATGTAAATTAAAGGTTAATTACAAAATTACAAAAGTCACGTCCTACTTGGTGATTGCATTTCTGATGCACATTTCGAATATATTTTTTTTTTCGTATTCGTTTGCAACTGCGCAATACCCAAGAATGTAATGCATATGACAAAGCAATAATTGTACGTGGGAGGGCAGATGTGAGTATCCGTTAATGAATTCAGGGCTGCACGATTCATTCATATCTGCATAATTTAAAAGCAATAAACCACATGAAAAAGTGTGTGAAATAACACAAATTCCACAACGACTCTCCATGAAGGAGTATATCGGGAGAGAAAAAAAACAACAGGAAACAAACATTGCAGGTGGCCTTGTAGAAACCATTCGTCTAACAAATAGAACATGTTAATTTTGTTTACTAGCTCCCTGAAATCTATCGTTGGGATCAAAATTTTATTTATATTCAAAACCAAGACCTGGGGTACCAATTTTATTGATATCTGAAAAAAAAAGTGTTTACACTCGAAAGATGATAAGACGAGCTTCTTGTGTGAGGAGTCGCCCATTCTCTTTGGATGAACGGGTGAAACCGCAAACTGGAGATTTCGAAAAGTTTGTCGATACTGGGGATGGGCCTAACCGTCTCTAGGGATGACATATAACCGCAAATGACATATGGCAAAGTGTTGCTTTGTAACCTTATGACTAATTAAAGCATTTTAAAATCTATTAATGTTTGCACTTAACAAACTCTGTATGTATGTTACAAGTTACGTTTCTAAATAATTCAAAAGTTTACTGAAGTACAGCGACCTATAATGTATAATAAATATAGTCGCTTAGTTCACTTAATAAACATTAGATTCAAAGTGAAAGTTAAATTCACTGCACCCGAACATATCACACTGCACACAACAAGGGCTATAAAAGTTAATAGGTGAAGTTTATTCATACAAGTATTATTACGAGAGATTAACCAAATTTTCACCATCTATCCTTTCCAATAAACGAAGAGGTGCGAAAACTAATCCCCAGCGAAGGTTATCAAACAAAGAAAAATCTAAGAGTTGTTTTGACCAGCATTTGGGAGACATTCCGACTAAACCACACAAAGAAAATAAAACGAACATAGCACATTGCGATTGTTAGATATTTTATAAGCCATAGCCACATGGTTTCCGAGTCCAAATTAAGGAGTGTACATACTTGCGGTTAAGGGTTGGTCTGAGTCAGCGCGCGAAGAAAAAAAACCCCGCCTGACCATGTTTGCCGAAAGTGAGGCACAGCAATGATGGTTGAGCGAGTTATCTTCCCCATTATCTTTGTTTACAAGATTATTTGGTTGAGGCTTTCAATTCGTATAACTGCATTACAGGTTCTCTTGAGGCCCTGCTCTATCTTATAAATTCTTGCCTCATTTGATATTTCAAATTCCATCAGTGTTATGTCGTATTTTGGACACATATAGGTGTTTGTTTCAAGTACATTTAAGTCCACCTCAATATTTTTGTGACACAGATGTCAAAAGTATCAAATTTGAATAAAACAGTTTATATATTTCTTGTAGGTCTTTGTTCCGGTTGTCATCTGGATGGTAACTTTACCCCGTTTTTATTCTAAGTACGCATCACCCCTGTTAGTTATTTGATTACATAAAGAATTAACTTGTCGATAAGGTTCATTTCGTCTCGGTGAAAATTGGCTAAAGTGTAATCATCTCCATTACACAAAGGGTTATTCTGTTTTCTTTAGTTACGCATATGCAAGTAAGTATAGGGAATTTATATATATATTAAAAAAAAGACGGAAAAGATGAAGAAAAAAGAGGGAATATATATATATATATATATATATATATATATATATATATAATATTAACATACAGACGATTCCTACAAACACGCAACCAACAAAAGAAAAGAAAAAGAGGAGTGAGGTAGAAGATAGTGACGCTATGTATGTATATAATTTGATTTGGTCTAGATTTTAGTTTTGAGCACAATTCTAGCTGGAAAATCTTCCAGTAACTCTAGTAAAAATCTTCCAGTAAATGTAGCTTCTACTTAGAACTTACAGCACTGAATCCTATTAATAAATATGTGATTTACAAAAATAGGGGGATGTGTACAGAATATTTTTTTGAAAGGGGAGGATTTTTTTTAAATCTTGACTGCAATGAAGTACGTATTACATTCACAACAATTAGTGTCACCTTATGAGATGCATACTGCGTCTATCAAAGGGGAAAATTGGTGGTTAATATTTCAAATAATGTATACTGACAAAATAACAATAATACAGTGTTTGGGGTATTTTATATTTTGAACATGCAGTTGCACATCGTATAGAATTTCTAAGTCACGGGCAAAACATGCGAAGAACATGCAAACTGCATGTTAAGACCATTGTATTGTACGCTCATGTTTCTAAATTTTCATCCTTGTTTTTCTTTCATTACGAACACCAGGATAATTATAATTGTAACCGTAAAGATTTTAACGATAAAAGGTGGAAATTCGATCAGTTCACAAAGTACTCGACGCATTTTAAACACGTTTGAAATTACCCATTTCGTAATGCACTTAAAATGTATTTAAAACTCGGTCGATTCTTATAAATCTTGATTACTTTAAAGAAATTATTTTCATTGATTTAATTATTTGTCCTATATTGATATAATTTATTCAATATTATTTCAAATACACATGTGTTTGTTACAACTATGACGAATGTCGTGCAAAACATTATATAACATGGTTGTACTCACAGAGAACAAATTGAAAATTTGGGCTGTAGTCTAGTACATGTTGTTCTAGTAAACTCTTTACGGGAGATATTTTGTGTCAAACACAGCTGTTAGTTATATATATATATATATATATATATATATATATATATATATATCAGATCCTGCGAATGCCTAACCTTGATTAGTGCCTTTTTAAGTTCAGTATAAAATATTGAAATCGCTATTTAATGGTAACAAAACAAGTTGGACAATAATTTCATGTATTAAAAAAATTCAAATATGAAATAAAATATTTTTTTTAAAAACATGAATGGAAGTCCCGATGACAGACAGACACACGGGAAGTAAACTGTCCCCACTTGACGACAAAGATACGATAGGTCGCGTTGTTATTTACCGCGTATAACTAATATGTGCGTTCTGTAAGTTTTTTGTAAAGAAGGATTAAAACTGAAAGAAATAATATTCGATATATATATATATATATATATATATATATATATATATATCAGTGCGTTGGATAAACAATAAACAGGCCATTTTGACTGTTGATTTTATGTTGCCCAATACGGCCCTGCATTCTTATTCTAGAAGCTTCCATTTTTGCATTTTACAATAATGATTTGAAATCAATAGCATCACGATATAAAGATTTTCATAAATATGAAACCAGAACCTATATATTGGTGGACCTACAATCTAATGCATGCAATGTATACTGGTGCATTATGATCAATCACGACACCTCGATTCTATCGAAAGGTGACATAAAATTGGATATTACATAAAACCAATTAAATATTTACAATTAGGCTTATATATTAAAGTAAAAAAGAAATAGAAAAATTATTACTCCGAGCAACTGGTGAGAGAATAATAGGCAGTCCATTGACAGACGATAGACATTCAAGGACAAAATGCGCATTGTCCTTAAAGCAACTGTCTCGCGCTATTGATTGAACATACGGAATTCATTACTGAAGCTTGCTATAAGCAAAGGTTACTTTGGGAATTCTCCAAGATCAGGTTGCTTCAATTTTATCCTATGATCTGTGTCTTACTGATATGCATGACACAGATTGTTGGAGTAAATTCATTCTTTCAGCGTTTTTCTTCTTTTTTTAAAAATTATGTTTTGGCGAATGGGAAAGTTTAGTGCATGAAATTTATAACTTTTATGCAAACATTTTTCAAAACTAAATTGACTAGAACTGTTTATGTCAGTTATAATTATACACCGGTTAGAAAAGTAGAAATAGTGTTTACAATATTTTAATTTATCTAGTTATATATGAAGACCGTTTGGGTAGACAGTCATAAACTTTTTACTGATATTTTCACTGACCCGCTCAACATTTACAATGTCCGTACAAAAACATTATAAGTTATAAAACTCGTTTTAAATACAAACCATCTTTTCCAAATATGTCAGGAACTTATTTCCTCCCGTGTAAGAAGTGGTATCAATGGTGTATGACTCAAAACTCATCTTCATTTCTATTTATTGGGCGTTACTCTCGAATTGACATGCGCAGTAGTTCAAAATTTTGAAGTCTTTGTGACAAACAGGAAATTCCTCCGCGAAATTAAAAACTTCAAACCTTGGACCACCGGGGGAAAGCAAACATTAAATCATGAGACATATACCCTGAAATAATCGTGGAAGGGCCAATCAAAGGTATTCTAAAAACCATATACGTGCACATATGATAAGCGAAATAAACTGGAGTTTCTTCACCCGTGTTACGCCCCATTTTTGTTACAGCTGTACTTGGAAAGTACACGCAATTCCTCAGAATTCTAGACTATTAAATCGGTCGTCCAAAACAAGATTACCCCATCAAAGCCTAGTTAAAAAAAAAAACTAGCGGCAATTTCCGCTCATGAGTTAATTTCAGATATACGTGTATGTAACACTCTGCTTGTGGTAAAGTGTTCGAAAAGCACGAAAACCTTGATTAAAATTTTTTTTATTATCTCAGTACACGTAGAATAATTTCTTTATATGTTTGTACACTCTGCAAAATTACCAAAATTACACTTCACTGGTACCACATTGAGCATGAAAATTGACATAAAATATTTATTTTTTTTTTTATAACGCAAAATTTTCATACTTTAAAACCTATTTGCAATGCGACCAGTATTTGAAAATTGATATACGGTATTGCATTTCTTTATAGCATGTGTTTACATGTATCTGTAGAGAAAAAATTACACAAAACACTTACCACCAATAATTACAGCGATTGCATTCAAAACAAAATATCAACAATTAGTTTGTATCAAATGTATGCATTTTACTAATCGGACTAGACAGCAGTTTAAGTCTATCTTAGCCCCTTCCATACCTCTACAAGAAAGTTACATATGAAATTTATTTGCAATATCAAAGAGCGCAAAAAAAAAAAAAAAACTTATTAAGCGGGAAAGGAGTTAGAGTATATAAGATGAAGTGTGACAAAATTACATGTACTTGAAACAGCCATGGAAAATTATTTAGTACCATGTCAACAGATTCAAATTAAAAAAATTCACAAACCACATTTGGACAACCGCACAATATATATCTAACGACAAAAGATTCAAAAAGGCGCCTTGCTGTACTTACAATACATACATATTTAACTGAAATAATATCTATTGAATTAATGCTGATACTCCTACAAAATAAAGCTCTATTAAGGGAGCTGCATCCGAGTTTCAATTATTTTTAACTTTACTGTTAACACTGTAAAAAAGGCTTTAGATATGCTGGTCCTGAAAATACGATTGAAAAAAAAAACCAAACTAAATCTTGTTGAATTGTAATTCAGTTGTGTTGTAGCTTTAATTTCTTGTAAAATTTCTGGCGTTGCACTGATGCTATGTGTAATTTTCCCTGCGGATAGAGAGAGTCTCCTACTCAGTTTCTTCATTAAAAAAATGTAAATTCACTGATTCTAACTAAATGCACGTGCCTGTATGATTTCACACCCATGACTATTTTCACTGATTCTAACTAAATGCACGTGCCTGTATGATTTCACACCCATGACTATTTTCACTTATTCTAACTAAATGCACGTGCCTGTATGATTTCACACCCATGACTATTTTCACTGATTCTAACTAAATGCACGTGCCTGTGTGATTTCACACCCATGACTATTTTCACTGATTCTAACTAAATGCACGTGCCTGTATGATTTCACACCCATGACTATTTTCACTGATTCTAACTAAATGCACGTGCCTGTATGATTTCACACCCATGACTATTTCACTGATTCTAACTAAATGCCTTCATTTTTTATTTTCATTTGTGTGTGTGTGTGTGTGTGTGTGTGTGTGTGTGTGTGTGTGAGAGAGAGAGAGAGAGAGAGAGTGAGAGTGTGTGTGTGTGTGATAATGTGGGAAATTGTCCCAAAAGATGCCTGCGTAATTTAATACGGGTCTTTTAATATATATATATATGTGTGTGTGTGTGTGTGTGTGTGTGTGTGTGTGTGTGTGTATAAGGTGCGTCGGCCAATGACAAATTTTAGTGTCAAATCATAAGCGTTTGACATCTAGATTCCATAATAAATCAGTGGCAATTGTATTAGTACCAGTAAGTAATCAATAGATATGTTTATAAGATTTAACTTCTTTTTGATGAGTGAATGGAAATATATGTATATCATAAGTCACTGTTACACATTCTGTTTATGAATGAGAGAAATTTACAAGTCACTGTTCCCCCCCTTTTCATTAATTTGAGCTATACAATTATTGAGTAACATTGATTAATTCAATGGATATATGTATAATGGTGATAAATTCAGATTGCTTGTATGATTTCTCGACAGTAATGACATTAGATTTCCGCAAGACAAAAATCTCAATTCAATACATTTATTTCAAATATAATTTAAAATTTTAAAAAAACTTGCTTATACCAATATATTCTTGTAGTTTATTAATATCTAGGAAAATGAATTGAGAACAAGAATCATGCCAGTTAACAAGCTTTTAACAAAACACATGATTATAAATATTCATATATCATTCGGAAAACTTGTTATAGAAAATTATGGTGAAAAAGATGTCCTCAACCCAGTTTGTCAGAAAATAAAAAAATAAAAAAATAACAAATAATAAATAAAACTATACCAATATAAACAGCTTCTAAGTATTTAATTGCTCCCCAAATTACAGACATGCTCAATTCAGGACGTATAAATGCAAGGTAACTTTTAGACAAGCATTTACGACTTGCATGTATAATCATTTATATTTAGTGCAAATATACACAGCAACCATAACGTTCATTTGGAATAAATCCGCAATTTATTAAATTGACCAATAGACAATATTTTGAATGTTACGATTATTAATCTTGCACAGGTACTTATGTTAAATCAGATTATAGTATTATGAAGTTTATTTGCACAACCGGAACTTTTCACCCAGCTGAATATCTGATTTATTGCATTTTTTTATTCATCAAAGACTTTGTAGGTTATAGATATAATGCATAGCGTATGTTTATAATTATACATATTATGTACATGTACACCAATAATAAAAATCCTTTCAAGGTCAAGAAAATTGATAAATATACAATCTTTCTAACAAATTATTCTTTAACATATTCTCTAGTATTCACACTTCTGACGATATTGTATTGTTAATTTACCATGAACCATACTGTTCATGGGTTTAACGTATATGCATGAAATAATTTGTGCAAAAAATACCCAATAATTTTCAGTGTGACATATAGATAATGCAAAGCTGGCTAGTCGAAACAAGAACAAGAAATTCTAATCATGAGTTAAATCAAATCATACTAACAACCCCCCTATAAAAAAGTAACTAAAATAACAAAACAAAACAAAAATAAAAATAAAAAATAAAAAACAAAAACAAAAACCCCTCAAAAAAAACAAACAAACAAAAAAAAAAAAGATAATAACTGTGAGGATAAGCTTCTACATCATATGGTCTATTAATTTTCTGCTCTTAATTTTTAAAATTTATAAACATATTTTTTTTACTATACATAATTTTTTAAAATTTGTCGATGACAACAGTTAAACAAGTTTGAAAAGGCTAAGTCAACGAAAAGTGATCAATCTCACAATTCTTGCAAAATGAAATATTGGCTTAAATTGAAATAATAAAATAAACAATAATAATTGTATTTTCATTGAAATTTATCAAGATATGTTGGATGTATATGAATCAAATGATTTCCCTTTTTTTTTTTCATATTAATACCTTAGGTTTTAGATACGTGTGAAATTGTAAAGAATATCTAAATAAAAACCAACAGAGGGATATTTGAAGTAATATTTCTTTTAAGTACATCTTTATCAAAATAGACTAACCAGTATAAAATTAATGTAGTCTCCAACCCGTAACAGTGAACATAAAATGGATTAACCAGTATAAAATTAATGTAGTCTTCAATCTGTAACAGTGAACATAATTTACAAAGAAGTCTTTTTTTTTTCTTGGAATGTTATAAAATCACCCATGATCCTAGGAGATGAGAAGATAGACGGTATTCACTAATATATTGTACTTATATACATGTATACATCTGATACTGGTTTTGTTAAGTATAGTTGAAAATCAAACCATTCGTACAAAATACACTTTGGAGAAGTTTCAAAATTACTGTATGCTTCACCATATAATTCAATTTTTGTTTCTGCTCACATAAGAATTGGTTTTCATTTACATATTCTTTTTTTTTTTCACACGTATCCAAAACCTAAGGTATTAATATGAAAACCAAAAACAAAAGGGAAAGCATTTGATTCATATACATCCAAAATATCTTCATAAATTTCAATGAGAATACAATTATAATTGTTTATTTTATTTCATGTTTCACTTTAGGCCAATATTTCAACACTCCTTACTTTTTGTTCCAATTTAATTCCTTCCCCCTAATTCATATTACACCGGTCCCATCACAGAAACAGTACACTTCTGGACACCTTCCACTCCCCCCCCCCCCCCCCCCCCCCCACACACACACACAACAATGGGAGTGTATACTATCTTATTCTGGATGGAATCCTCAGACTTCACAACAATAATAGGCCACACTATCAATGTGTAAAAAACAATGACAAATTTGTACTTATATTTCATATTTGTTGTTCAACAACTTAGACTCTTTCTACACAATGATACTAACACGCACTGTGTGTTATGAATTTTATAAAGTATCTCATTTTGCCGGATAGGTTAAAGACAGAGTTGACAACAATATTCTAGAAATTCGCCATCTCTTTGAATTACTGTTACACATGCTTCTTTCACTTACAATGGTTCTAAAAACATAGTTTTAAAAAAATCTCTCGTGATTCTTTATCTTTGACTTTATTTCAGTATTTTTATCAAAATTACCAGATGCTATCGGTGCACATCTCCATTACGATTAATGAATAATATCTAATCATAAACGCTATCTAACAGTGTGTACATTTTAGTGAAGTTTTCCTTTTGGCAAAATGAAACGTTTAAAACAAACCACATTCGTCATAAAGATAGGCACTTACCTTCCACATAAATACACATATCCCATTTGAAACGAAACGATTGAATATGTTCCATTTTGCCTTTTGTACTATTTCAAATGTTTGTTGGACGAAATTACACACAAGCCCTTTTCGGAATCTTGCGGTTTTCTTAGCACTCCTTTCACCACAACATGTAAATGATGTAAAGCTCTTAGGAATGCTTGATTATACATGGTAATTGTACATTTTTAGGATGAGACCACAGAGATTACTTTAGGAAACATGCACCTGGTATATATGTTGAAAAAACCACAACAATTATTGCATCTATAACGAAAACAATATTAATCTTCATTGCACAAAGCATTTGTGATTCATTATTTTGATAATTTATGAAATATAGAGCTTTGATGTTTCTGTATACCTAATGTTCATGGGATCTTAGTAACGCAAAGGGTTAAATAAGATTT
Source organism: Ostrea denselamellosa (assembly GCA_024699665.1). Classification (NCBI taxonomy): domain Eukaryota; kingdom Metazoa; phylum Mollusca; class Bivalvia; order Ostreida; family Ostreidae; genus Ostrea; species Ostrea denselamellosa. The sequence goes on along the minus strand of JAMZEH010000055.1, from coordinate 694,875 downwards.
TTTTCTCTCTCTTGTTGAAACAAAAATTAAACATATAGTTTTCATTGTTTGTCAGTGAATTGCACCATTACCACAGCCATTGCAAATATCGAACCACTCACAATTCAAGCTTACACACACACACACACACACACATATATATACAGTATACTCAATGAATTATCGATCATTATAACTAGACGCAGTGACTGTGAATAGTAAATTCTTCTGTCTCAGTACAGTTTGCTGTTAGGAAAACATCTCCTCGTTGAAGAAACAAGAACACCCCCCCCCCCCCTCCCCCCTCTCCTCAAAGCTAACAATCGATAATAGTGTCCTTGAATATATGCAACAAAACGACTGTCAATACATTTTTATATAGCATATAGCGCCCGAGAAATATTGAGCTGTCATTACGGAATTACGTGTCATACACACCACCCTACCATTCAAACTGGTCATTTTTGTATGAAATTCTAAAGTCCGGAGAATTGAAATCCCTGTTAATCTTTCCTCTGTGGCTTTGTCCAACTGATCCTGAGCTTGCTAGCACATAACCAATCATAAATATTCTTCTTCCTTTGAATATTTCAGTCGTTAGATGGTCTCTTAGTGAACTGAGTAATTTGCCTCAAGAGTTCTACAACTGTTTATATTTATCTATGTTACTCAGCCTCGGTTAAATTGCCAACTCTCCTTATGTTATTCAGTCATGGAAATAGATTTAGTTTTGTTTATTTCACGTCCATTTCGAGAGTTTTTCCAACCGTGTTGAGACGTCACCAGCTTTAGGTGAAGTACCACAAATTTAGACCTATGTTTAGCGCTAGCGGTCATGTTAGTGAAGGTTCTAACGTGCCAACGCCTGCCGCGATCTACTCTTTTAAGGTCATATCCGAAATACATGCGACTCCAACTTCAAAGTATTTACATTTCCAATGTTTTGGCCTTTGATATCTTTATAAATTATAGCGGTAGCCATGTGAATAATGCAAATACGAATCTTGATAAATGAAGTACTATTTTAATGGCTAGGAATTCTGACAGAAATGAAAGCAGAATATAATGTTAAGAAATAAATTTCGTGTTTGAAAATACATGAGGAAATGAACTGCAGCACTTCACGCCGGCATACATGCAGGTTTAAAGCGTCGCAATTCATACCCTCGTGTATTTAGGCCTTGAGTTTGGCGGAGGAGGAACCACTACCTATGTTTACGTTTTAGGGTGACACGGACGGGACTCGAACTGATGACCTCCTTATGAAGCGAACGCTCTACCACTGGGCTGCCGAGACCGGAAATGAAATAAATTGTAATGAAAAATAAATACATAAATAAAACCCACATATTAGTATACCTGTTAACAATAGAAAAGTGTCGCCACTGCACCTCAAACTAGCTGGAGGAGTTTTACCTATACTCTTCTTTGAGCTAATGCATCTCTATTTCTCTTGTTTACATGAGATATAATATATTGGTTGTTTTACGTCCCGTAAAGAATTTTTCACTCACATTAAGACGTCACCAGTAGTAGTTAAAATACCACAAATTTAGACCTATGTCGTAGCAGTAAGGATTCTTTAGCGTGCCAACGCTTACTACAAGGGATCTCCGTTTTCAACGTCATATCCAAAAGACCCGTGATTCTCACTTTTAAATGCCGAGCGCGGCGAAGGAGCAATCACTATCTATACTTATGTTTTAGGCTTGGCATAATTATGGCCACAATGGTGCGAGTTCACGACCTCGCGGTTACAAAGAGAACCCTCTACCACCTAGCTACCACAGCCGGTGGGTCTAGTGGATGAATAACTGGGTGTAGCTCTCTTTGTCTAGCTGGTTGTAGCTATACTTGTTTAGATCTGGTTGCCTCTTCTGGACATTTCCAAAGTTGAAGACTTCACCTTTAGTCCATCCATCAAGCGATTCAGCCCTTTTTACATTGTAGATACACCATATGTGGAAGCTGACAAAGGAGAGAAAAGGATATGAAAGGGAAAGGAAAGGAGGAGGATCCTTTAGTCGAGAGTAGCGATGTGATATGATGTTCAGGTTTCACAACATGTTTGTTGCAAACCAGTTCGATCCGGTTTTTCCCGCTTGTGCCATAACCGAGTCAAACCTGAGATGAAAAAATAGGTAGTGATTGCTCCTTTGCCAAACGCTCGGCATTTAGAAATGAGAATCACAGGTCTTTCGGATATGACCTTAAAAACGGAGGTCCCGTGTCTCGGTAAGCGTTGGCACGTTAAAGAACCTTCACTGCTACGGCCCTGAGCGCTAAGCATAAGTCTAAATTTGTGGTACTTCACCTACAGCTGGTGACGTCTCAATATTAGTGAAAAATTCACGACGGGATATAAAAAAAACAAACAATCAATCAATTGATCCGGTTTTTAGTACCACCTATAAGCGTAATCATTATCCAATATGGAGCGTCGCCAAGGTTAAGGAGTGCACTAGCTGTTCCGTTTAAAGTAACGATTGGGTCAACGATATTTTGGTACTTAAACCTAGTTTAATTATTAAAAATACATAAAAAAGAAAATAAACAATAAAATATCTTTCTTCGTTGTTTTATTATATGGTAGGAATATCTGCAAGCGTAGCTTAGCGATAGAGCATTCGCTTCGTAATCGGCTGGTCGTGAGTTCAAACCCCGCTCGTGTTGTGATTGCTCCTTTGCCACACACTCGACATTTAGAAGTCAACCTTTAAAAAGGGAGGCCTCGTGTCGCGGAAGGCGTTGGCACATTGAAGAACCCTTACTGGTACGGCCCTGAGCGCTAAGTATAGGACTTCACTTACAGATGGAGACGTCTCAATGTGAGTGAAAAATTATCGACGGGACGTAAAACAACAAACAAATACATCTGATTTACTCCACTTGTTACATATATTGTAGAACAATGTGTTGAAGTTTCTCCCCCACAGCAGTCAATATATTCGTGAGGAGTATAGATAGGGGCTTGGTAGAACATTACTGAATCCTGCAATGTATCTTTGTAAGGGAATTTGTGAAGTTTTGGAATCCAGTATAGATACGGTAAATCATATTCAACCATCCCATTGACTGGGATATTAAATGTATTTAAAATTGAAACATTCGTTTTGGAATCCAGTATAGGTACGGTAACTCATTTTCATTTGTCCCATTGACTGAGATATTGAATGTGTTGAAACTGAAACATATACACATCGGGTACCAAGTGGGCAGGGAAATTAACTGAATTAAGCGAGTGCTAAATCGACATAGGTAAATTTGTTGGGGATATACTATATATATTCTACACGTATATTGAGTAGCTACACGAAAAATATTGGCGCAAGCACCAAATTTATGGTCTGGTAAGTTTTGGGGAAGTGTCAGAACTTTAAAAAAATATTTGCGCGTGTCAATATTAAAGTGATTTCTTCGTCGGAAAAGAAAAGTGTTTCGGAGAATCCTTTTGTTTAAAAGCGCGCGAAAATTGAAACGAGAAGGTCGGTAAAGTTTAGTGAGGTTTCAATCAAATCCGGAGATTAACGACGAAAGAGATTAGAACAGTTAATTATTCATTGCTATCGCCATTGGGCAATCTTAAGAGTTTAACTAAGGTCAACAACAGGTTGTACACAGTTCATGCTTGCACGATGGATCGATATAAAATCTCAATTAAAAATAACTTCGTAACAGGACAGCAGGCTACACACAAGGCATGTTTGTCCGATCAATCGATATTCTTAGCCTCGACTAAAAACTTTCTTTGCAAGGCTGGTACATCTCATACTCATGCGACTTTTCTAATCTAATGTCTTAGAACAAGCCAGCCCATAATAATAATTCAAATGACAATCGTGTAACCCCCCCCCCCCTCCCCCGTTTATAGGCAGACTAATTTTACACGATAATATCAAGTAAAGAGACATTTTTCATTGAAAAAAGAATAAGCTTGTATATACCACATTCACACCAATTACAGCTGCAGTGCTATTATTATATTTGCACAGTGATATTCTAAAAAGATGGTACTTGACATAAATCAGAAAAATCTTCATCTTATTTATGAAATTCTTGACAAAATTGAATTATTGTTGTAAACAGTAAATAAAAATCAAAACTTGGCAATTGTTTATGGTATACCCGATCTATTTCTAAAATAAATATAATGACAAACATGAGAAAAGGGTTAAACTGAATGACGTTGCTCCAAAATTAAGTTTTGATGATATCACAAAGGTTTACATATCAGGATGTGTAGTTTCTACCTGCATTTCGTACATTTTGTATCGACTAAAACGCACCATGAAATACATGCCGGTGTGAAGAGACTCGAGGTGTATCCTTATCCCATATACTCTCAAATCGGGAAAACATTTTTTATATTTACAGTTTGATTATCTTATTACTACCACGCGTTATACTCTTTAGGTAAGCGTATTCTTAAGCAGTGAATTAGCCTATTTCGAAAATTGAAAGTTTATAAGATATTAATTGTCAGGTTTTGAATATACACAATCTACGTACATGGTATATTGTATTCCATGAAAAAAGCTGAATGAGAATGCTCAAATGTCCCAAACTGGAAGACACAGACCAATTAGTTTTTAAGAAAACTATCGTGCAAGGAGGAAGAACTCCTAGAAAAATTTTTCGTGTCTAATCGATAACGTCTCGTGTCTGAACAATATTCGGTCACCGGTATGAAAAAGACAAAATCCATATAAATCATTTGCGTGTCTGACACAGAAGAGAGAGTGAGATTTTGATACATGTACCACACAAAAATGTTATATAAAATTCCGATTAAATTAAAATTAAGCTTGTCCCAGTGGATGAATCAATGCGCGGCAATCCATACTCTCATTCCTCTGATACAGATCAATATTCAAAAGGTCTGCAGAATATGTCTGCTTCATATTGACTTCGATTATTCACAATTCCTTGGAATATGTAACGTGATGCGGCTACTTTATTCTTGATAAGCCGACAAAATATAATTCGTAAAGGATTTCTAGTTTTTTATCGCATCATTTATAGAAAATTAACTTCATAAATTTCAAACTTACCTGTGATGCAAATATATATGTATGTCTCGATCAAGAAAGGAAATCATATGGTTATGGAAACTTCTTCACCTCGGACTATATATGGAGGAATGATTATTATAATTGCACAAATTACATGTAAACAAGTGATTCGAGAGTTTCTGAGTCGGTGCCAACATTTCATCATTGGTACTACAAAGATCAGTGTTTATGATTCAGGATTGACTCAACCTCTGAATCAGGTGGGTATCAATAATTATAGTGGTGACAGTCTCTACTCTATGACGATGTTGGCAAACGGCCAGATTCCAAGCAAATACCATGAACCAAATCGCAGTTCACTTCAAAAATGGTTCATGCGATTTAACACGATCGTCTACATGCTGTTACAAACGTCCACAGATTTGTTTTACGTTTTAAAGTTTTACGTTTTAAGGTGGGGTATACTTTAACGAAACAATTTGAGGCTAAAAAAATGGTGAATATAAATAATTAGTCAACATGTATGACATCACCATTTTGTTTACAAGGGATTTAACAGTGCGAGATTGATTTCTCATCAACATACCAGAATCTTACTCAAGCAGGTCCATGTGACGCACGTTATATTCTAGCAACTGTATTTTCACTTTATCTAGTGACTGTACTATAAACTATTTACGCTTTGAATTTCAATTATTAGTCCCTTACCGGCTTTGCCAAGGGGACTATTGTTTACCCTCGGTCTGTCCGTCTGTCTGTCCATCCGTCTGTCAGTCATTCCGAATCAGTTTTCCCGGACTTTTCTCCGCATTTAATGAAGATATTCAATTGAAATTTTACATGTATATTTATGACTTTGTCTTGAATAGTTAAAGATCAAGTTTGAGTTTCGTTATGCTTGACCTACTTTAAACTGAATTATGCTCCTTGGTAAATTGCAAGAATCAGGTTTCCGAACCTTTCTCCGCATTGGATGAAGATATTCAATGAAATTTTATATATGGCTTTGTCTTGGATAGTTACAGATCAATTTTGACTTTTGTTACGCTCGACCTACTTTTCACTGAATTATCCTACCGGTTGGGGACTTTTTATTGCCAGCAATACACTCAGAATGCTTATTATGTTTTATTCACTCAAAACCAAATCACTGTTACATGAGGTACAAGTATATACATATATAAACTAAGGTTACAGGTAAGGGTCACACTGTAATTTCCAGGGTGATTTCTATCGCCCTTACTCTAACAAACTGGTTTTAATTAATATCTTTTAAGCCAATCCCCTGGAACTAAGCCACTGAGTCAAAAATTCGATGATACCGAGTGCGTATTGACTATCCTATTCGACGAGAGTATCGTGTACGCGACTACTGCTAAGTAAACCATGACGTAGTCAACCACAAGGCATCATCATACCAACTGTTTCGTTTAAGATTTTGTGTGTGATATCATTTTGTATATATTTCAATTTTGGTTTGGTAGATTTTCGCTCCAGTATTAATGTACAACAATGTAATTCATCCTTTGAGATTTTTGTCGAGCAATCTACTTTAATTAGGGATATTAACGAGCGCCATGTGGCGTTGAGTTGTGTATTTTGTATTCGAGGTTTTTGTTTGGGTTCATTTTTATGGGTGTATATATATATATATATATATATATATATATATATATATATATATAATTTATACTTGTTCTTATTATAGTTCTTGAATATAACCAAAATCGACTTGCTTTATAATTGTGTGTCTATTTTATGCGGTTTTGTCTTAAGTAGGTGTTCTTTCGTTACTTTGTCGTATCGTTCTTGTACAGATGAACATATCTAGATCTACTTGACTCGCATTCCCTGAACAATATCTATTTACACTTGCAATTTAATCCTTGTTTGATTTGTGTCTATATTTTGTGCATATTTTAAAAGATTCGAAGTAATCAGAGCGTATGTTTGTTGTTGAACAATTGACCATATATCATTAAGATTCTACGTCTAAATGAGGGATAACTTGTCAAAAAGCACACTAAATTTTTTATCGTATAAACAGGTGCTTCATATTCTTATCCAGTGATCAGTCATCCAAAAGATATTTTGTTAATTTTGTTAAACACCACTCTGACTCCAAACACATTAAAAAAGATGCTAGAGTTCCTCATTGACAATATTTTAGTAGTCTTTGGTGATAAGGTCTTCCAACAGTCTGTTGGAATTCCCATGGGTAAGAATTGTGCTCCTTTGTCAACTAATCTGGTTTTTTGTTCTTATGAAGCAGAATTCATTAAAAAAAACATCTGTACAAGAAGAAAAAATCTCTTGCTGTGGTGTTCAATTCGACATTTAGATATATCGATGACATTTTATCTATTACGAATGATTATTTTCATTGATATGTCGATTTGATATATCCCAGTGTATTTGAAATAAAATACACCAGTCTTCCACGTCTGCTTCGTCCTTACATATTTCTTTGAAAATGCTGGCGGCAAACTAACAATTCAACTGTATGACAAACGAAATGATTTCAATTTCTCCATCGGCAACTTCCCATATTTATGTATATGTAGCAATAATCCATTATCACCTGCATATGGTGTTTATATCTCGGAAATGATTCGATACGCAAGAGCTTGCTCTGCATATGGTCATTTTTTAAATCGAGGCAGTGTGCTAACAAACAAGTTGATGTTACAGGGGTTTGTACAGTCTCGTCTAAAGTCAGCATTTCGCAAAATGTATGGTCGTTATAACGATCTAGTTTACCAGTACGACATTCTGTTAGGTCAAATGCTGTCTGACGTGTTTCATACCAATTGTTAGGCCGTTCTTGACACACTGATTCTGACTACGGACTACGTCGTATACCTGATCAAGATACAGGGCTCATGGCGGGTGTGATCGGTCGGCAAGGTATGCTTACTCCTCCTAGGTACCTGATCCCATCTCTGGCATGTCCAGGAGTCCGTGTTTGCCCCTCTGGCTTATTTGTATTTTCTGATGGAATTACGAGGTTAAGTACTGTTCGTTGTCTCAGCCTTTTCATTGTCACGAAAAGGGACAATGATAACAAGAAACGAAAAACAACAAGCCAAATTAAACCTGGCCTAACGGGAGAAAGTAATGAAGGGAGCACTATATTGGGACTTCTATGAACAAGAGTAACGAAACGGTACATAATACGCCCGTCACAAGCTTATGAACGGTACTATAGTTATTTATGATATTAGTAAACATGGCAAAATGCCATGAGTTGTAGAAATTTATCTAAGGTAGTATTAGCAATCATGAAATCATGATATACTTACCACATGCACATCTTCAATACCTGTACAAACAGTGTAAAACTAGAAATCCCTAGTTTCAAAACTGAGAGAATAATGTACTCTTTATGTAATATTTCCTAAAATGGACTAAGACCAACATGTGTGTTTTTAAACTGGAACAAAACAAAATCCTTACCACTCAATACTCATAGGGCAAGAGTTAGACAGATAAATCATGTACCCTCCATATAACGAATTTCAAATAAAACTGCAAAACTCCTAAAAGATAGGTCGAAGTGGATCAAAATTGCATCATGATCTAGAGTGATACACAAATAAACTTAGTACATAGCATGTTTTAGATTGAAATCTGACATGGAAATGAAAATAGATACGGAAAACCCCTAGGTGTCGGAAGGACGTACAAACATTTCTTTACCATAACACGTCTCGTCTACAAACAAGAGTATAGAAGGTCAGAAAGTTTTATGAGCTTCAACGTTGTTGATACTTTACCTGAATACAAGTTAAGGCTACATTAGATTCCTCTGATCTCCTTCTTATACCCCCTTTAAAAAAGAGGGAGGTACTGTTTTGCACCTGTCGGTCTTCAGGTGTGTATGCCAAGTTCTGACCGTTCAATATCCTGACAATACTTTACTTGACAGACATCAAACTTGGTCACATTGTCAAAGTCACATGGTCAAAGTCAAGGGTCAAACTGGATATAGTAATACATCCGTCTCCTATATTTTGAGAGCAATTTGTTTGATCGACACCAAATTTGGCACTTTGGTATATCCTAACGCATAGGCGACCCCTATTGATTTCTTTTGGACCCACTCTGGAAATAGTAAGATATTGTCTGTTCAGTATCTTGAATTGTTTTGGCACTACTATCAATTAAATGATACATATGTATAAACGTTTTCAATTTGGCACCGGGAGGTGGGGTGTATACATGTTTCTGAAACATTTCTTATTATCAGTTACTGTATATTGCGGGTAGAAGGAGAAAATGAAAAATTCACCACTTGCAGTATTCACTGATGAACTTCAATACCAGATGTCTAAATTGGAAGGTGCTTCGCAGAAATAATCATCGGCTAGACCGACAATATGAATTATCAATGAGGTAAATGAAATTGTTAAGATAACTAACACTATTCAATCTCGTAATTCCTAAAGAAAATATAAATCAGAAAGATGGGCAACACGGACCCCTGGCCATACCAGAGGTGGGATCAGATGCCAAGGAGGAGTAAGCATCCCCTATCGACCGGTCACACTCGCCGTTAGCCCTACATCCTGATCAGGTAAACGGAGCAATCCGTAGTCAGAATCAGTGTGCCAATAACGACCTAACAATTAGTATGAAACACGACAGACAGCATTTGACCTAATGGAAAGTTGTACTGGCAAACTAGATCATTATAACGACCATAAAATGTGCGAAATGCTGACTTTAGACGAGACTGTACAAACCCCTGTAACATCAACTTCTTTGTCAGTAGCCTGTTTCGTTTTAAAAAATGATCATATGCAGAATAAGCTCTTGTGTATCGTATTCGCTGAGAGATAATTGCAGTTACGGGCATCATAGATAGGGGCGCTAATTCTTGTAAGAATTATTGTCTTCGATTTAGTAATTATAGATGATTTTTACGCATTTTTATTTACATTGATGAGCAAGAGCTCCGCAAAGTAAGGCCCCTTTGCTATGTGGGTAATCAGTAAATGTAAGTCTTTCTATGAAGTCCCGCAAAGAACTTGACCATTGGACCCCAGTTTCTCCCTCTCTTGATGACAAAGCTAGACTGAAGAATCAAACACACACAAACACACACACATACACACACACACTGAACGTTCTCGTTACCATATCCCTCTCGTAATTCATGAAAAGTGAAGATATCGGAACAGTGATCAATATCGTAAATCGTGTGAAAAATACAAATTAAAAGTAGGATAAACCGGGACTCCTGGACAACCAGAGGTGGGATCAGGTGTCTAGGAGGAGTAATAATCCTCTGTTGACCATACACATCCGCCGCGAGCCCTGTATATTGATCTGGTAAAGGACGTAATTCTTAGTCAAAATCATTATGTAAAGAAAGTCAGACAGCATTCAACATAATGACAGATTGTATTAATTTTGTAAACCAGACCGTTATAACGATCATAGAATCTGCGAAATGCTGATTTAAAACGAGAGTGTTGAAACCTCTTTAACATCAACTTATTTGTCAGTAGCCTACCGTAATTTAAAAACTGATCATACGTAGAATATGCTCGTGCGTATCGAATCAGAGAGACATAAACACCATATGCAGGTAATAATGATATATTGCTGCATAAATATCGGAATTTGACGATGGAGAAGCTTACGTCATCCCATTTATGATCAAGTTGAGTTGTCAGTTTGCCGTTATAATCTATGTTTTATTCTCTTTAGTGGTATTTCACTTCACTGGGATATATCGAATTAATATATGAATGAAAATTAACATTATTGATTTATAAAACGACGCGATATATATTCAAATTTTTAGTTGAAGGTCACAGCAAGATATTTTCTTCTCATGTTGAAGCTTTTGAATAAATTCTTCCTCATAAGAATATAAAAAAAACAACTAATCAAGTAGCACAATTCGTGCTCATGGAAATCCAACAGACTGTTCACGGAATTGATCTCCAAAAAGTACTTAGATTTTGTCAATGAAGAACTCCACCATCCTTTTAGAGAATCAGAGTGTTGACTGATCACAAAATATGAATGTTTTCGTGCTTCACATTTGTATTGAAAAAGCGGCTGAATGTGATGTAAAAAATCCCAGTCTTTAATTTATCACGAGGAATAGTGTTGAAATGTAGTGCATTTGGATGCTTTTGAAAATGGAAAGGTTTTGTGATTTTAAATTTACTACAAGGTTTGTTTGTTTTCTTTTTTAACAATTCTCGCAGGTGGCACTTGTACTGCTAGAGACGATAGAGTTACCTCGTTTGGATTGGGACATAACTTTGGATAAAATTAATGACGACAGAGTTATCCCGCTTGGACTGAAAAGTTTTATTTCATACCGATGATCTTTACTACATATGGAAACGGTACAAATATCTTTAATGAATAAACAAACGCAGTGAAAGTATCTGCCATGACTTCGTGTAAACGTATTAATGATGATGCTTATAACATGTAAAATGTTTATTTGTGAATGACATACAATTATATATATTGGAAATGCTTCAATCAATTATATCGAGCCTTATGGTGGTTTAGACGCATCCTGGGGTACTGAAAGGTTAAAAATAATTCGACACTACCCCTGTTTTTGTTTTAATGATACCTATTGCGGTTGCACTAAATACAGGTTATGTGACGATTGTTGAAATATTTTGCTATTCTACCAAATCTTAATTCTTTATCTGTATTGCTTGCAGTTGATCTGCGTTAGTTTCTGCTGGCTTTATATTCTTGAACTTGATAATCGAGGATGTCAACATAATGACAGCTAATGTTATTTTAAATCCTTCAGTTGCTTGGCTACGTTTTCTAGTAAATATGTTTCGAGTATAATAGTGCGATTAAGGTGGACTAGGATCCCAGAAGGCTGGGGAGTGCTTGGGTGCCCTCTGTCTTGAGATCTACAGGAAGGTTTAAGGTGCGAGTAAGTTAGGGTAGTCTAGGTCTTTCTTGACGAAAGAACTGATTAATTTGAAAGCGATAATACACATATGCAAGTGAATGATTGGAAGAAAAGTTCATGCAAGCATAAAGGAACGAGAAGTGACGGCGCCCACATAAGCTTTTAAAGCTGAACTCGAATCGCTTGAATTTTTTAGATGGGTTGTTATATGCTCAGTACAAGAAGACGTGCCGTCGGCTACATATTATAGCTAAAGTTCTGCATCTACAGAGCCCAATCTGTCCTGTGAATACAATCACTTTTTAGTCTGAATTGAATATCGTAATTGAGCCATTTCAAATTTCTGGGCATTAAGCGGTTTTACTTTTACATGGATCGTGTATGCTCAGGTAATTTTGAAAGGTAAATGCATCTGTAGATGAGAAATGAATTTGTCCATGTTTCAGTACAAGTGCTTTTTTTTTAACTGTTGGATTTTGTCATTTTCGAAAGTAAGCTGTGGGTAAGGATTCTCGTTGGAGTTGGGGGATAATAATTTGTGTAGATGGACATGCACATTGACGAATGTGTTTGTCTGATATTGTCAATGATATGTACGTGAACTTCCAGAGCATCAGACAGACTGTTTAATTCGTTTGATGTTCTGAGTGAGGCATTAATATCATTAGAACGAACTGTAACCGAAGAGTTCGTCGTGGTGGGAGGCAATATGTTAGCCACAACTACCTGTTCAGATGCTGGTGAGTCATCATATCCTGATGGAGAAAGGATGATGGGAACGGGTTGTGCTTCACGTTGGTTCGCTCTGGATTACTTAACATCAGATATGGGGTGATATTTCGGGCCTGCCAGTTGCTACGTTTGCTCTGGCCTTCCTTGCCGCTAAAAGAGCTCGTGCTGGTCGAATATAAGAGGTGTTGGATTAATATTTTCGTTTGGACCGCAGCATCGTTCTGTAAATTAGGGACAAGTGACATTAATAAACGCTTTTATGTATGCCTTTATAAAAAGTGGGTTATGTTTATAGTAACATGGGTGATGACAAAGCATTAAAATCGGATGTGCCTTATTAGAATACGTTATATACTACATGTATAGCATGTATATCACTCCTCTTCACGAAAGTATTATCAGCTTCAAACGTATTGTGCTTCAACATATGCCAGAAGTGGTGTATTCTAAAACTCTTTAGAACTTCTAGTAAATTTGAAATCACCAAACTTTTTTCTAAGACGACAAAAAATAGGTAGTGATTGCTCCTTCGCCAAACGCTCGGCATTTAGAAGTGAGAATCACGGGTCTTTTGGATATGACCTTAAAACGGAGGTCCCGTGTCACAGTACGCGTTAGCACGTTCAAGAACCCTCACTGCTACGGCCCTGAGTGCTAAGCATAGGTCTAAATTTCGACTACAGCTGGTGCTTCGCCTACAGCTGGCGACGTTTCAATGCGAGTGAAAAATTCTCGACGGGACGTAAAACAAACAAACAATCAATCTAACATTAACAACATTAAAACGTATGACTTTTCAACACCTTACGCGACTATTCCTCACGATAAATTAAAGACTAGACTTTTTGACATCATATACATTTGCGTTTTTAACAAAAGTGGAAAAGGGAAATATTCATATCTAGTGATCAGTCATTCAAAAACTACTTTGTTGAACACCAATCTGATTCTACGAACAAGTACTCTGAAGTTGAAAATATAAAGTTGCTGGAGTTCCTCTTGATAATATCTTCGTAGTCTTTGGTGATCAGGTCTTCCAACAGTGTGTTGGATTTCCCATGGGCACGAATTATGCTCTATTATTAGTTGACCTGTTTTTATATTTTTATGAATTTATTCAAAAGCTTCTACATGAGAAATAATCCTTTGCGTTGGCATTTAACTCGACATTGAGATATAATATCTATCAACAACAATAATTTTTATTCATATGTCGATTCGATATAACCCAGTGAACTCGAAATATAAAAGACCACAGTCTTTCACATCTGCTCCGTACCTTGATAATCTATTGAATATAGATGTTAACGGCAACCTAGCAACTCAACTTTATAACAAACGGGATAATTTCGGTTTCTCCATCATCAACTTCCTACATTTATATAGCAATATTCCATCATCACCTGCATATAGTGTGTATGTCTCCCAACTGAGCTTGTTCTGCGTATGATTCATTTTTAAATCGAAGCGGGCTATTGATAAACAAGTTGACGTTGCAGGGGTTTCAATAGCCTCGTCTAAATTCAGTATCTCGCAAATTCTATGCTTTTCATAACGATCTTGTTTGCCAAAACAATCTGTCAGTGTGTCAAATGCTGTCTGACGTGTTTTTAACAATTATTACGCCGTTCTTTGCACACTGATTTTTGGCACCAATCACTACCTACGTTTTCGTCCTAGGTATGACGTGCCATGGATCTTTATGCTAATACATGTGAATGTGACACACATTTCCTATAAAAGAGCACCAGTGGCGCATTAAAGTTTTTGTATGAGATTTGTACTCTTTAGATAAAACTTATGACAAATTTCATAATTTGTTATAGAACGGTGTTTTAAAAATGCTCTAATACCCAGTCTCAATAATTGGGTGCAAATAAAAAGGGAAATTGGAAGGGGAAAAAACAGTGTCAGGACTTGTGGAAGATTATTTTTTGGTAAGTTAGTATGTGAGGTTTATTATTCGTAGTTTTCTTTGACATCAAAGAAAGCGTATTTCTGTGAGCTTGTTTCAAATATTGATTAAAGAGCTATAAAATCTGTGTTACAAATCTACCTATGATGTAAAAATGCTACAAAGAAACATACATAGTAACTGTGCTTAACATATTCTATTTTGTAAGTGAGTTACATAAATTGGCGGTCTTTCGGATGAGACCGTATAAACCGAGGTCCCGTGTCGCAGTAGGTGTGGCACGATAAAGATCCCTCCCTGCTCAAAGGCCCTCAGTGCCGAGCATAGGCCTAAATTTGCAGCCCTGTCACCGGTAATGGTGACAGCCGCCGGATAGCTGAAAAATTGCTCAGGCGGCTATAAACAAACAAACAAACAAACAAAAAAAACATAAATTGGCTGCGCTCCAAAGTAGGACTGTTACCGATACTTCAAGTTATTTAATTTCTACTGATAGGTGAAATAAACAGCCCAAGCATATGTTCACGAAATCAAAATTTAACTGAAATAAACATATTCTTACGAAACATGTTATATTTAGATTTAGTAGACCAACTTTTATTTATTTACATAACGCCAAAAACAAACCCACCAGGTAAACAAAATAAATCTTTCAAATACATCTCTTAAACTACTTTCCCTACTGTAGCGAACATTTCAGAATTCCTCAACTTTCATTTCAAGATCATGAACATATCAAATTACCGTTCAGCTCATCAATACCATGGTTGATACTATCTATATTTTCTGTTATTATTGATATTGACATGTTTATATTTTGGATTAATTACAAAAAAAATCCAAAATCACGAATCTGAAGGAAAACAATACTGTAAATTTTCTTTCCAGATGAGAAATGTACGTTACGAGACGCATAAAATGTTAAATTTTATTTTATAGAAACCATTTAAACATTTAAAACAAATACCACTAAAACTCAACTAAAACTGCGTAGAAACATTGAAAGTTTCACTAGCTTCAAAGTATGCAATCTCGGGAAATGTCCGTTACCTGGAGTACATATTTCACTAAAATTATCTAGCTTTTCCAATACTCGTTATCGACGACAAACAATCTTCTACACTTTCCTGAAGGCTGTGACTCGAACACGGAGAGAATCGTGAAAGGCGGTAACGAACATTACGGTAACGAACATTACGGTAACGTTACGGTAACGAACATTACGGTAACGAACATTACGGTAACGAACATTTTGAAACCACACAATCATTCTCCTAGCTGCTTAAAAATTAAACGTGAATACATGTATATATCAACGGAAAAATTTGATGACCGGAAGTACACTCATGTATTCGTAGAGGATTTCAAACAGTGGATGCACATAATTTCTCACATTTGGCAGTAACATTACAGCCATACATCTACGCTCAAGACTAATTTTGTTAGTATAGTGACACGACTAAATGAAAATAATATGTTCAATATTATAAGATTTATCAATAAAAAAGCCTAACAATGTCTTAATTCTGCTTTTCTCTTATGTATCAACTTTATATTAATATATTATTCCAATTCGGCTGGTTATCATATATTTGTAATTTTATGGCGATATTAATTGTTACTTATTGAGTTTGTGACACTCCGGAATTCTATCCCCGGACGTTTTCCATCCAGGAAAAAACTCTATACTGACTTCGTTCATTGTGGGAAAATAATGTAGCGGCCACTGTTTGCGGGGAGAAATACTATACGGGGCGAAAGTCTATGCTACAAACAGGACCACCCAGTTGCGAACCAAGTATAACTACCTCAAGGCTACGGCGACAGTATGCAGACATCACTTGCACTAGTGCTCATCATATAGTCCAAAATACATTCTTTAGTATCAATCATTCCTTGATGTGTGTTAATCGTGAGATACATATGTGCTTTTCAGACAGGTCATCTACTTCAGCCGAACAACACCCCCCCCCCCCCAAAAAAAAAATCCAACATTTTTCAATTCGATCTTTTCATTTTTATCTCCCGGCCAAAGAAACGAGTATATTCTCAATACGGGGTAATGTATGCTGTATGAAGTTGTGATTTTTTTCACTTAGAAATCTATCGCCTAATTCCTTGATGATGGACACCACAAGTGTATCTCATTCACTGAGTTGAACTTTATCTAGGACGTTTTCACCTTTCAAAAGTGCGAGTTCCATGAACAGACAGACCCTGTTTCACTTGTTAAGAGTGCCGAGTAGACCCGGGTTAGAATAGGTCCTCGGTAACCCTTGTTTGTCGAAGGACCTTCGGATGAGACTGCAAAAACCGAAGCCCCGTGTTACAGCAGGTGTGACACGATGAAGACCCCCCCCCCCCCCCCCCCTCCATGCTCAAAGGCCTTAAGCGTCGAGCATAGGCCTAAATTTTGCAGCCCTTCACAGGCAATGGTAACGCCTCCACATGAGCGAAAAAATTCTCGAGCCGGACGTTAAAAAATATATGCAATCAACCAACGTGTTGAGACGACATTGTATTTTTCAAGACTTTCCTCTACTTTTTGTTTTACATCTGTTTCATTCAATCGCGCAAGTTTGTTGGTTACACTCCAATCGAGATTGATTTTCGAAACCAATCCCTGCTAAAGAAAAAACACAACAAACAAACAAAAAACAAAACAAACAAAGAAAGAAACCAAACAAACACCAGGAAAAAAAAACCCCCAAAAAACAAACAAACAAATAAAAAAAAAAACATATTCATTCCTCAAGAACGAATAATAATTGCATATTTTCACTCCGATTCCCGTAGGTAAAATTCACTCGAACTATTCCTAACGGCTTCAGCTTTTGACCTGAATATTTTGTTAGACTGCATAATAACACGTGTATCTCTATATATAAAACATAAACGGTACATATTTCTCACGGGATATAAGGGTGAGATCAATTTCTCGGGAAAAACAGAAGCTAAAGATCCGGTATCCAGTTTCATTTGAACTACGGTTATATTATAATACTTTCATTACCCCTCGATGGCTCCTCAACTTTTCGGAATGGACGTTTAATTCTTCATGAAACAGCCAGGTGCATTTACCCGTGTCATTTTGGTGTCAGTAATTACCCCAAAACGATAAGGACCCATAACGATTTAGAGTCTCAAATATTAATTTTGATGAATAATAATTCATTATAGTACATAAATTATGCTAATAACATGTATTTGTAAAGATACACAGCTCTTATTACGTCTAGTTTTATCAAATCACATCAACAAAAGTGTTTGATGATTTGATAATGAAGTTAATATGGGTATTTAGTGGCACCGGTCAAAATGATTGTGATCAGTGAAAGTGCAGACGCGTACGGGTTTACAATTTTCAGTCACTTGGAGCTATTACAGATTTAGTTTATGAATTGAGGTAAGAAATTCAACTTAAAAATGATATTTGATGTTGCACATTCTATGTAATTGCTTGTTGCACTGCACAAACATTCTGTTTAGTCGTACAGTAACTGGCCTCAGGTAAAACTTGACTAAAACTAAAAATTAATAAGCATTTTTCTGAATTCATTTCTACATATCTTGGGAAGTATATGGAATTCGGGATAAACTATGGTAGTAATGTAGACTGGTTATGTGTGGTCATATTACAATACAGTGTAGAATTTTATACCATTTGGTTTACTGATTTTTCATCAGCAAGCTTGGGTACCCAATATTAAGAGTTCTATACCTTTACTCTTTAACAGTAAATTCGAACACAAGCGATATAATTGCCTGTGGTTCTATCAAAGGAAACAACATACGGTCTCATTGATTTGGAAGGTCATATTGTCAAATCGGTCTACGAAGAATGGAAGTTTACAAATACGATACTATTCTGTAGGGAAAATGCCAAAAATCAAAATATTGAAATTTGGTAAATTTTAATGTCTTCGACCTTCACAACAGATGCACACCCGGTTAAAATGCGTTACATTGCAATTAAAAAAGTAGTAACCAGAAAATTTTAATATCCATTTGCTTGCATATAGTCTTTTTGTTTGTAGTGTGTATGTGAAAGGGTCACGCATACATATAATTGCATGAATTATGAATAGAATAATGTCTTGATATAATTATCACCAAAAATTTTCTCCTGAGGAGTAGGCAATGACTAATTCTCGATAGATTAAAAAAATATGTATTTTGGTCAATTATCATGGAGATAGCGAACTTACACATTTAGGGAAAGACCCACATGGTATTTTTATGATATGATTAAGCTTTCATCAGGATTACTATTTTTTATAGTATGTTATGCCAATTTTTCATAAACATATTAATAAGTATTGTTTTATATTTTGAAATAATCACCATTTATTATCATTATTAATTTTATACTTTATGGCGTTACCATTTAAATTATTTGAAAATTACAATATTTAGGCCTATCATACATTTTACGTTACTAAATTTTTATACACCATGCACACAATTTTTACCATACGTGCATTTGCTAAGAATGCCGAGGATATTTTGAACGTTTATACTAATTTAAACATTTCAAATTTTGTCATTATCCCTTATTATTCCTATTGCTGAGCATGCAATATTATTACTTCCGTTCTTATCACACCGATTTGATGAAATGGCCCACAAAGTCGATGTTGATTGATTATATACTGTTTAACGTCCCGCTCGAGAATCTTTCACTCATATGGAGACGTCACCATTGCCGGTGAAGGGCTGCAAAATTTAGGCCTATGCTCGGCGCTCAGGGTCTTTGAGCAGGGGGGATCTTTATCTTGCACGGGACCTCGGTTTTTGCGGTCTCATTGAGAAACATTAAGAAAGTCAATCGACAAAATCCATCTTCTTTGACCAATCTGCTAATGTATCAATAAGGCCGAAATGCTGGAGATTCAAAAAGCACTTTTGACACAGTGGTTAAACAAAGAAACCGAGTCTGGGGGCGTTTTGTTTATCAGGAGAATGTGACAATTCGGACCATCAGATGAGTACGTGAAACGGAAAGAACGAAACGTATATTTGTTATTCAATTATCCATGAAATAAATCCCATGTCCACACATTTCAAGTAAGTTGCTTGTGGTCTATACAGATATGTACTCTGAAAACTTATAATAGAACAGACAGGGAAACCGTGTGCAAATTTAATTATTTTGTTTTTTACTAAAAACTAATCGGCTACATATTTGGTTTACGCAATTCCAAGTGACGTACATCTACATTAAGCAACTGTATCTCTAATTTCAGAGCCAAGATCTGCGAACCGAGCCAGACATTTACCTAACTGCACGACATTCATGAAGTGGAAAGGTACAGTTTTAGGAAGATCAAAGTAAATTTCCTCATTGTAGTTTTAGATGTTTTTCTTTGAACTTTTCAATACCGAACAACCAATTTCTATATAAGTAACAACTGTATTTGCAATTTATAACTTGTAACTGGGCCAACAAATCTGGCGCCTTTGTTGACCCAGCATGAAATCGGCCAGACTGAGTATTAAACCGTAGGTGTTGGTATAACCTTGTTCCCATGCTTCCCAGATCATGTACCCTTCAACCCTTCTTATACTTATAGCTTGCAAATATTAGAGTACAGTAAACCACGGTTATAGCAAACAATTTTGAATCTTTATAAACGTAATTCGTAATTTTATTCGTAAGTTTATAATATATTCTAATACTACAGAGAATGAAAACCACCTCGCTGTAAGCGTGAATTCATTATAAGCGTGTTTGCTGTAACCGTGCTATACTGTAGTTGGATTGTTTAGCTTTACGTTTTTTATTAATCTTTTATCAATATTATTTTTTATATATTACCAATACTGATTAAAATTATTTGTTGGCATTCAGGGCTAGACAAATAGCATTGCCCGACGCCCGGGGCGACCAGTTTGATTGATCGGGCGACCAAATTAACAAGTCATAGCTGTCCGTCGGGCAAGTAAATAAAATGAAATCACAAATTAAAAAAAATGAACAAAAACAACCAAACAATGATAATAAAAACATTTTCTGGGTAAGAAAGTTCCGTAGTTAATGTTGCTATACACTACAGTACCCGAGGCCTTCCGATTGATCAGAGTTCGATAGGTGTTTTATAGATGGTAGATTACGGAACTCCGCAGACAAGCGTTTAGATGACATAGCGTAACTGTGCAGTAGACACATCGAGGGAAAATGGAAAAATTTATTACCGTTACTGCGAGAAATACTGCCACCAAGAGGAAGCCATGTGAAACAGATACTGATAGGAACAATAACACATCAAAACATATAAAGTATGACCAAACTAAACGGGTAAGAGGGTACCTTAAATCATGGGAAGAAAAATGGCCGTGGTTAACGCACGACGAAGGCAAAAATAAAATGTTTTGTTTACATTGTAAAGCTTTCCCAAACATAGCAAGCCCTGCTAATTCTAAAAAGCCAAACGCCTTTTTGGATGGATGCGCCCTCTATAGGGTGGAAGCGATGAAGGCACATCAAGTTAGTGAACCACATTTGTTGTGTACAAAATATTACAAACAAAAAAGGTCTGAAAATTCAGTTGTGTGTAGTGACGAACTTGTGACGGAAACCCGGCCTGGGCCAATTATGACATGTATCCAAAAACTGAACAATTTACAGAAGGAGAAATTTTCTGCTTTGTTTAACATAGCTTACAAAATAGCCAAGCATGGGAAACCGTTTTCTGATTACGAGATAGACTGTCAATTAATTTCAAAATTGGGAGTTGATTTGGGAACAAATTACTTGAACGCTAACAGATGTAAGGATTTCATCAAAGCAATTAATGATTCAATGACTGATGCTATCAAGTCAGACTTGCAAAAATCTAACTTTGTTTCCATTCTTGCTGATGGAACCACTGATGTAAGCAATTTGGAGCAGGAAAATGTTTGTGTCAGGTATCTTTCAGTTTCACAAAGTTCTAACACCCCTGTAACTATGCTTGTTGGAATAGTAGATTTAGAACATGGTCATGCGGATGGTGTAATCGACGGTATATTCAAAGCTTTGTCATCAGTTGGGTTAAGCAGAGAGACATTGAAGTCGACCGAGAGCGGACCAAGTCTCGTCTGTTTGAATTTCGATGGAGCTAACGTGATGCAGGGGAAAAAGAATGGTGTGGCAGGAAAATTGATGAGAGATTATCCTCATGTTATTTCTGTATGGTGTATAGCACACAAATTACAGTTATCGGTAATGGATGCCGTAAAGGATGTTGAAGTATTAAATCGTCTTGAGGCAACACTCAAAGGTATATACAAGGTTTTTTCAAGTGTAAAGCTGCTTAAAACACGGTTAAGAGCATCCTTAACTCAGGAAAATTTAAAGGCCCAGTTGCAAATCATGGTGGAAGGTCCTCCTCTATCTGAATTCAAACCTGATCTTGCTATTGAAAAATGGCTTAACATGACATGTGATGGGAAAGGCAGGCATGTAAATGGACATAAAGTGTGTCAAAAATCTACCAACAGCGATTCTGTAGATGCTTACAGTGATGAATTGCTTCGTTCTATAGATAAATAATCAGATTGCTATGATTTTTGTGTGTTGTCTCTTATTTTGTGAAAAAGGTTGGGGCAAGCAGATTTTCTGGTAGGGCAAGCAGTTTATTGATGGCTACCTGCCCGAGGGCAAGTACTAGAAAATTCTATTTGTCTAGCCCTGGTTGGCATATTGTGTAATTGGAAGTAAATCCCATTTTAGATTTATAATTTAGTTAGATATTTGAAGTTTTCATGAATGAACTCAACATAGATAAAGTAATAATGCATGTATTGATCAAATAGCCAGTTATAAGCTAACAGAAAATGCCCAGAATCGACAAGTGGTTCAAATTTTGAATAAAGCGTTATATTATGCTTAGTTTAAATCGCCAATGCAACAATTTATATTGTTCAGAAAAGGGTCTAAATCCATATTATCCCAAGACGGGTACATTAAAAATTATAACTTTAACAGCACGTAGAAATGCAGCTGGAGTTCTATTGCTACCTCATTTCATAATCAAGCAGAAAACCAAAACTGGTACTGCGATTTTAGAACACAGAAGACGGATGGCGGACACGGGTTCTACAGTCATCCATTCTAACTTCTTTCTGTTGTTCTGATCTGCATGGAGTAAAATGACCAGTGAGTCGTCGAAGATTTGCAGCAGCTTATACCCGTTAAAGCAACCCGAATACAGTACCAAAGGAGACGTTTAGCCCATATCTGACGTATACAGAGTCGTGCAAGTTAATTTATGTTCAATACTCCTGTTGAAGTTTTCATGTTTTGGTAATTTAAATCGGCATTACCATCTATTAATGGGTTCATGAGTTATATAAAATGAAATATGGTTTTATTTAGTTTTATTTTTTCATAATCTATACCTTCTTTCCTCACAGGAATTGCGAGAACTTTAGTGAAAGGGGCCAATGAAGTGTGCAATGAAGGTGTTTGCCAGTCTGCCTCCATGATAAAAATTCCGGAAATGTCTGAAAACTTTGGTATACGCATATTTCAATTGTGAATTTCTAATTTGCATAACATTGATAATACTGATTCAATTTACATTGTCGATAAATTGACTTCTTTTTCATATAAGCGTATATAATAAATATAATGTTGAGATACTCGTACCAGTTGCAAAATATATCGCTTGTGATGATGCTGCTGATAAGTCTGCAATATGCTCATGAATATGTCGGATTACAACAATGTTTTAAATGTCATTTGAAACTCAGGTGAATGTGACTGGTGAAAATTTATTTTCTTTTAGAATTGGCAGCGTCATCTCTTCTATTTTTCCTTGAGTTTAGTTGACCTCGTCAGATGTGTTCTGTAAGGAGATTCTAGAAGAGTTGTTTATACCACCTGCTCTTATCCTTGAAGCAGAACCTACCGTAGAATGGCTGAAATATTGCCAACACGGCGTAAAACTCAAATCAATCATTCAAACCATGGTTAAAGTCGTTTATTAACTTCGCCGTCTTGTTATATTCAGATGTGAATAGTGATTTGGTGCTTTATAGGAAGACGTGAAGATGACATACAGTGATTTCATAATAGCAATTTCATAACTCATATAATAGAAAATTAAGAGCAGGGCAAACACGGACCCCTGGTCATACCAGAGGTAGGATCAGTAAGCTTCCCCTGCCCTGTAGACTGGTCAAACAAATAAATCCCCGAAAAGTTCCAAGAAGCCATTTCCATTGAAAATACGGTTTCAAAAACAATAAGGGGCCTCCGTGGCCGAGTGGTTAGAGCATCGGGCTCAAAATCACAAAGCCTCTCACCTCTGTCGGCGCGCATTCGAATCTCGGCCGCGGCGTTATGTGAGCAAGTTTGCCAGTTTACTTGCGGAAGGTCGGTGGTCTCTTCCTAGGTACATTGTATCTGGGTTCTCTCCTCCACCAACAAAAACTGGACGCCACCAGATAACTGAAAAATTGTTGAGTGTGGCGGAAAGCAATAAATAATCAATCAATCAATCAAAAACAATATTTGGAACTATGGATCTTTACTGGATTGGTTGATTATATATTGTTTAATGTCCCGCTCGAGAATTTTTCACTCATACGGAGAAGTCACCATTGCCGGTGAAGGGCTGCAAAATTTAGGCCTATGCTCGGCACTTATGGCCTTTGATCAGGTAAGGATCTTTATCGAGCCACACCTGCCTCGGATTTTGTGGTCTCATCAGAAGGACCGCCCTATTTAGTCGCCTCTTACGATAAGCAAGGGGTACTGGGGATCTATTCTAACAACCCGGATCCCCACGGGACATCTTTACTGAAAGCTAAACAAGAACTATTCGAAATGAAATAACTTTTCTCCATATCTTGTAATGTTGCTGAAATGTAAAGCTGAAGAATTTGTTTCACCATTTTCATAACAAAGAACCTATATTGGTTAAAACTAGTCCCTGCCGTCTTCCTTTTCTGTATCAGTTGAATTTATGGAGAAGAGCATATGCATATCCTTGCAACATATTTAAATTAAAGATAGTCAAAGCTGCATGTAATGGCAGGGCTCTGATTTTGCAGGTGCTCTAATACTGAACTACGCATACCTGGTGGGGTAGTTTAAACGACATGATTGGTACATCTACCCCTTATCTGCACTCGAAGGTAACCAGATTCTCTCCTATGCAAGCATTTTCATTTGTCAAGTACACATCACGTATGTACCGGAAAAGGAGAAAACATACCTGACAATACCGAGGTTCGAACCAGCGACCCTGGATCTCCAGGCAAGAACTTTACCATGTACCTGCTGATCTACTATTATCCCGTCACCGTCGATCAAAGCGATCTGACCAATTTATGTATTCATGATCAGAAATGATTTCATAACAACCAACTCAAAAGTTAAGCATTTTCAACTGATTTTGGTGTAAGTTTTCCCTGCTGTAGAAAGACATGGTTACAAACTGTAATCAGACATCGCCAGACCAGGTTGAATAAATTAAGAAGTTCAAATTTTCCGTATAATCACTAATGTATATTAACTGATGACCAGATTTCCTGTACTCAAATCTCATTTTCAATGTAAAATATTGTCCCAATGTGACCTCATATTAATCACAATAAACTAAAGACCAGGCTCTTTGACATCATAGACAGTTGTTTCTTCAATACAAATGGAACACAGAAATATTCATATCTTATGCTCCGTCATCCAAAATTGCTTTATTAAACACCATTCTGATTCTAAGCACAAGTACTCTGAAGTTGATATTAAAAAGATGCTGAAGTTCCTTATTGACAATATTTACGTAGTCTTTGGCTATAAGGTCTTCCAACAGTCTGTTGTAATACCAAAAAAAAAACCAAACCAAACTATGCTCCATCATCAACTGATCTGTTTTTTCCTCATTAGCCAGAATTTATTCAAAAGCTTCTATATGAAAAGAAACAAATCTCTTGCTGTGACCTTCATTTCGGCATTTACGTTTTATTTATTAACAATACTCATTTTCATTCATACATCGATGATATATTCAACTGAGCTCGAAATAAAATACGCTACTGAGTCTTCCATATCTGCTTCTTATTTTCATATTTTATTGAACATAGATGTCAACGGCTAACTAACAAGACAACTTGATGCAAACGAAATGACTTCAGCTTCTCCATCGTCAACTTCCCATCTTTGTGTAGCAATATAGTCTCTCAACCGATTCGATACTCGAGAGCATTACAGTGGATTTTTAAATCGAGACAGGTTACTCACATATAACGCAATGTTGCATACGATTCAACATTCTTGTTTAAAGTCAGCAATATAAAGATCTAATTTACAAATAAAAGATATCATTGGGTCGAATGCTGTCTGACGTGTTTAATACAAATTGTTATGCCGTTCTTTACATTCTGATTTCGACTACGGATTACTCTGTTTACCTGATCAAGATATAGGGCTCACGGCGGGTGGGACCTGTCGACGGGGGATGCTTACTCCCAGGCACTTGATCCCATCTCTGGTATGTCCAGGGATCCAGCCCTTCTCTTAAGTTTGTATTTTTGTAAGATTTATGAGATTGATCATTGTTCGTTATCTTGACTTATTCATTTAAAGCCTCTGTAGTGAAAAAGTCCTATAAACTCCATGCCCTGAGCGGTTGATATTTTTAGAAGTTGGAAATACCTGACTCGCAAAACATTTCAATATCAGATCCACCACTTCATCATATGCACTATGACGCCACATCTCCCTAACGGGATGAGATGGACACTCTCCAGATTTTTTCCGACGTAGCAAACAAGAGACATCTTCACTATGTACAGCGAAAACTTGAAATAAATCATTTTGTGATCATTTGTCTTTTTCGATTTTAATTTAAAAGTTTAACAACTACTTTACGCATAATAAATAATGAGTTCAACCACGAACAAGTCTTCACAATCAAGAGTCTCCTGACCTTGACTTTTCTTTCTTCATCATAGTCACCGGAGGCTTTAATTAAAAAGCGAAGGTCACAGACTGCAAAATGTTTTCGTATACATATGCTACCTTTATTAAAGATCGTTTCACTACATTCGCTTTTATAACGAACATGTTGCTGTCCTTTCAAAAAGCCCTGCAATGCGTGGACCATAGGCATGTGTCTAACAAAAACTTATCATTCTAGGATGGAAAGTGTTTTAAAACAAATTTTTAAAATTAAATATTGGAACATGCAAATACATGTGTTTCATTAAAAGTCTTATTGATAGAGCTATAGTGATTGACAGGCCTAATAGATATGAAATATTTGTAGCATCAACCTCTAAGAAATAGGAGTCATCAGTTCAAACTCAACACAGGAGACAAAATTTGGTCAAGATAATAATGTATTAGTTTCATGCTTTAATCCAATTATATAAATCTGGCAACAAAATATTGATGCTCACAAGTTTAAATGCTGTTTTTCATTTCAAAACGTCGGTGCAACTTCACAAATGATATCCAACAATACCAGTATATTACCTGTCTTGTTGAGCGTTGCCGAAGTGAATAAGTTGTCAAGTAACTATGTATAAATGAATAAATTAGACTCTATAACATTAACCTTTTTGATGAAGAACACTAAAACTGTTTTTCACAAACCATACAGAACATTTGTTTTTTTAATATTCTCTTGAGAATTCTTTATGAAACTGTGCGATCCCGAATAAGTACTTGTGCTTGCGCAGATTTACCCCCACTCCATGTGCTACCCTATTAGATTCCAATCTATAAATATAGGGGCCGAGTGGTTAGAGCCTTGCGCTCAAAATCACAGGTTTCTCACCTCTAGTCGGCGCGGGTTCGATTCTCGCTCGCGCCGATATATGTGAGAAAGTGTGCCAGTTTACTTTCGGAAGGTCGGTGGTCTCTTCCCGGGTACATTATATCTGAGTTCTCTCCTCCACCAATAAAAAACTGGCGTAGATTGATTGATTTTATATTGTTTAACGTCTCGCTCGAGAATTTATCACTCATATGGAGACTTCACCGTTGCCGGTGAAGGGTTGCAAATTTGAGGCCTATGCTCGACGCTTATGGTTTTTAGTCGCCTCTTACGACATACAAGGGGTACTAAGGATCTATTCTAAAAACCCGGATCACCACGGGGATACTAGAGTAGGTAAATTCTGATATCAAGTTCAACGATTGTAGATAAAGGAATACGGACGTATCCCACTAATATCGTTATGCTAGCTAAGTCGTATGTAAAACACTGAAGGGTAGTTAAATATGCACAGAACGGAGAATTGCTGGGAGAAAAATAACACGTTGTATGCTAATAAGACAGTTACGAGGTCAGCACTCGGCTCATTTCAAAAGTGTGCACGACAATGTCTTTAGAAACTATTTTCATTGATATCCTTAGAACTGTTGTCTTTTGTATGCATATTTAATAGAATTTTTTGTTTCACTGTATTCATAGAGTATCGCAGTATTGAAATCTTTATTAAAAGCTACCATAAAAATTGGAAATATGTACATTAAAAATACTATACATTGCTATAAATTTAACGTGTTTATGTCATATATAATTCTAAATTGGGCAATCTGTGATCTGATAGTGAGGCTGAACCATACCTCTTGCATTTAGACCGTCCATCATGATATTAGAGGCTTGTGGTCCTTTTGCATTTCCTTTGCTGTCTTGAAAAAAATTATCTCCCTCCACTTCGTTTGTTCTCCAGTATCTGACCTGAAAGGGGAAAATAACATTGAATGATGTACAGTACATGCATCGTTATTATAGGCATTTCTATCGTGTAAGTATCCTATCGTATCATGTTTTCTGTTTTCTACGTGGTTTGTATTTATCAGGTCTGTTGTGGTTAGCGTTTATAAGGTCTTTCTTTTTTGCATTGATCGTGAAAATTGTTTATTAAGTAACTTGGGGAAACTATCGGAGTTATAGTTCAAATAAAGTGAAACACTGCTATATTTCAGGCAGACTTTATTCGTTTTGTATAGAGTCATTTTTTGGAATCACTAAATAATCTCCCACAAGCTTCAGGTACACCTCTCTCAACGCCTTTGTCAAAGATTCTTATACTACTTTACAAATTCCGGCTTTGTTTTTCGCCATAGATATAAATTATTCAGTTGATAGAAATTGAGTTGACGTGAATTTCTCTTATTCTAAAACTTAACTTTAGACTATATCGTGAATGAATATACGTAATTCCTTATAAAAATAAGTAAAGCCGTGTGTCCAGAACAATTGAGCGCTTCACATTACATTTTATTTGGTAAGGTAAACAACAGACTCTAACGCAAGTCCAGTCATAGGTATTGACACCAATAAGCATAATTCGGACAGACTAAATATGCACATTGGCTGCACGTAATATCATTTACAGGTTTTGACAGAAGACATTCATCTTTCAGTTTCCTGTTCTTTACAACTGTTGTACATTTTCCCCACATAAAACCGGCAATAGATTTGTTTTCACTAAAGTGTTTGCCATATTCCATTGCTTCCAAGTACGTTTTTCATCCTTCATTTCTATTGTTTATACCATGTGATTAAATTGTCGCGTGATGAAGGAACCATTTATTACCAAGCGTTGACGGAAGCTGGTGTAACGTGCGTTTCGGTGAGAGAATTCCTCGAGGTGAGTGTACGTTTGACGAATAACATCAAGCTGGCGATTATAAGGTTCAAGATCAGCAACTTGTCTGTCGAGAGGATAGGAGAGAGGGTGAAATATTATCACGGTGTCGTTGCAAGTAATTGTAAGTCATCAGAGGATTTATGACTTCTTGAAGTGATGGAAATTAGGCAGAGCTTGTCCAAGAAACCGAGAACAGTAAATCCGACTGCAGAGAAATTGAAACCCTCTATATGAGTTCATAAGCAGTGGGTTGTGTTTGACTTCGCAAGTTTTTGCCGAGAAAGTGCTTCGATTTTTTGGCAAATTACACGATGAAATAAATTATATATATATATATATATATATATATATATATATATATATATATATGTGTGTGTGTGTGTGTGTGTGTATGTGTGTATGTGTGTGTGTGTGTGTGTGATGTTAGAAGAATGAATTGAAAAGAAAAGAACATGAAGAGATACATAGGTCTGCCTTCAAATTAATACAATTTCCAACTTATAATATTTCCAATATATATATTCGCAAATTTTACTCATTTTGACTTTTTTATACCTAGTGTAGCGACATTCTTATAACGTTATTGACGTCACTTTGTATATGGAAATACACCTCACTATCTGAAAGGGTAGTAAATATGTTTCACTACTTCAGAATGTTTCCGTTGAAAATTGTGATATTTTAACATTTAGAAAACATCTAATAGCTAATGCCATATACTTAAATTATACGTATGCAATTTAAATGCTGTCTTATTTAATAATAGCTGGAATAAAATACATGTATTAAATTCGAAAAATAAATGTATCAGGTCAGTTGGGTCGGACATTACGTGTAAAAGTTACATGTATGTGCCAATTTCAAACGATATTTACATTTTGTTTTTAAAAATGAATGGTATACAACTTGAATTTTTCAAAATGATGCTTTTTAACATAATCCTTTTCTGTAGCATTACATATGACTGCGCCCACGACAAAAGGGTCCTTATGGCAATTTTTACCCATTTTCACTTTTTGGCAGATTAAGAAAGAAAATGGGTTGAATATTTAAAATATAAACTTTTATGGCTATCTTTCACTTCTAAGTCGTATTTTTCTGCATTTGATGCACTGATATATATTCCGTAACATCAGCATAATGTCATGACGTTCTTAACGTCATTTCAGAGAACAACACTCTGATCTGAAAGAGACAAGAG
Organism: Ostrea denselamellosa; assembly: GCA_024699665.1. NCBI lineage: Eukaryota > Metazoa > Mollusca > Bivalvia > Ostreida > Ostreidae > Ostrea > Ostrea denselamellosa. Next base: position 664,534 of record JAMZEH010000055.1, on the reverse strand, counting down.
GCTGGATCTATCTACTAAGTCTTATTTCATTCTTTAATTGTCTGTGTGTGCATTGTTCGAGAAAATAAAAGAACTCAAATTTTAGGCACTTTTAATAGTTTTAAATGGAAATAAATATCACCACTTTAAATTTGATATTCATGGCTTAATTAAATGAAAAATTAGCTTTTCACAGTTTTTGTTAAACAAACACGTAATACATACAAGGTACTGTATTTTGTCGAGTATTATACACATCGGTATTCGGGAGAGGGGGACTGAAAATTGAGGACAATCGCAGTTCGTCTGTATTATACACAGCAAAAATTCTGACCAAGTGGTAATCTTGTCTTTATTCTCCCCGATTAATTTCACTGAAATCTTTGTGCCCAAAATGTAAGTTCTTAGAGCACAAGAACTTGCATACAGTGCAACAATTTCTTTTTTAAAGAAAACGCTAATCTTGTCTTTATACACTGTAAATAGCGGTAATCTTCGCTAAAAATCATTTGGGAAATAATGTTAATTTTAGCAAAGCACGAGATTTTGTAGCATTTTCAATGTTTTAACAGACTCGATATTTTCTTTGTTTAAACTTCAAATCAATATCCGCCGTTTTAAACGTAAATTCAAAATATTAAAGAGGAGTTCAGTGTGTTGTAATCAACAAACCACCATCGCTGCGAAATATGATGTACAAAGGCGCAATATATCGACCCCACTCGGTAATTATATAACAAAAATAATAATCAAAACCAATAACGTAATTGGTGCTGTCAATAACCGGTGTTCTGTCTGTAAAAGCAATGGCAGTGAAACGATTGATTGATTGACTATATATTGTTTAACGTCCCAGTCGAGAATCTTTCACGCATATGGAGACGTCACCATTGCCGGTGAAGGGCTGCAAAATTTAGGGCGCTTATGGCCTTTGAGCGGGAAGGGATCTTTAACGTGCCACAACTGCTGTGACACGAGGCCTCGGTTTTTGCTGTCTCATCCGAAGGACCGCCCCATTTAGTCTTACAACAAACAAGGGGTACTGAGGAACTATTCTAACAACCCCGGATCCCAAACCCGATGAAATTTTGAGAAAATACATCAGTCGTATATTGTAAAGGAAAAGTTAAAAGTAATCGCAAATTCCCAGACCCATGGGAATCGTGCAAGATGCAGAAAGTCAGAGAGAAATATTACAACAGCTACCCTAAGGAGGCCAAGTGACAAAGCATGTGTATACAACAATGCTCTCTCTCTCCCCCCCCCCCCTCTCTCTCTCTCGTAACGTGCGTCGAATGAACACGTTAACTTCCCACCTGCAACTGAGCACTTCTAAATATACTGATAAATTTACTATCTGTTACTCAAAACAACATTGGAGACATAGTCGAGGTTAAAAATTTGTGAAATATATAGCTTTATTCACTTCTTAAGTTTTAGCTTATCAAGTGAACACCCAACCGACACATATCCAAGTCAACACTTTCATTTACACACGGTCAATTAAACACTCTGACACACACAGTCAAATAAAAACACTGACACACACGGTCAATCAAACACTCTGACACACAAGGTGAATTAAACACTGATACACTTGCAAACCAAATATTTTGAAACACGTCAATTAAACACTCTGACACACAAGGTCTCTCCAGCTTAACGCAATTCTTTTTATTCTTGAGGAAGGGGTGCGTATTTGCTTTTGTTTTCTAAGACCTACAAATAATATCCTTTTCAAAGTTTTACTATCGAAATTTTTGCAAGAAATTAAGCACTGACCATTGTCAGTCAGTGTATGTTCTTGAAATTTAGCAGTCCGAAGGATTTGATTGGTTAAAATTGCCTCGGACCGGAAAAGTTGGATTTGATTAGTTAAAAATGCCTCCGGACGGAAAAGTCGACAGTGCATTTAATTATTCGAACCGATGAAAATCTTTACGTGTTTGATACCACAGAAATACTGAAACACCCAGTCAACTAAACATTCTGACACACGCTGTTAACAAACCACTCTGATGCAGAAAACAACCAGAACTCACCCACCCACCCCAATACTTAATCACATGTGACCGACATACAGAGTTTACCAAACAAGAACCACTCGAAGACAATCAAACACGAGAGAAAAATATTGTTAATGCATATTTTTATTTGCGATATCGCGTTTAGTTAAATAGCGAACATTCTGCAAAAGGGTGTAGTTGTTTGACTTGTACCAAAACTCGGGTTTATTTGTTGTTGCTGTTGTAGTATTTTTCTTATTTTCAATGAGTATTTGCTTTCGATATGTGTTCCCCAAGCAGGAATAGGGGCGTGGGGTCCCACGTTTTCCTTTGTTTTTACTTGCAAACTTAGTTATTTTCAAACGCAAAGGAAGACTTATTGGCTAACTAGCCCTCTACTTTTGAGGAGTATGAATATAAGCTGGGGTTAATGAATCTAACCCATTTAATGAAGGACGAATTAATGTACCCCCCCCCCCCCCAAAAAAAGTTAGGGAGTGATAACATCATTACGGTTTCATTTCTTATTGATTGCATTTGTTTGTCATTATTATTATATTATATTTTTTTGCTTGTCAATAATTGTTCGAAAATGAAAATTGTGAAGTCAATTTTTTTCTCTCAATCTTACGAAAACCTTTAATTTTGGCTTCAAATGTCTTTATAAAACCAGAAAGCAATATGAATCCTAAATATTCGTCGGTGTCAACATGTTACAAAGAGCTGCACAGTATGACTTCAAGTCTGCTGATATGATGAATAATTGTTCGATATATTATGACGAACACGTTCAAGATCTATTCGTATTGTCAGATTTTCCCCTTTGGATACCCCAGCAATTAGGTTATTGTCAAAGAGTTATCTCTCTTGGATTTATAAACAGATTACCAATCGTACAAAATTGTCATACAGAACTACTAAACCCCAAAATATCCAAGTTTTTCATGACATTTTACTACCTTGTAAATTCTGTATAGTAAATAATGAATTTACTATATAGTGTATAACTAAATAGTGTATAACCTAATGAACTGGAGATATATAACAAATCATCTGTTTGACATTGGCTTGACAAACGAGGCGGATCTTGCATTTTTAAAAAGGTGGATTCAACTTTTGTATTAATAATTATTTTAACCTTAGACTTATCCATGATTAACTGTTCAAAGAAATAAACATAATCTCAGAAGCCTTCATGATATTTACCTTTTATTTAATTTTTCCCCGTCACATATCTATAGGCCTGGTCAATAGAAAAGAAACCCACGCGGAATATTCAAATTTTGTGTATCATAAAACTCATTGAATAATTCTGTTAATATTTCATTCAAACATACTGCTTCCAAATTGACTTCCTGGTTTGGGATCAAGCGTAGATATTATTATGCATTATTAAATCTAACACGTGGTTTTGAATCATGAGTGCATGCGTCTTTACGGCGCGACGTAACGTCAAATCTTTGTGACGTTATTTCTCTGTTCTGTTGAATATGACATAAAGACCTTTTGTCATGGACGCAGTAATATATTGTTAATTTAAAACACAAGTTTTTATATATCACGACACCAGTATCTCGACGTCACTGCTACATAAATAAGACAGCAATCCGACTTCAAGTTAATAATATAATTTTTAACATGTAGTATTTCTACAAGCAAGATACAGTTTACAAATGTTTATAGGCTTAAGTGTAAGGAATTGATTATAGGCTATTTCTTCGACTGATGGCAAAGGTTGCAAGATGCAGTCTGTCAATGATTTCATTTAATTAAACTTCTTAGTTGCGACGGAAAGAAACAATTAACGATTTTTGGAAACAACATTATTTATTACAAAACATAACAGTTATAGAAATTCACTGCTTTCAAATGAGACTGTTGAAACGCCTGTAACACCAACTTGTTTGTCAATAGCCTGTCTAGATTTAAAAACAGATTATACAAAGAACAAGTTGTTGTTTATCGATTCAGTTGAAAGGTATAAACACCACATGCAGGTGATAATGGAATATTGCTACATAGATATGGGAAGTTAACGATGGAGAAGCTGAAATCAGTCCGTTTGTCATAAGGTTGAGTTGTTTATTTGCCTTTAACATTTACTAGCAATAAAATAACTAAATACGAATCAGATGTGTAGGACTCTCTTGTGTCTTATACTTCGACATCACTGGGATATATCAAATCGACATATGATTGAAAATGATTATTGTTAATAGTTAAACCGTCGACAGTATATCTCAATGTCGAGTTGAAGGTCACAGCAAAAAATGTTGTCTTCTTATGTGGAAGCTTTTTTGAATAAATTCTGCTTCAGAAGAATATAAAAACAGGTCAACTAAAAATGGAGCGCAATCCGTGCCCATGGGAATTCCAACAGACTGTTGGAAGACCCGGTCACCAAAAATTACAAAGATATTGTCAATGAAGAACTCCTGCATTGTTTTTTACTTCAGAGTACTTGTGCTTGGAATTAGAGTAGTTAACAAAGGAAGTTTTGGATGACTGCTCACTAGATATGAATATTTCCTTTTTCCATTTTCCACGAAGCAACTGTTTATGATGTCAAAAACTCTGGTCTTTGATTTATCGTAAGGAATTATCGTGTAAAGTGTTGAAAAGTTTATCGTAAGGAATTATCGTGTAAAGTGTTGAAAAGTCCTACATTTTGATGTTTTTGATTTGAAAAATGTTGCGATTTCAAATTTACTAAAACTTCTACAGAATGTTTAGAATCCACATTCAATTTACACCACTTCTGGCATATAATGTGGCACAATAGTTTGAAATTTCTCCTTCACGGCTGGTAATATTTTCGTGAGGAGCAAATATTGGGTCTTAGTAGAACATTTACTAGATCCAGCAATGAATGAATCTTTGTTTATTTGTAAGGGTTTTTTTTTTGAAGTTTTGAAATCTAGTATAGATAGGTTGACTGGGATATTAAGGAAATACTCTACAGCATCATAATGGCTGACTTATTTTTCAACCATTATCGAAAATATGAATATCAGCAATATTTGTCTATTCATTTCATATCAAATTTCATTGCTTAGCTGAGTTGTTAGCTCAGTGGGTTAGCACGTGAACTGCTAAACTACATATCGCAGTCTTGAGTCCAGCAGAGGTTTTAACTTTTTAAAATTGCTTTCTATTACAACTGCATTTTTAACTAAATAAAGTAAATTTGAAAAATTTAAATTTTAAAATATTTGTTGTTCATATCTTCTACTTTTCATCCACATCAATTTTCTCTGGTATAGCATTCCTTCTTAAATGCGTCTAAAACTGAAGCAGGATTTTGAAGAATTTCATCTTTTGAAAGGGCAGTTGGAGTATAAGTACGATTCCCAAGTGGAATTAATGCCAAGTTCGTTTTTAAAAACGAAACAGTTGTAATAATAAGCCTTAAAAATAAAGACAATGTTCTTACAAGCTTTGTTAGCTGGAACCAAAACTGCACGCAAGCAGATAACTGACAAATTGTTGAGTGTGGCGGAAAACAACCAATCAACAACAATCATCTTCCTCATGTAACCTATCTAATTCTTCAATCACTTCTGGTTTACTTAACATAGAAGAATAGACAGTGTGTACTTTACAGTAGTTCTGATGTGTCTAATAAGGGATTTCAATATTTCTCTTTTTCCTTTTATCCATTCTGACAAGGTATTAAGTTCTTCTCATATTTTGCCCATTGTCTGGCATAGTCGTTGACAAAATTCATGATAGAGATGAAGTGCTGTTGCCAATTGAAAGACCGAGGTTCCCTGAGTTTAGGATCTTTCAAAATAAGTGATTTGAAGTCCTAACTTTCAACTATATCAAATCACGAGTAATGACATGCCCAACTGGGCTATACATGTAGTTTTAAAGAACCACGAAGAACAAGAACATGTTGGTGGATTAAATATAAAAGGGTTTATATCTATGTACCGCAAGTTTGTTTGTAATAAAAATGTTTGGATGCCATGGTGGAAGTATATTTGTAGAAAATACTGGATGTAGACTTATAAATATGCTGGAATTTAAGGCTGAACAATTTTTTATAACGAAGAATGTGGCTTATGTTGACGGCATTCATTCCTTTGGTATTAAATTTGAGTTTAAGGAACTGGCGACATGACTGGAAAGGAATATCATTCATATATGTATCCCGCGTTGGTTTAAAAAGCCTGTGTTGGGCAACATCCATGATCACAGAATCCAATCTATATTCTTGCGTTGAAAAATCCAAGTATGGGCTAGCTTTTGCTTCTTCAAATAACGTGTTCAAAACTCTCAATAAAACAGAGTAAAGTTTTGTGCGAATATGATGTGTACCTAATTGTGTATTGACGTAAGGTAAAAAATGAATCAAGTATGACATCGTATATAGTTGGTCTATTATATGAACGACGTCCATGATTGCGCCTACGTCTTCCTGTATTTGGAAAAAGTCCCATCACATTCTCATTATTTCCTTGTGAACTAGTATAATTTCCCTTATTGTATATATTGCCATTGCAGCCATATGGAAATGCAATGCCTAGAGGTTTAATCCGACCTTCTCGTGGTCTACGAAAAGGAGTAATTAAAGGTGGATTGTTTGTAGGATGGTAAATTGTTTCCAGAATCCCGACCCTCATGGACAAGATGGAATGGTCTGGGGAATTAAAATATGAAATGGAGAAGTTGATTACCACATTTTGCATGAAACGGAACAGTTGTATCTATTAATAAATATTGGTTAAAGGTGTATATAATATACTAACTTTTACAGACGTTTTATCATTTTAGGGGATAGATAGACGGACAGTCTAGGATAGTGATTACTATTGCACATATACAGTCACGTAGAGAACTACAGTAAAATATATCTGCGGAAGCTGTAGACAAACGCGAGACAGATACAAATACCGCAAACCTTGAAAAGGATTTATCATTCCAGTGATGCAGAAAATTAAAGACAAAAGTTTATCTATTGCAGAAGTTTTTACATGATTGATTGGTTTGGGTTTAACGCCATTTCGGCAATAGCTAAGCCACTTTACAACAGCTAATTTAATGGAATATGATCGGTTTTGAAGTGATCTTGAGTTTCCCCTGACAGCTCCCAGTGAGTCTACTCTTTTTTCGAAAACCAGAAAAACAACTTTTTTTTTCGTGCCAAGGGTGTTGATTTCCTTGACACAGGACGCCCTTTAACGTCCCACCCGACGGACATAAAGCCATAGTTATGTAAACATGTAAAATATATAATAGTTCGTGTATTTAAGCAGTTATATTATAAAAGTATTCAGATTTTTTGTAAAATCGCATTATTGTAAAAATTTATGATTACTTGTAAAGATTCCTTGTCCTTGTTGCAAATTATTAAAAAGTACATTTCATTTCGTCGAAAAATCCGTACATTCTAAAAGGATGTAACGTACAGTTAATGGACAGTCACAGGTTATTGATATATATATTCAGGCTGAAGTTTCCTGTTATATTAAGTAAGAATGTATCAGTTTGGAATGACCAAGAAGCATTCTTGAAATAATCACTCGTTCTGAATATTTCAGTACTATTGATTGTATATATTGTGTAACGTCGCGCTTGAGAATTTTACACTCATATGGAGACGTCACCATTGCCGATGAAAGGTTGCAAAATTTAGACCTTGCTTACGGTCTTTGAGCAGGGAGGGAGGGATCTTTATTGTGTCGCACATGCTGGCGTCGGGTTTTGCGGTCTCATCCGAAGGACCGCCTCCATTTAGTCGCCTCTTAAGACAAGCAAGGGGGTACGGATCGCGTGACCGGTCAGAGGCAATGGCCATGTAAATTTGGGCTCCCGATAATTTGGTCGGAAAGTGCTATATTTGCAGCTATTTTAAATAGGTGATTGCTGATATCTATGACTCTTTAGTTCACGGATGTGGATAGTTTACCTGAAAAGTTTCAAAATTGTGTTTGATGTAGTAAAATGCCATCCAATAAACAACAAAAGGAAGAGTGAACATTGTTCTCCAAAATCTCCAAATCAGGTTAGTGGCAGAGAAGACATGAAAAATAAGATTCAAGAATTGCAACACATTACAGATAGTTTAAAGACAAAAATTTCTGAATACGATGCATTATTCAAAGATGTAGTCCAATTAAAATCTTTAATCAACGACAAGGAATCAGGCCTCTCGAAATCAATTAAATACGTTGCAGAACAATCAGTGAGCAATTATGACGAGATATATTACATTCGTCAGGAAAATGCACAACTTCGCAGCGAAGTCGACTTACTAAGAGCAACTTTGCTCAAAGTGGATAGGAAAATTGTACAACAAGAAAAAGAAATTAATGGTTTGCGTTCTCGCTCAATGCGAGATAATATCCTAATCCATAGCTTTGATTATACACATGGTGAAAACTTATAAGACATTATCCCAAAATTGATAAAGGAGTCGCTAGGAGTGCAAGTTTCCTTTGTTCGTATTCACAGGAATAGCGTCAAGGTCATATATAATTCCAGACCCGTCACAATAACTGGCAAATTGGTGGACCGAAGTAAAAAAGATGATATACTGAGAGACCAAAAGGCTAAAAAGCTAAAAGGCGAAAGGCTCCCATTCTACTTAACTGCACAAGATCCACCCCCAGTTCTAGAAGAACGCAAAAGACTTTATTTAATATCTGACACTTTGCGGGGAAAACAAAATAAAAACCAAAGAGGAGAAAGGACAAATCATATTACCGAACGGTTATCGATATCTTGACCCGGTTCCAAAGATGGAAACATCGGATGTGTTACAGCTTACTCCGGAGGAAATAGAAAGCTTGGAAATCTCGGACACTACAACGGAGCCGACCAAATGTAAAGGATCAGAAATATTTGCTACGGGGGCAAAAGTCACATCGACAAAGGAAGTCCAAAATTTGTACAAGAAAGTCTGCGTAGACTCTTACTCAGCGGCAGCCGATCATCGCATTCTAGTGTATAGATTCATGGACTCTCCAGGAACACTAGATGAAAGTTATTGGGGTGATGGCAAGCATGGAGCAGGGAGGCGCATTTTGTCCTACATGAAATCGAACAAAATAGAAAATGTGGGTGTGGTTGTAACGCGCTGGTGTGGTCCATATGGTTTGTTAACTTTGTTTTGAATAGAATAAAGTTTGTGTCACAGAAATCCCAATAGATTTGCCAAAGAGAGTTTACATATAGTCTTATGAAATATTGTAGATCAGTGTAAAGTGTCCAATATTATAGTGAAGTGCAGGTTTTGCCGGTTTGGTGTTGCCATGGATACTAACATGGTTTGGAATCCTGCAGAAGTTAGTTATTATTTTACCTTGTTAAGTTAAACTATAGTGCTGGCTTAAAATTTCCTAAATGTATGAATGATCAATATTCATGTTGTTTATTGACTGTAATCAAGTCAGGGATTCTGCGAATATAGTAAGTTGTTTGTCATTAGAAACTTTATTATACTCGAAAACAAATTAAATAACATTTGCTTCGGCGGTATCAATTTTTGCGTCATTCGGGAGTCAGGTTGAGATAACGTAATTTGTGATTACTACTGCAATTCTATATTTCACTGAATTTTGCATTACAGAATGTAAGCAGTTCACCACACGAGACTCTGGGGGAAAGTTATCCCTGACAACAGATTTCTGCTTATTATTCCACATTATTTAAATATCATGTATAATTTAGAAATTGTGGAACAAATATGCCTTAACATGGATGAACCCTACCGTGGTTATTAGTGTCGTTGGGACAGATCTACTTTTGACAGTCCGCCTGAAACACTTCAGAGTCTAGTAGATACAAGTATTGCTGATATTTGTATTTTCAATCATGTTGCAGAAGAAGGTGTCATTATGACGATGTATTGTTCATTCTAAACAGGAATATCATACTAAGGTGATTAAGTATATAAACACGCAACTTTCAGTTTCTTATTTATTGACGTTTAAACTAATGTTCTGGTAATATCTAAACAACTTGCAGTGATATCAAATATTTGTCTTTGTCTTGTGATATTATATGTGTCATTCTCTGACTTATTTTGTTGTCGTTTGACGGTTAATATGAAGATATTTTTTAAGAAAATAGTGCTTGTGAAAAATACAACAAACCACAGGCCTCCAACATGCCATCGTTGGCCACGGAAAAAATCCAAAAGAAATTTTTTTTACTGAACTTTGCACCTTCATCAAAGAAAAAAGTACCCGACACTTTGGATGCCTTCAGTGATCATTTTGGTAAAGACAGTGACAAGAAGGCAGAATCTGAAAAACCGGCAATCAATGTAATGACCCACCTTATGCTCATGATAGACAAGCTAATTAAGAACAAGCGTGGCGACAGAGCAGAACACGACGCGTCTTCGGGCAGGAGTGAGGAACCAAGGATACGCCCATGATAGACAGGTGATAACTCTCTTCACGAGTCGCCTAACGAGAAAATGCTTTCTATCCAGACTCAAGACATTGAAAGATGATGAGAAATACAACTTTTAAGATATTTACATTAGTGAAGATCTTAATTTCAAAATTTAGAAATTGTAATGTTGTGGAATCACAAAATTTCATTATACAATATTTGATGCTTATATGCATATTACATGCTTCACTGAAACAACACAGATGAATGTGATGATGTAGGCAATTATTTAGAAGGTTATACTTGTGTTCTGTACACATTATTGTAAAGCAAAATCTGGAATTTGTGCCAGGCCTATGTTATGAGGATTTTGTGTCAATATAATTAATAAGACTCACAAGCCTGCCACTTGTTCTAGTCATTTTACTTTATGGTTTACTATTGATGAAAATCTTTGCTAAAATATTATGCTGTAGGGTTGTGTATATATTCCCCCTGAAAATAGTCTTGATAGTGACATTGATATGTTCACTGGAGTAGAAAATTATACTATAGCTGATACAAACCAATAAGTCTTGGTGCGTTTAATGCCCACACAGATGCAAATGATTATTCTAATAGAGATGATCATGTGTTGAATAATTGTAATACTTCTAACGATGATAAATTCAAGTACTTATCAACAGATCAAATATTCTCTAGAATGTAATGTTCCTTGTTTTGTAAGAAAACATTACAATTAATAGTTTTGGTAAGATATTAATGGAGTTGTGAAAAAATACACTACCTAAGTTACACTGTTGATGGCTGTTGGAAAGAGTTGGTTATTCTACATAAAACTGCTATTACCGGCCGCGCAAGAGCGCTGTCTGTTTGAAAATGTACATGCGTTTCTGCGGGATGAATGTAAATTTATTTTCCAATGATTTCTTCCAGAAATTACTGTAAGTATTTAAATGGGGCTTGAAGTTATTGTTAATTTTAACGTTTGATTTGTAAATACTGTAAGTATTTGAATGAGGCTTATTGTAAATTTTCGCGTTTGATTTGTATAATCTCTTGATATAAAATTTAACATACAATATAGTTGTCAATTTGTACTGCGTTTTTTTCGAGTTCAGTTTGTTTCATTTCTATCACTATTCGCTCATGATATACTAAAAGAGTGTACAGTGTTTTGTGCACTAAAGACTATTTTTGCGGATTCACACAACTAGTAATATACGAGGGATACTTTTTAAGTTCGTAGAGTAAACCTATAACTTTTTAACGCGATTATGAAGTTGCACGATTTTTTACACAGAACTAGCGTAATCATTCCTCTCTCGAACGGTATCACGGTATGTGGCGCACGAGGTCCACGTGCGCGCTGCGCTTGGTATTTTCAACACGTGGTTTTATACACTATAGTAAAATATAGCGTTCAATATGGATGGAAAAATCTCTGAACAGAGGGTATATTGTAAGATTCGAGCACACCTCGGGTTTCCGTCAACGGAAATTCATGCTGATTTGCAAAAGGTTTAAGGGAATCGTGCTTTGAAATATGCTACAGTTTGCAAGTAGGTATGTCGTTTTAATGATGGTCGCGAGTCAATTGAAAATGACCCTCAAGTGGGTAGGTGGGTTTCCGTTTTGACGGAAAAGAACGTTGCTACTGTGAAAACGTTAATTGAGGAATACGCACGTTACATCGTGCAAGAGATAGAAGAACTAAGTGGCATTCATTCTTCAAGTGTTTTGAAGATCTTACGTGAACGACTTGGGCTACGCAAGATCTGCGCGTGCTGGGTGCCCCATTTGCTCACTGACGAGCAGAAACAAAGTCGGGTTAGAATAAAAAAAATATGATAAATGTGACCCACGTCGTTTGGAAGGGATATTTACAGGTGATGAAACCTGGATCTATCATTTTCAAACCGATTCTAAGGCTAAAAATAAGGTTTGGGTTTCATCTGAGGGCGACAGACCTGTCATTGCGCACCGTTGCAAAACATCAAATCGCATGTTGTATACGATATTCTTTGATTCGAAATGTCCAGTCCTTCAAATTTCAGTCCCGAACTGAAAGGTAGTTCTGTCACCGGAAAGTTTTACAGAGAAGGTGTTCTTACTCAGCTTGTTGATTTCTATCAGAACGCGCACCGGTGTCCGCGGCATCAAATTACTCCATGATAACGCATCGGCCCATAAATCCGCTACGATACAGGAATATCTGAAAGAATCTGGGTTCGATGTCTTAGACCATCCCCCATACAGCCCTGACCTGTCCCCCTGTGACTTTTGGTTGTTCTCAAGACTAAAGGAAATGCTGGCAGGGCACCGTTTTGAATCCCGTTGTCGTATAGGCAGTGCGGTCTACCAGTGTCTGCAACATATACCTAAAGAGGAGTACCGTGCGGCGTTCCGGAAATGGGTAGATCGGTGTAAAATGTGTGTTGAGGCAGACGGAGCATATTTCGAAGGTCTTAGATAAATAAAATTTTGATATTTCAAGCGGTTTTAAAAAGACCGCCCTACTCTACGAACATAAAAAGTGTCCCTCGTATTCAAGTGGTCACGAGGTGACAAGGGGAATCGAGTCTAGACAAGTAAAATGTCTTTTAAAGTCGTTTATCTTCTGCGTAGAATCGTCTCTACTAACCAATTTTAATGACTAAAACACATCTTAATTAAAGTATGACTTCACAATTAACTCTTCTGTAGGGGTGCACAAAATGCATATCGTCAGCGTCAGTATGGTCCAATCTGATAACAAATAGTAATAAAACAAAATAGAATGATTTATATATATTTCCTAGCGGCCTGATGCCGTTGACGCTTGCGTCAATTGCAAGTTGCTTTCTTGTAGACTATGTAGTTGTTTTCCAGAGCTATGTGGAGGTCATTAGAGGCCGTGCAACAGCGCGGTCTGTTCTGATATGGGTTTTCAAAATATATATGCGTTTCTGCGAATTAACATTTAATGTATTTTTATGATTTCTTCCAAATATTAATATAATGTAAGTATTTAACTGGGGATTGAAGTTAAACTTGTTAATTTTAGAATTCGATTTGTATAATCTCCAGATATAAATCAAGTTGTCAATTTTCACAGCGTTTGTTTCGGGTTCAATTTATTTTATTTATATTACCATTCGTTCTTAAAATGCGAAAAGGGTATACAGTGTTTTTATGTGATCTTGGGTGATAAGGGGAAAGTAAAAACTTCACACATACATACATGTACATATATATGCCTTTGAAGATCGTTTACCTTCTGCGTAAAATTGTCTCTACTAACAAATAATGCTGACTAAAAGATGTCTTAATTTAAAGTATTACTTTCCGATTAACTCTAAGATCAAAGATAAATACTAATATTAAAAAATTGATCGAATGATATCATGTCTTCTGCGGTCTAATACCTTTGACTCTTGCGTGTTGTTGATTTCTTGTTTCCGATTTTTATGCGTTAGCGTATGACATAAATTGAATGATATTTAACATTTGTAACCTGTAGTGTATCATTATGACGATAGGGGGCGTGTGATGTATCAGAAACGTACTATAACATTTCGGAGCTCCTCTAGGCTTATACGCTAGAGTATTTTCCATTCTGCAGGTCTGATATAGCATTGTCCTGTAGTACATTCAACCACATCTTTGTGATTCAATGTCAATAATAATAATAATAATAAATGTATAATATTTCCATGTATATATGAATGAGTGGATCCAGGATTTCAGTTTAGGGATGCGTGGAAAAAATCTGAAGGAAAGGGGATCTGAGGGCCATCTTTAGGTCCCCAGTTGGTCCATGACGAAGCCCAGGTGGGGTCCACGCTGCGAAGCCAACGAAAGCGCCTGCGTTTTGCTGTATTTTGATAAGCATTAAAATGTCAATTTGTACAGCGTTTATTTCGGGTTCAATTTATTTCATTCATATGATTGATTAATTGATTGATTATATATTGTTTAACGTCCCGCTCGAGAATCTTTCACCCATATGGAGACATCACCATTGCCGGTGAAGGGCTGCAAATTTAGGTTGCTGTATTTTGATAATGAAATCAGAACTATCTGCAGAAATTTAAACTAATAGTATTTTGAGTACTTATGTTGCAATCTATTTTGTGAGTAAGCAATATATGATTAACTTCATCCAATCATCTTTGATAACACTGCTGGCTACCCGAGTCTAGCGCAAACATTTCCCCATGCATAACAACGCCCACCCAACCTATTCGGATATTTTGCTACCGAGAAAAGCTTAATCCAGATGATTTTTGGTGTGTGCAAATTGGCGGTGTTAATTTCAATTATTGTAGCATATTTATCATATGCAGGGTTTATAAATTAATCTATTGTTTTAATCAAAGAAGGGGGAATTTTACTACATAGTAAAATTATCCTTACCTCGTGCTTCACAGTTTGCCATTGTATATATATTTTTAATCAATAGTTGCACTTGATACATGTTTATTGTTTGTTAACTTATGTGATTCAGATAACAGGTAGACAATTTACATTCACTGTATAGGAGTTCTGAACGTCTGCTATGATAGCGAATACCCTCTACAGCTAGTATTGTGTAAAATTCGAAACATTTAATGTCATTATGCAGAATACTTTTGACTTGTAAAAGTACATCCCCCCCCCCCCCCCGAATGGAGGAACGTTTAATATATAGCAAATTTTCTAGCGTATATTCTACGGGCAAAGGTTTACATTATGAAACTGGCACAGAAATAGTGACTCAAGGATTAAAAATACCTATTAAATAAACGATAACATGTTTTGATGATATTTTTTGTGTGTGATAATTTAATAAGATGATCTGCATTATTTATATACATATACATTACTCAAAAAACTGGGTAATTACCTTGTATTTTAATATGAGACAAATAATTGCATTAAAATAAGGGGGGTTCTCCGATTTAGGATTTTGTTTAGCAAAAAGTGCTACCTGTGTTTATGTTTTCTTTTGTCAAAATGCGCAAGTCAACTTCTTTTCCGACTGCCCACCCCCACTGAAAAGCGTGTCCGTATTGGTGAATGTCGTCATTATTTTTTTTACTCTTGTCTTTGCTTGAGGTCACTTGATATACAGCTATAACTAAGCCTAGAGGAGTTCCGCATGTCTGATACACCAAGCGCCCCCTGTCGTCAAGATGTGACACTATAGCTTACAAATGTTGAATTTACATTGAACGAATGATGAATTGACGTGTTACATATTACACTTAATTATGTAAACATTGATTACCAACCAGGAGAATTCAGTTTCTAAAGTTAATAGAACAAATGATGGATTTACTTATATCTCACAACAAGTTTTGCATTTATACTTATCAAAGAACAAATTACACACTGACAGCTTAAAAGTTTCGAACACGCTTTCTGTCTAAACATTGAACGGATAATGCATTACGTAACAACATTTACACAGTCATTCATTCCAACCCAATGGATTGACATTGCACTAATATATTATGTACTGCAACTGTCAGTTACATATAACATTTTTAAGTTTAACATTTTTACGTCCCGTGAGGACCCGGGTTAGAATAGGTCCCCAGTACCCCTTGCTTATCTTAAGAGGCGACGGAAAGGGGCGGTCCTTCGGATGAGACCGCAAAAACCGAGGTCCCGTGTCACAACCGGTGTGGCATGATAAAGACCCCTCCCTGCTCAAAGACCGTAAGCGCTGAGTATTGGCCTAAATTTTGCAGCCTTTCACCGGTAATGGTGACGTCTCCATATGAGTGAAAAAATTCTCAAGGGGGGCGTTAAACAATATACAATCAATCAATTAACATTTTTACATGTAACATTTCTACATTAACATTGAACGAATGCGCATTACGTAGTTACAAATACACAGTTACAGGGATAGAATTTTGAACCATTTGGCTTTTCATAAACAGGAGGGGAGAAAGTACAGCGGATCACCGGGCGTGAATCCCTGTTCGGTCCGGTGCCTTTTCTCCCTTCCTGTAACACGAGATTTGGATTGAATGTAGATATATAAGCACGCCAGTTCTTTTTATTATAATTATTTTAGGTGGTGTTCTTTAAAAGATATAATTAGTATTTTAGTCACGGTTTTTTTTTTAAATTGCTATCTAATAAAACATGTGACTGAAATTATACATGAATGACTTGACACCTTCTGCTGTACCCAGAAAAATGATTTCCCACTCATGTAACATTTGTACTGCTTAGTATTTATTTATTTATTTATTATACTATTTTTATATAGCGCCTTATCTAATTATATAATTACTCTAAAGCGCTTAACATATAAAACAAGGGCAATATAAAAACGAACATTATATAAATTGAAAGGTCACAAAAATAATAGTATCACCTTCTGTTTAATGCCAAACACATACAGTCAGGCAGACATATTTTATTCGTTTGTACCAAAACATGTATATCTCATACATATATCATCAAATACATATAAGCAACCTTTTATGTATTCTTTGGTGGATAATTTTAGCCGGCTCCATCAATTTTATGGAAGTATTTATATGCATGGCTTAAAAGAACATTAAAAAATCATCGAATATATGATGGTGTTGTACTCAACATTATGGCAAATGCACGCACTGTTTTCCTCGCTCATGAATTTAACACGAGATTCTCCTGCAAAGTGTTGATGAACACGATATAGTTGAATGTATAATGTATTTTATAGCATTTCCCTTTTTAAGAATCTATGAAAAAATATAATCTCTGAAAAATCTACAGATTTTACACATGTTTCCATTGGCTTAAGGATCCAATGCCAGATACTGCTCCGATCTTTCCTGTGTTTCTCAAATCCTGCACGACAGAAACCTTTTCACTTCGTCCCTCAATGAATATTTTTCATATAAAGAGTTAACTGCAACTTTTAGGACAAGAGGCACACAGGCTTTAACGGTCACCTGAGAATGATAGCCCTTATATAGACTTGTCTGGGAATCTCATATTTGCATTTAAGCCTCATTTTAGAGTCCTTTGTTCACAGCTTTCTGATCTTTCTAAATATACATACAATTTCGATTCAATTACAACAGAAGGAAAAATGAGGTTTCATGCATTTTAATCAGCCAATACTTCCTTCACCATGGTGCAATGAATTTCACAATTTCGGTAAAGGGCTTCATAGCTATAATAACCATGCATTTGGGTTTTCTCAAACATGTGTGGAAGTACAGAAGATATTTAAAGCTTTTTCGTTTTGTTTTGTTGTTGTTGCTCTTTTTTTCCTTCTTTTTTGCAATTTTGGTCCCAACCATAAGGCCCTGCGAAACTATGATTTTAAATTTCACAATTTACATTCTTCTTATCCTAATAGTTTTTGATCCAAGGGAGCAGGATACCTGAAATTTACAATTTCTGTCCCCCTTCTCGAAAAGATCCTTCTTACAAAATTTCAGATGAATTGGAATGGTAGTTATCAAGATGCTAAAAATGTTTAGTTGTTAACACATTAAGTCACTGATCATTTTGACCCAACCTTCATACAAAAACCTCTACCCTTAGAACCACGAAATTTACAATTTTGATAAAGGGATACCTGCTCATTATATATATCTATTTAATTTCAATTTGGTATCATTAGCATCAAAGATGACGTTTTCTAAATGTTTTACACTTGAGAACTAAATACCAAGTTTGTCCCCGCCCCAAGGTTAGAACACCTACCCCGAGGATCTTGAAATTTACAATTTTAGTAGTGGTCTTCCTGCTTTCCTGCTCTACATTTTGCATTTAGCTTTTCTTACAAATGTAGAGTACTAAAGAATAATTTTGAAAATTGGTCACTTTTGGCAGTTTTAGCTCCGCCCCTAAGACCCCAGGGGTGCAGAAGTCCTGAAATTTACAATTTACGTCCGCTTTGTCCCAAACGTGCTTCATACCAAATATCAAAAGGATGGGAATGGTAGTTATCAAGAAGAATTTAAAATGCTCAATTGCTACCACTTCTAATCGCTGACCATTTTGACCCCACCCTCATACCAAAACCCCTACCCCTGGGATCATGAAATCTAAAATTTTGGTAAGGACTACCTGCTCATTGTAAATATCCATTTAATTTGAGTTTGTTATCAATAGCATTAAAGAAGATGTTTTTTAAAAGAAATGTTTTACACATAAATACCATATACCAAGTTTGGCCCTGTCCTGGGGTGATATCCTCTATCCCGGGGATCATAAAATTTACAATTTTGGTAGTATACCGGTCGCGGTAGCTCAGTGGTTAGAGGGTTCGCTTCGTAACCGGGAGGTCGTGAGTTCGAGCCCCGCTCGTGCCATGGCCGCGTCAAACCTAAGACGAAAAATAGGTAGTGATTACTCCTTCGCCAAACGCTCGGCATTTAGAAGTGAGAATCACGGGTCTTTCGGATATGACCTTAAAAACGGAGGTCCCGTGTCACGGTAGGCGTTGGCACGTTAAAGAACCCTCACTGCTACGGCCCTGAGCGCTAAGCATAGGTCTAAATTTGTGGTACTTCACCTAGTGCTGGTGACGTCTCAATATGAGTGAAAAATTCTCGATGGGACGTAAAACAAACAAACAACAACAATTTTGGTAGAGGCCTTCCTGCTGTACAGTACAATGTATTTAGTTTTTCATACAAATGTGCAGTACTAGAGAGGAATATTTTCAAAAATTGGTCACTTTTTGGCAGTTTTGACTCCGCCCCAGGAAAGCCTGTAAATTCTAATTTCTTCACCAAGCTAAAAAAGTCATGTTTCATGTACTGTGTAAATCTAGCTGCAATAATGTAGCTCTCTCCCATAATAATGGGGGTTGGGGGGCTACAACTCCATAGGATCTCCGTAATAGTGTAAATCCGGGAGTGATTCACTCCAGCAACGAATTTGGCTCAAATAATAGACAAGTGACAATAAGAATTGCATTTCTTACCCGAACTTAAAACATGTAGTTGTGCAGGACATAAGAATAATATCAAGTGCAGTCCATATATAGTTATTTCTCGTGTATGTCAACATCTCAACTTGAATTAGTCCGTCATGATTACTGCCCTGTCGCTTTTATTTTGGGACAGTCAATGAGAATTCAGGAGCGGGTCTTGAAATGAATGTAGGAAATCCCTTTTTTAAAACATAAATAATGCAGTAAATGTGAATTTTCGACCACATACGCCTTACTTTAATGATGTTTTAGTGATCGAATGAGGTACTTGTTGGAATTCCCATGGGCACGAATTGCGCTCCATTGTTAGCTGACCTGTTTTTATATTCTTATGAAGCAAAATTTATTCAAAAAGCTTTCACATAAGAAGACAACATTTCTTGCTATGACCTTCAACTCAACATTGAGATATATTGTCGACGGTTTAACTATTACCAATAATCATTTTCATTCATATGTCGATTCGATATATCACAGTGAACTCGAAATAAAAAGACACCACGATAGAGTCTACCATAAATTGCTTCGTACTTAGATATTTTTTAAACATAGGTGATAATGGCAAGCTGATTGATTGATTTAAGAAATAAGATACATTTTTTGAGTGTTTTCGGGCGTTATAGGATTTGATCACGTGACCAACTGCATGTCACACCCCAATAAGACTCAAAAAATGATATTTTATTTCTTATATTTGTATATCTGTTTCAATTTGTGTGTTATCATCAAGCTTCCATACTTGTGTAGGCGGACGTAAAACACAAGATATAGTTCGTTAAAGTTTGATTAAATAAATTGGAAACAATATCTAGCAGAATATAAAATATAAATAAGGATTTAAAAAGATGAAACAAGTGTAAAATAAAAATAATTAAGAGCGTCAAGTTAACTCAATTGAAAACAAGAAGAGCGGAATAACTGCATCCGGTTGATCGGTGATGGAGAATCGGTGGCGGTCTCCGACCTTATTTAAATTTGTAAACGCAATTGCTAAACATAGATTTCGACAGAAATTCAGAGGATCTAAGAGAGATGACGAAGAATAATTGGATCAAGCTGATATTAGGTTCTACGTCAGGTTTTTGGAAGGGAGCAACGGCATGTTCATCGTTAGGACTTTTGGCTGTAGCATTATACCGACAGATTTAGACAAAGTACAGGTAAGTTGTATTTTAATTTTTTTTAAGTTCCAGGATGTGCAAGAGAAGATAAACACAAACTGAAAGAGACTTTTCATTCAATTGAAAAAGTTCTGTTGTAGGATTTAAATATAGACTCGCAGCGGTGCCTTGACTTCAACAATATGTTTCGAGCCCGAAACCAGCCTCGGTCATGGCGGTGATGGCCATTGCCCGGAAACAACAGGTTACCGTCATCATAAAGTGAATCTAATATTAGATTGTCATAATGTAAATATTAAAGGCATCGTATAAATTTGCCATACTTCAGAAGTTGCAGTTTAAGTTGCAGACGGTATTTTTAAAAGATAAAACAAATGAACGGTATGGTGAATGTTTCTGTTTTATTCATTAATGAAATACTTGACTGTTTCCAAAATAAATTCTCTGTAAATATTCTGATGTGTTTTATTTATTTTGCTTTCGTTATGATGTGATGACAGGTGAAGGTACCGAATACGACTCTCTCAAATACTTTTGAAGCGGTGATTGTATACGCAAGAAAAAATGTGATCACGTGACTGTCTTCATGTTATGGAAAATTGAATGTCAATTTTGTTAGTAGTGTTATATAAGGCAAAACATTGGCAAATGTATATATGGCATAATGTTTAACGTCCCGCTCGAGAATTTTTCACTCATATGAAGAAATCACCATTGCCAGTGAAGGGTTGTAAAATTTAGGCCTATGCTCGGCGCATGTGGCCTTTGAGCAGGAAGGGATCTTTAAAGTGTCACGCCTGCTATGTCACGGGGCTTCAATTTTTACGGTCTCATCCAAAGAACCGGCCCATTTAGTAGCCTCTTACCATAAGCAAGGAGTACTGAGAACCTGTTCTAACTCGGATCCCCACCGGAGTAAAGCGAATATGTAAACATATCTATTAGTGGGAATGCTTTTCAGGATCCTGGAAGAACATTTCAAGAGCGAAGGGTGAGTGACTCTAATGTAAGGACGGATTCGGAGAATGAGATTATCTTAGAAGGAAAGGAAAAACGAAAAATTAAATTGAAGAGAAACGCGACAAATAATAAATGAAATGGAAAGAATGATGACTCTATTTTTCTCAATTACAATTATGGTAATAGTAACTTCGTGGAACTGTAATGGCTTCTGTAAATAAGTTAAAAATGATATTTAGTTTATTGGATGAAAGAAAGTATGGCATTGGTCTGAAAGAAATTCACTGGGGGGATGACCTCATTGTAAGAAATAAGCATCTATGGAAAGGACTATAGAAAGTTTATTTATACTAACTCTGAGGCATCGTCAAACGATGTAGCTTTTTCCATTAGAATTGGATTAAAAGACAACATCCTGAATGTAAATGGGTGCGATAGTAGATTTCTATATATAAAATACATAGAAAATGAAGAAAAGTTTGATATAATATAATATATATATATATATATATATATATATATATATATATGCACCTAACATTGAAAAAGAAAACAAAGGACTTGTGTCAAGATATGTCTGGTGTCACAACATATTCAATGAATCTTATAATACCAAGTGATTTTAACAAGACACTTGCAGAGATTGATAGATATGGTAAGTCACGTCATGTTTATAACCTTGGTTTAATCCGATGAATGATCATGATGTAGTAGATTTATGGAGAAATAGAAGAGAAACAATTTTTTTAAAAGAAAAAAGAAAGAACATATGACAGAAAACATATTGGTTCGGAGTTTAATAGCTTACGTTGTAGCTTCACACGTTACAAGATTGTTGATTGTTTGTTGCTTTCCGCCAAACTCAACAATTATTCAGTTATGTGGTGGCGACCTGTTTTTGTTGATGGAGGAGAGAACCCAGATACAATGTACCTGGGAGAGACCACCGACCTTCCGAAAGTAAACTGGCAAACTTTCTCACATATATCAGCGAGCACGTTAAAAGAGCATATGATACAAAGGTAGTTTATATTGAAACTACACTAGGAGATCACTGGATGGCAGTGAATGAGGACCCGAGTTGTGGATGCATAATAATTTGCTACTGAATGATGATGCGAACATGCAATCTTAACAATTCAAGGTAGAGCCCCTTTAATTAATAACTTGTTTATGCTGAGCGTTCGCTTCGTAACCTGGAGGTCCTGAGTTCGAGCCTCGCTCGTGCTATGACCGCGTCAAGCCTAAGACTTAATCATAGGTAGTGATCGATCTTTTGTCAAACACTCGGCATTTAGAAGCGAGAATCACGGTTCTTTCGGATATGACCTTCAAACAAAGGTCCCGTGTCGCGGTAGTCGTTGACACGTTAAAGAACTCTAACTATTATGGCTCTGTGGTACGCCACCTGGTGACGTCTGAATATGAGTGAAAAATTCTCGACGGGACGTAAAACAAACAGACAACCAATCAATCATATGTCTACACTGTGTTATTCGTTGACAGATATATCATTTCCACAGTGGACAGTATAGTTAGTATTCAAAGGAGTGTTCCAAATTTTATGGAAGTTTAGCTCAAACTTGGTATCATATAAAACAATAACTGGTGAAAAATACAATGGTGATTGAAAAATAGGCGATATCTATCTAAACATCTAAACATGTTATCATTTGGACTTAAAAATTCAAAGTACTTTTGTTGTTCTAAAGACGTTCTGTGGAAACACAATTATATACTGAAAGGCAAAAGAAACGCATATATCGAATTTTTATAGTTATAAATTAATAATGCAAATGTATATTTAAAACTCATAAGTTTTTAGTTGAAAGGGGTCTCTATATTCTAGCTAGCCTCAAAATTCAGTCATCCGTAGCTTCTTTTGTATTGATTTCTTTCTTCACGTTTTTTCATGAAATTGAGTGTCATTCGAACACACGCCGAAAAAGTGAGCACGAGCTGGGAATATCCATAGACTATCGAGAGACATGCTGTTTTTGCAGTTTTGATTTCAAAATTTTTCACGCGTTAACATGCCACGCCTAGGAAATAACGACAGAGGCCGAGCTTTAGCATGGTTAATTGATGGGGTATCGCATTCTGAGATTGCCAGGCGTTTAGGAGTATCTCAGTCAACAATATCTCGACTGTGCAAACGTTTTCGAGATACAGGAAATGTTACCGACCGTCCACGTAGCGGTAGGCCTCGTGCAACAACGCCGCGGGAGGATCGCGCCATCCGACTTGCGCACTTGAGAGACAGGAGCAGAACGGCAGTGCAATCTGCAAACTCTTTCCCGAGAAGAATTAGTGAAAAAACCATAAGAAATCGGTTGCGGCATTTCGGCATCAGAGCCAGGAGACCCTACGTAGGTCTCCCCCTTACTGACAGAAGAAGGGGGGTGCGCCTTAATTGGTTGCAGCGATTTGGACCCTATCGCTTCAGTATGCGGCAGTGGAGAAAGGTCCTCTTCACGGACGAATCACGGTTCACTTTACAACGGGCAGATGGGCGTAAACGCGTGTACAGACGCCGTGGAGAACGCTACGCTGACGCATGCGTAGTAGAGAGAGACCGCTTTGGTGGGGGGTCAGTCATGGTGTGGGGAGGCATTGCGTATGGCCATAAGATGCCCTTAATCGTCATAAACGGTAATCTGAATGCAGTGCAGTACCGCGACTGCATCCTGTCTACAGTCGCACCTTACGTTCAGCAGCATCAACTGACGCTACAGCAGGATAACGCTCGGCCGCATGTCGCACGCATCTGCCGTGATTATCTGCAGGCTCAACACGTTGATCCCCTTGAGTGGCCGCCATACAGCCCGGATTTATCACCCATAGAGCATCTCTGGGATGAGATTGATAGGCGGATTCGCCGTCGTCCGCAAGCCCCTCAGAATCTTCAGCAGCTAACTGACGCCATCATTGAAGAATGGGACAGGCTTCCACAACGAAAAATCAATACCCTTGTCTTGTCCATGCACAAAAGAATACGCGCAGCAACGTTAGCCCGTGGAGGACACACCCGTTATTAATTTTTAATTTTCATTTGAAACCATAGCAACTTTGCTTATAAATTTATCCTAATAAACTTGTTTTTTGTCTTCAATTTTTTGGTTTGTTTTTAAGTTCAGGTGATATCAAATATGTATAAGAAAAAAAAAACGTATTGAAGCATAAATGTTAATTTTGTTACCTAACAAAAAAATATATGCGTTTCTTTTTCCTTTCAGTATATATATTTCTTATTAAAAATTCAAAATTTAGAGCAGGAATGGAAAATGTTTTCCTTCAGTTTAAAAATAAAAACAGATTTACAAGGTTTACCACATTTTACAATGAATTTTTTTTTGTCGTATGCCATGAAAAGTTATATTATGGTTACAGATAAGGAACACGTTTTAATTATTGTTCAATATGTAATGTGTATTGTACGATATGTCAAAAGCATTTGATTCAAATAGTGAAATGAACATTACATCTCTTCAAAGTATTCTTCGCGGTTTGAAATACGTAATTTCAATCTCTGAATCCATTTCTGAAATGCGTCACGGTACGTTGATTTAGGAAGACCTCTGGGGCACTGACTGATGGCTGAGCCAAGGGCTTGTCGGGACTTGTAACAACGACCAGATAAGAACTTTTTAAGTTTGGAAAAAGGAAAAAGTCGTATGGGGCTAGATCTAGATAGTATGGTGGGTGTGGCAAGACGGTAACCTTCTCTAACTTCAAAAATTGTTTCACAAGCTCTGATGTATGTGATGGAGCATTATCATGAATTAGATGAACATGCCTAAATCCTGACACAGGGCGTCGTTTATGATAATATTTCTTGAGCTGTTTTAATATAACAGCTCGGTAATACCGACCTGTAACACTTTTGCCCTTCGGCACCGGGATTTGTACGGCTATACATCACATGAGAAGAATATGCAATAAAGAACCTTCTTTGTGCTTATGGTTCTTTTGGCAACTACAGGCCTTCGCCGTGTCTAGTTCGCCATATGTTGTTTCCAATTTCTTTTCTGGTTCGAAATAGTGAACTTATGTTTCGTTACCAGTAACAATGATTGCAAATTGTCTTTGATTTTTGGGAAACATTTTGAGCAATTGTTTAGCGGTTTGTACTCATACCTGTTTTTGGTAATCTGTCAATATATGCGGTATCCTGAATCCTGACACAGGGGGCGTTTATGATATTTCTTGAGTTTTTTTTAGTACAAACATCTCGGTAATACCGACCTGTAACACTATAGTCCTTTGGTACCGGGATTTCTACGACTATACCATCACATGAGAAGAATATGCAATAAAGAACCTTCTTTGTGCTTATGGTTCTTTTGGCAACTACAGGCCTTCTACCGTGTTTAGTTAGCCATATTTTATTTCGAATTTTTCTTACAGGTTCGAAATAGTGAACCCATGTTTGGTCACCAGCAACAATATTTGCAAATTGTCTTTGATTTAATTTGGGAAACATTTTGAGCAATTACTTGGCGGTTTGTACTCGTACTCGTTTTGGGTCATTGGTCAATATATGCGGTACCCCTCTGGCAGAAATCTTACCTACCATCAAAATACGCTTTAAAATGAAATACATCCGCGATAGCGATATGCCAACAGCTTTGGCAACATCACGTATCGTGTACCTGCCATCACTTGAGACTGGTTGCGGTAGCTCAGTGGTTAGAGCGTTCGCGTCGTAACCGGGAGGTACTGAGTTCGAGCCCTACTCGTGCCATAGCCACGTCAAACCTAAGATGAAAAATAGGTAGTGATTGCTCCTTCGCCAAACTCTCGGCATCTAAAAGTAAGAATCACGGGGTCTTTCGGAAATGACCTTAAAAAACGGAGGTTCCGTGTCACGGTAGGCGTTATCACGTTAAAGAACTCTCGCTGCCACGGCCCTGAGTGCTAAGTATGGGTTTAAATGTGTGGTACTTCACGTACAGCTAGTGACGTCTCAATATGAGTGCAAAAATTCTCGACTGGACATAAAACAAGCAAATAATCAATCAATCAATTACTTTGCCTTGCCTGTTACACTCACAAGTCGGTGAAGGACTGTGCCAGTCGTACATTTCTTTCTCCACCTACGAACTGTTTGATAAGATGCCTTATCAGACCTATAAATTTCCCCCAATTCAGTAAAAATCTGCATTACCGAATGACCGAGTTTTGTGCAAACTTTTATATAAGCACTAATTTCTTCAGTATTCCCGAATGACCGAGTTTTGTGCAAACATTTATATAATCACTAATTTCTTCAGTATTCCCAACCCTTTGTTTACAACAGTGGTCAACGACTGGCTCCATTGAAATGACTATAAGTTTAAAACTATGTGGAGCTGAAGGCTCGTGTTTATTCCGTTTGAAAGGAATTGAATAACGCTATTCAAGAGTGTCATCATGCACGCTATCGCGCTGTGGTACAATACATTACATATCGAACAGCCCTCGTATTTAATATCAATATGCAATTTTGTATATACTCTGCAAAAAAAGAAACGCATAGCCCTTTTGAAATTTTAAAAATGCAAATTATGTATTTTACCAGGTAAACTGAAATGGTCAATTGAGTAATTGATTTTTTACAGGTAAGTATGAAACTTTAAAGGTTTGTTCATTTGATTTGGCTCTCTGCCAAATTAGCTCGGCGACTCTCTAAAATTGCACATCACCTCTATCGCCATGGAATTTGGCTTACGTTTTTCACGAGAACTTTGTGCTTAATTCAACCACTACATTAAAGCGTATAAAAGGACGAAGTTTGAAGCTTGAATTCATCATAACGTTAAAATGCTGCCATGCCAAGGTTGGACCCTGCTACTCGAAATATCGTCATTGGCCGTCTCCAGGCCGGAGTATCCCAAAGTGAGATTGCACGAACTGAAAACGTAAATCAGAGCACAATTTCTCGGCTGTGGAACAGATTCCAAGACTGGCTCTACTAATGACCGACCGAGGAGTGGGCGACCTCGCATTACGACTCCTGGACAAGATCGCTACATCCGGGTCTTTCATCTACGGAATCGAACCGTTGCTGCAACAGCTACTGCAGTCGGAATACCTGGATTGAGAAGAATCAGCTCGCAGACAGTCCGCAACCGACTTCGACAATATGGCATTAGACCCAGAAGACCGTATTTTGGAGCAGTTTTGACACCGTTACACAGACGAGAAAGAGTCCGGTGGTGCAACAGATTGAGGGGCTGGACATTCCGCAACTGGCGTAGAATCTGGTTCAGCGATGAGTCCCGTTTTCTGCTACAGGAACGTGATGTAAGAATCCGTGTATACCGGCGCAGGAATGAACGTTTCTCTTCCTCGTGTGTCCAAGAAGTGGATAGCTTCGGTGGAGGTAGCGTCATAATGTGGGCGGCGATCTCTAATGACCGTAAAACAGAACTGGTACATGTCCCGGGCAATTTAACGGCTCAAAGGTACAGAGACGAAATTCTCCAACCTCACCTTATGCGCGTAATTGACCGACAGAGGGAGTTATTCCAACATGACAATGCTAGGCCTCACACAGCCCGCTTAACAATTGACTACCTTCAGCAGAACAACATTAATGTGCTACCATGGCCTTCCAAATCACCGGATTTGAATCCGATTGAACACTTATGGGACCAACTGGATAAACGTGTGCGCCTGCGCCAACCTCCGCCTCAGACCCTCGATCAGCTCCGTCAAATGTTACAACAGGAATGGCGAACAATTCCACGCAATAACGTAAGAACATTGATTGACTCTATGCCAAGGAGATGCAGAACTGTGTTGGCAGCTCGAGGTGGTCATACACGGTACTAACTTAAACGTGACAGGAAGTGTTCTTAACTGTGATGATCTGACTTTTTTTTCACCAATATCTAAGGTTTGGACTGTAATTTTTTTCAATTGAAACAATTCTAGTGAATATCTACATTTTTTATTGTAAAATCATAATCCAAAATACATCTACTAAAATCTTAAAAAATCCATTATGCGTTTCTTTTTTTGCAGAGTATATATAGAAGAAAGCAGATTTGTGAAAAGGAAATTGATATTGATATTGAAAAGCAGTGTATAAATTATGTACATTGAGACATTGCATATAATACATTTAATATAATCATTATCAATAGACTATTTTAGAAAAGAAAATGGGCCTGTTTGAAATCCTACCGACTAGTAAAGAAACGTAGGGAATTTCATTTTCGTATTTTAAATATAAAGTGTTTTAAATGTTATTGTAACTGATGATTAATCTGTGATATGTCTTTGGTATCAATGTTAATCAATAAAAGAGAAAAACGCACTCGCTTCTCACCGCTACAACATGTTCGATCCTCATGGTTGGAAGTGGCTGTATATGAGAGGGTATGGTGATCGCATGCTCGGACACGTGCCTCTTTTCTTTGCACTCCAGTTTCCTCCCACATAGACAGTTGCTTCGTCAACAAAAATGGTAAAAGGAAATATTCATATCTAGTGATCGGTCATCCCAAAAATTATTTTGTTAAACACCACTCTGACTCCACGCACAAGTACTTTGAATTTGATATCAAAAAGGTGCTAGAGTTCCTTATTGACAATATCTTCGTAGTCTTTGATGACCAGGTCTTCCAACAGTCTGTTGTAATTCCAATGGGCACGAATTGTGGTCCTTTGTTAGCTGACTAGTTTTTATAGTCTTATGAAGCAGAATTCATTCAAAAGCTTCTACATGAGAAGACAAAATCTCTTGCCGTGACCTTCAATTCAACAGTTAGATATATCGACGACGTTTTAATTATTAACAATGATAATTTTCATTCATTTGTCGATTCGATGTATCCCAATGAACTTCAAATAAAAGACACCTCAGATTCTCCCACATCTCCTTCGTACTTGGATATTTTACTGAAAATAGATGCTGGCGGCAAACTAACAACTCAACTTTATGACAAACTGGATGATTTCAATTTTTCTATCATCAGTTTCCCTTATCTATGTGGCAATATTCCATCATCGCCTACATATGGTGTTTATATCTGATTCGATACGCAAGAGCTTGTTCTGCATATGATCAGTTTTTAAAACGAGTCAGGCAACTGACAAAGAAGTTGATGTTACAGAGGTTTGTACAGTCTCGTCTAAAGTCAGCATTTCGCAAAGCCTATGGTCTTATAACGATCTAGTTTGCGAGTACAACCTTCCATTAGGCCAATGCTGTCTGACGTGTTTCATACCAATTATTAGGCCGTTCTTTTCTATAGGAATTACGAGATTGAATACCGGTCGCGGTAGCTCAGTGGTTAGAGCGTTCGCTTCGTAACCGGGAGGTCGTGCGTTCGAGCCCCACTCGTGCCATGCCCGCGTCAAACCTAAGACGAAAAATAGATAGTGATCGCTCCTTCGCCAAACGCTCGGCATTTAGAAGTGAGAATCACGGGTCTTTCGGATATGACCTTAAAAACGGAGGTCCCGCGTCACGGTAGGCGTTAGCACGTTAAAGAACCCTCACTGCTACGGCCCTGAGCGCTTAGCATAGGTCTAAATTTGTGGTACTTCACCTAGTGCTGGTGACGTCTCAATATGAGTGAAAAATTCTCGACAGAACGTAAAACAAACGAGATTGAATACTGTTAGTTATCTTAGCCTTTTCTTTTTCTATTTTTCTATATGCCCGACTTTAAAAATAAAGATTTTCATTATTATTTTTTGTTACCATTATCTGCATGGAAATCCAAGTTTTTATTCCTTGAGGATCCGGGTTAGAGTAGGTCTTCGGTACCCCTAGCTAAGAGTCGATAAATTGGGTGGTCCTTCGGATGAGACCGTAAAAACTAAGACCCCGTGTTACAGCAGCTATGGCAGGGAATTCTGTATAGAAAAAAATCACACTCCTCTGTAAACGTAATATCCTATTTTAAAGGTTAATACAAGGTCTTGAGTGCAGATTTAAAACAAAAAGATACGTTAACATACACTGTGCATTATTATATTTCTGTATCAAACCGTGGCAGAAACAACTGTGGAGATAGTCACAAGATCCAAATCTAACTTTTTTTTTATAAGTTAACTGTACATTGTTCATTTAGACATGCGTACATGTAACACGATTTTTGCAGGATATGCAGGACCTCAATGAAAACTAGCTGTATGCTAATTTGTGCCATCCTGGGTAAATAAAGGATGTTATTATAATAATAATTATTATCATTATTATGTATAGTGCCATGTAAATGTTACTTCACAAATAATCGGTTGAGAAACAAAAACAGTCGGCATTGAAACTCTTTTATTGTTAAGGAATACTTCGTAAGATTATTAAAAAAAACCCAAACATCTGCATGAGAAGAGATGATTGTGGCGGTATGTTTGTGTGTCTTTTAACGCCTTTGTTTTGGGGTGGGGGGTTCAGAGGCAAATGTATCAGTTTGCCTGGTTTACGTTTCGTCAAGAATTTTTTCACTCGTATGGACTCTTCACCAGCTACAGGTGGAGTGCCATGAATTCAGTCCTAAGTATGGCTCTCAAAGCCTTAGCAATGTGGGTTTTTCCAATGTTAACACCTGCTGTAACACTGGGCATCGGATGGTTATGCATTAGGATTCCATCCGAAAGACCCGTGACTCTTAATTGCCGAGCGTTTTAGGAAGGAGCATGCAATCACGTCCTATTTTTACGTTTTTTGTTCGGCTTGTACAAGCTTATAGTACAAGCTGGTTTCGAACCCCACAACCTCCCGGTCACGAATCTAATGTTGCAAACACTGAGCCTCCAAAATACGTATTTGAGAGACGTTCATTTTAAACGTTTGTTACGTTATGTCAAATCCATAGCCGCTGTTGTGAAGTCTCTGGCGACGTCAAACTGTATTTTATTTCAAACTATACATTGATTTATAGCTATATTCAGCAGATAAATTAATCACATTTGTAAAAATGCAATTATGTTGGTAATACAACTACAACAGAACATTTCATTTATGGACAAAATAAGACTAAAGAAATTGAAAAACGCACTAAATGCTACATGTATACCTATTTCAAAGGAGTTTGATCTTGCAAAACATATCGTTGTGTTTAAAATTTAATTTTTTCAAAGTCCTCAGATGTCTATGTCCTCTCTACGCGACGTTCGGCGCTAAACTTTCGGAAATGATTTTGAAGTAAATTAAGATGGTGATTGTTTTCATTGTTATTGCTGTGGGAATCCAGTTTGGCCAGCCTGTCTGTGAGTGTATAACCGGAATCTTCCGAACGGCGTATTGGGTGAAAAGTACAGAACAAATGAACGAATGTCTCTCGGAACTTCGTACTCATTGAACAATAGAGAATAAAGTTTACCGCATTATTCACCAACGCGACAATATCCATAACGTCTCCCAGTGGAAGATACACTTGATCAAAGAAGTTTTCCACACAGGCGCTTAGTATTATTAAGATACCTTGTGGAAGTTCGGTAACTAGAAACAAAATAATGACTGCTAATAACATTTTTGTTGTTCTTGAATGTTCCGACAATCGCAGGCTGCTAGCACCGGATATTTGCAAAATTTTACGTCTTTGTCTGATTTTCACGTGAATGTTGTATATTAGAAGAGAACCAAATATTGACATCAACAGACAAGGGACAAGTTTGGCCGTGAACGCATAAACCCATACGTTTATAAGCACCATTGTCTCTGTATCATTTTTGCCAAGGTTCAAGTTTCTAAGAACATATATAGTTTCATTATTTCCTGGAAGAATGTCAGGAAGTAACTTGTTACTCATGTAATTGGGAACGAGTATTAGTGCTGATGAAACGTAAATAAACAGAATTCCAAACCGGGATTGTTTGATTCTCTGCAGTCGCATCGAGTTGGCTTTTGTTGGAGATCGGATATGCAAATACCGAACAATGGCCAGCATTACACACAACCAAATTGACACAG
The DNA here is from genome assembly GCA_024699665.1 of Ostrea denselamellosa. NCBI lineage: Eukaryota > Metazoa > Mollusca > Bivalvia > Ostreida > Ostreidae > Ostrea > Ostrea denselamellosa. The sequence continues at coordinate 632,290 of JAMZEH010000055.1, read as the reverse complement.
TATGAGTTGTAGCGGCTAAATTGATGTGGAATATCATATATGCCATCCAACTTTGGCTATTTTTCTCCATGGATTTGCTTGCAGCGGGATAAATGCAATAAAAATGCATGGCAAATGGTAAATAAGACATCATGGTTATTATATCCGATACTGCTAGCCAAGTCAGAATTAAATTCACTGGTGTTCGCATATGCTTTCGTGTTAATACTGTTATATTGAACACATTTGTGACTATTCCGAATATACACACACATATGGATATATAGCCGTGGTAAGAAGCATATGTTCGAGCAAACAAAAGCAAGTCTCCTCCTGTTACGCTCTGGTTATCCTTCATGGTCTCGTCGCAGTTGACAGCGGAGAACCTGTAAAGAAATAATTGTTTTAGTTAATATACGAAAAATGTAATTCATTGAGGGTAAGATTTGGGATAGTGGGATACAAAAATACTACACTGCGTAGAAATTGGACACAGGTAATTAAATATAGAAATAGGAGCGCAATATCAAGTGTTTCACCTCGCATGATTCAGCTGGGTAATTGAAATATGTTTCCTCACTGGGAAATAAATCATAACTGTGACTTTGAAATCACAAAGAGTGTGGACAATCGTCGATATTGTGTTTGGTAATCAGCCAGAATACACAAAGCTGTTTCTATTGTCACATAAAATGCACACCACCAGCCCACAATGACTTTAACTTCCCACAATCACGATGTTCTCTCTTTGTATCATGGTATACACAGCTAGATTGTTCAGAATAGGAAATTTCTTTCATATAAATGTTGTTATGGGGAGTGGTTTCTCAAGTTGTATTCGGTTATTATGTAATCGGAAAAACGGTACTGGGATTTTCTCTGGTTATGTGGAATTATCTAAATTTCAATGTTTTAAATATACAGTATACAATTGTGTCTGAAGTTAACTTGGCGGTGTAATCTTTTAATTCGTAATTGTTATAAAAAAAAGTTGGTATTTATCTAATGTGACCGAAGATTTGTGGATGTTATTGTAAAGTGAACCCGGACCCAATCACATGTACATGTATGACTACAACTGTACACGATTGTGACTTTTAAATGAATTTCTCGGATCCGAGGCATAGCGGAAGTTCTTGTATAATGTATACTTGCAAACACTATATGGGGAGCAAACAAAAATACTCTTCAACATCTGTATCGCTCTTTCATCCGGTCTAAACTAGACTACGGCTGTATAGTACAGGTATATGGAGCGGCAAAAACATCGTACATTAAAGCCTTTGATGCAACCCACCATCAAGGACTTCGACTGTGCACAGGAGCTTTTCGAACCTCGCCTGTATATAGTTTGTATGTTGAGGCAAACGAACCACCTCTAGATTTACGTAGAATATAACTTATCGTACAATACATTGTTAAATTAAAAGGTAATACTGACAATCCAGCATTTAACTGCGTTTTCTGTCCACAGTTTGAAAATTTACATAACAAAAATAAGACGTGTGTAAAATCAATTGGTTTCCGAGTCAATAAAAAAAGCAATAACAAAAACAAAAAAACCATTTACATGATTCTAACTTACCTCTGGACATCATAAAACCCTCATTACATTCTGAAATAGCACCATGGAAATTACTAAAAACCAAAGTTGACTAAGTTTTCAAACAAAAGTTATACGAAATAAAACAATCTAAACACTCTACAACTGATGTTTATACCAAAATGAAGTGGCTGCTGCTGCAGTAATCACTAAAAACGTTTTCTCAGCACGACTCCCGAGTGAAGCAACAATTTATACCGCCGAAGCAAAGGCTATCCAATTTGCGTTTGAGTACATTAAAATTTGTAATAACAAATATTTCACTATATTCTCAGACTCCCTATCTTGCCCATAGTCTATAAGCAACATGAATATTGATCATCCATACATTTTAAACCATCTATCTTCTAACTAAACAAAATAAAATAGTTGAGTTCTGCTGGATTCCTAGTCATATTGGTATCCATGGTAACAACAAAGCAGACAAAGAGGCACAGAATGCACTACAAAATAATATTGTACATTTTAAAATTCCTTACACAGACTTAAAATATATCATAAAAGTATATGTAAATGTTTTTGGCAAATATATTGGGATTTCTGTGACAGAAGTAAACTTTATTCTATTCAAAACAACGTAAACAAATCGTTTAACATCGTAATGAAACGCCAGGAGGAAGTTATTTCAAGAATACGCATCGGGCATTCAAAATTGACACATTCTTATTTATTAAACAGAGAACTTCAACCTCAATGTATATCTTGTGACAGTCCATTAGCTATACATCGCATTCTTTTGGAATAGTTATGTATAGTGATTTTAAGCCCATACGAAATAGACTTTTTAATAATGAGCAATCAATGCATGAACTTTTTACAAACATTGACAATTACATTATTATACAATATTTACAAGAATGCGATTTTTACAGAAAAATTTGAATACTTTATAATAACTTATTTATATACACAAATTGATATGTATGTTTACCTGTTTACGTATTTTTCCGTCGGATGGGACGTTAAAGGGTGCCCCGTGTCAAGGATTACAACCTCCTTGGCACGTAAAAATTAGTTTCCCTGATTTTCGAAAAAGAGTAGGCTCACTTGGCGCTGTCAAGGAAACTTCAACTTTCACAACAAAACACACTTCAGTTACTTAACCGCTGTAAAATGGCCGAAATATTGCCAACTCGGCATAACACCCTAAACAATCAATCAACATGACTAGCAATTGGCAATGTCATTACGTAAATCTCTGGCAACCATACTGAATGTACAATGTACCTGTATATAGCTGCAAAATGTAATACGTGCTGGTTACTAAAATGTTTATTAATAAGAATGAAATATATATATATATATATATATATATATATATATATATATATATATAGATAGATAGATAGATAGATAGATAGATAACTTCATCAACACATCGGATTTTAAAGGGTCGTCTGCAATTTTTGTTTTCAAATAACCAAATGAGTGTTTTTGTGAGAAGACTACTTATGTTTCAACTGAAACAAAGACTCGTGGATAAGGGTTCTTGGGGTCAAAAGTTTAAAGTACAAACTTTCATCACTTGAACCTTTATATTGGACGCTCTACACCAACACTGTAGAGTCCCCCAGTCAGGTTCAAGGGCGGGGTTAATAGGGTTATGTACTGAAAATGCGTTTAATTAGAGGTTGTCATTTGACTCATCCTTTGAAAGAACTTGATGACTAAACAAAAAATGAAAGATCCACTTCTAGCCTCAACAGCCGTTTTGATTCTTAAGTTGCTTGTACATTGTAAGATTTTCCGTTGAATGTAAGGTACATGGGCATCTTGTTTGAAATATACGTACATCGTATGGGTATTGACAGAAAAGGTCATTAGATAGTGCATACTATGAGAGTTTTACTCAGAAATGTCAAAACAGATGCCCTTCACAGGGTTAGTCCTCCCGAGGGGCACACCCAAAAGTGAGTATATTTCCAAAAGTATAAAATTGAGAGGATCCTCCGAATCCCAGGTGAAGCCTCTGTGTGAAGTATGGTAACTGCAGACACAAAGGGAGTCATGCAAGTACCAGAAACAGTTTACAAAATGTATCTCAATTCACTCTCGACAATTTTTTAACATCAGAATTAATAGCATTTTATGTATCACGGTGACTCTATGGGTGAATGGAAAATACTTAAAGCCCAGAAACTTTTATTGTCCAATTTGCTTGACCTATAACATTTTCATCCCATATTACTAGGTATGATCCTTTACCATGTACTTACTATTGATGTGAGTTAAATTAATTCATCTTCACTATAAGTAGTAAAATAATAGGTTTTAAACCTTGCATTCAGAGAGATTTTACCCCCAAATCACTAGAAATTATCCTTGTCCCATGTACTTTATAATTTTAATTACTGCAGCAATAACGCGAGATAAAATAGTAGTTTACAAAACTTCTTAACCATTTTCTTTTATACATGTCTGGTTTACTTAACCATTTGATCCAAAATTAATATTATCAGAAGCTTCATTAACTAAAGGCAAATAACTTAAGGCACCAAAACTGTTTTCAGTATCTGTGTCCTGTTTGACTTAACACGCTCCGTGAGGATCCGGGTTAGAATAGGTCCTCAGTACCCCTTGTTTTTCGTAAGAGTCGACTAAATGGGGCGGATGAGACCGCACAAACCGAGGTCCCGTGTCACAGCAGGTGTGGCACGATAAAGATCCCCCCCCCCCCCCCCTGCTCAATGGCCATAAGCGCCGAGCATCAGCCTTAATTTTGCAGCCCTTCACCGGCAATGGTAACGTCTTTTTATGAGTGAAATATTCTCAAGAGGGACGTTAAACAATATACAACCAACCAATTTAACACGTAGTCTTCGTCCTCCAATTCTTTCCAATTCTTATCTTATAACTTTGGGGAACATGCAAGTTAATTAATTCAGATTTAGCAAATAATTTGAAAAATGTCTTTTAAAAACCACGTGGGGATCCGGGTTAGAATAGGTCCTCAGTAGCCCTTGTTTGTCGTATGAGGCGACTAAATAGGGGCGGTCCTTCGGATGAGACCGCAAAAACCGTCGCAGCAGGTGTGGCACGATGAAGGTCAAAGACCGAGCATAGGCCTGCATTTTGTGGCACTTCTCTGGCAATAATGACGTCTCCTTATGAGTGAAAAATTTTCCAGCGGGACGTTAAACAGCATACATGTACAACTAACTATCTTTAAGAAAAAACTAGCTGGCGGGGGTATAATAACTAAAAAGAGATACATTCTTACTAATACAATGTACATGTATGCAATGACCAAGTTTATCAAGCGCATAGAAGGTAAGTTGAAGTATCGGTAGTCTAACATGTACATTAGCACTTATTAGACCCGTACATGTCTTGTCAACGTAATTGGGCACTTCGTGACGGTGAGGTAGAAGCTAGTTTGTATTCACAAGATAATTCATAATGTAATTGAAATTTCGTTAAATGCATGTATTATATCATATGCAGATAATGATTTTATCGTCGTATGGGATTCACCGGATGGGGAATTATATAAATATTACACAATACGGTTTGATTCCATTATGATGCAATTTCATTTTAATTTTGATTTTTAATTACGGTGACGTTGTCTCTAGACAACTGCATTATATTCATCTAACATCTCTATATTGTTACTCTGTATGATTGATATATTTTCGAATCTGATTACGAGAGAAAATTAACATTCCGTTAAGTATAATATTTCAGTAGTTAACTGGAATTACTATTTCGTGGCATGTGATTGGTATGTATCTATTCAACTGTTGTGAATCTAAAGCTGTACTGATTTAAAACTGCAAACTGACTCCATACCCTTCTCTTTTTTTACATACCATGGTGACCAATAGTTACAAAGTTCCTTTCCCTCTTGATGCCCGAATAAACTCTCACGTTTCTCACGTAAAGTCCTTGAGAAGAAAGCCATTTTTTAAACTTAAAGGTCTGATAAGATAATGAATTTCAAACTTCAACGTCTTGTATCGATCAGTCTGCTAGAGAAAGAAATAACAGATGTTCGATATTTCACAACTGTAAAGCGATTACACTAGGCTCTAATGTTACGCAATATTTATAGCAGACGTTTTAATTTATTGGGGAGTAAATCGGTTATCGACAGTTTATCGAAGTGACAAACTACTAAGTCCTTTAAGGCGAGTATACTATTTTGAAAGTAAATCACTGAGTACCATTGCTTATCCTCACTTAGTACATGTGCATTACTCTGAACTCATGCTGGACCAGGTTAATGTTCACAATAGCTAAGTGGAAGGAAACAAACTGAAATTCGTAATTGATTTTGTTGAACAGTTAATGAATAAAACAACAAATTCTGGAAAGATGTTCTTCGAATAGTGATCGATTTCGTTAAATAGTCAATGAATAAAACAATTTTTTTTGGAAAGATTCCCTTCGACGATTCGTAATTGATTTTGTTGAACAGTTAATGAATAAAATTACATTTTCTAGAAAGATTCTCTTCGAAGATGAATTACTGACTGCATGAGAGCAAAACCAAGCATTATTACATATAACAAATAATTAATGTCACAAATCTGTGAAATAACCCTAATATATATATATATAATTATGTAGTCAGAATACAAATGCAAGCTTTCATCCCTTCAGCAAACAATCTAGTTAACTCCGACAAAAGAGTATAAGATTTGTTTTCTGGGGCAATTTTTTCTTTAATAGATTTTTTTTTTAAAAATCACAAGAGTTTTTAGTTCGAGCCATACTGGTATTTCCGCTGTTCCAAACAATCAATTACACTTAATTTCGGAATAAGTGGACTGATTGTGTGCTTCTACGCACTGTATGAAGTTAACTCATATCCGATATTGCGCCGTTTCTTTGAATAGGAAAACAGGAAAAGCAGTTCTTGTGTTTCAAATTGCAACTTTAATGATGGAAACTGTTTTCTTTCCAGTCATTTCTCAACACATGTTCTCGTGATCATATTTCAATTATACCGATTTCGAAAATGTTTCAATTTGGTTCCAATCAACATAATGATATACAAGCAAATTAGTTTGTCTCAGAAGTAAATCACACGAGTACGTCTGCCGCGGTATTGTGTAGTAAATCATAAAAGTTCTACTGCAACACTATCGGAGCCCAGTAAAATATGATGTATAACAAAGTTATGGTATTCTTACCTGTGAATAAGGTAAGAAGAACCCTCGCGATCCAGTAGGAACTCGTAGATAAGCTCTGACGATGGACTAAGGTCTTTGGTCAATCGCGCTTAACTGACGATGCAGTTATTTTTATGTGTATCTTAAATTCATCGGACTATTCTCGGCTCTATCCATTGTAACTTATTTTCCCCCTTTATATTCTCTTTATTATTAATCATCAATAATCACCAGTTGTAGGGACTTGTTGCAACTCGGAATTCTGAACCAATCTAGAAATGCCCCAGGCGCCAGTAGCGACACCATCACGAGATCAGTGAAATGTAACTGATTTAATAAAACAGAAAAAAAAGTATTTTTGTCTGTAATGATAAAAATTGAAACCCACGATTAATGTCCGACCTCATTAAAACGGTCGACATCTTTTCAAATCTTCATCACAACAAAGTACCGTCACTAGAGATATCCAAAACATCAGAACATAAGGCATAGTGTTAAATTCCTCAGCCAATATTGCATTTGAGGTACTAAAAATATAACTTGCACTTGAGAATTAAGATAAGAGGGGTAAGAGATTCGGATCTGTCGTCGTTTTGCACGAAAACGTACACATGAATGTATCTGTAGAACGTGCGACTGTTTCCCTTAGTTACGACGTGCGATTTACGACCAATATTGATCATAACCCTACGAATGATTTAGGGTTGTCGAAAGCGCTCCTACGTACACATAAACGAGAGTTAGTTGGTTGTATTTGGTTTAGCTTTCCCGAGAATATTTCACTCATTTGGAGTTACCATTGCCGGTGGAGGGCTGCAAATTTAGACTTATGCTCGGCGCTTACAGCCTTTGAGCAGGGAGGGATCTTTATCGTGCCACACCTGCTGTGACGAGGCCTCGGGTTTTTTTTGTAGTCTCATCTGAAAGACCACCCCATATAGCCGCCTTTTACAAGCATAGGGGCGTTAAACAGTATATAACCAGTCAATTAATATACACGAGAGTATGTTCTGCGTATGATCAGTTTTTATATCGAGGCAGGCTACTGACAAACAATTCGAAATTACAGGGGTTTCAAAAGTCTCGTTTGAATTCAGCATTTCGCCGAGGCAGGCTATTGACAAACAATTCGAAGTTACAGGGGTTTCAAAAGTCTCGTTTGAATTCAGCATTTCGCAAATTCTATGGTTTTTATAATGATACAACTTGACATTAGGTCCAATGCTTTTTTAGGTGTTTCGTACTGGTACTAATTTTTAGTTCTTTACACAGTAATTTTGATTACGGATTTCTCGGGGGTGTGACTGGTCAACAGGGATTATTCCTCCTAGACGCCTGATCCCACTTCAGGTGTGTCCAGGGTTCCGTGCCTTTTCCTATTCTTAATGTACTATTTATGGGATTGATCGCTGTTCTTTATCCCCAGTTTTCATAAACTTGCACTGTTAGAGAGAGAGAGAGAGAGAGAGAGAGAGAGAGAGAGAGAGCATTTAATGGGATATTTTCAAGACATTATATTGATTCTTGAATGCGTTTAGAAATGATAGCTTTTTATCCGGTAGAAGGTTAATATATATCCGAGATTGATCATTTTTTACGATTAATATACCTTCAGTTTTACCTCTACAGATACAACTGATTTACAGCATAATTGTACACTGGAATAATAAATAATACGGCGGGAATTCAAATGCACTTTGTATCAATATCAAGTGAAGACTTATTAATAAATATAACATTTTGAGAATTCATTTTTATTTTGTTTTTGCCAAACCACAGGGCCAAATCAGCCAAACATTGTCCTGGTCCTTACTGCAAAACATGTATACCATAGGTTGTCATTTTCCAAGTACTTGTGTTTCTGCTTTCTGTGTATTCTAGTGGCGATAAGAAAATGCACTGCCATTACAGTTTATAAAGTATATCTTAATTTAGTAATAATGATTGTCAGAAGGTACAACCGTCTCTTTTTATACCTCCCCTCTCATAACAATATTTTTCAGTCACAAATGAAACAGAATTTTATTTTATTGTCATTCAATGACCAAACTTACAATTTTTAGCAATTTTAGTCTACTATTACAATTATTAGTAATTAATTTTTATTTTGATATCATTTATTTTTTATATTAAAAAATCAAGAATAGTTGTGAGAGAAAACTCTTTAAGGTGGTACAAAATGCCTCTGATCCAGTGGCTACGCTATCATTCTTAAACACGCGAATTTGCTGGGAATTCGCAAATTATTAGCTATACGTTGAATATCACTATAAATATGAATGCGCATAAATGTGCCGGAAATATCATTTTTTTTAAAATTATCATTATTATCATTTATTATTATTATTATTATCTTCATCATCATCATTTAATTGTTATTTATGTTACACAAGATTTGTCTATACAAGATTTAGCCAAAATAAAGAACAAACACTACTCATCCCTCAATATAGATAAGTTCATTTTTAATCCGTATGTCGCTTGCTGAAGAAATTTATAATGACGTATAATTGTGGACTGTAAGATGAAGAATTCGTCAAAATCTAATTACCCTCATCTAGAAAGTATAGTGGATTTCAATTTTAATGACTGAAATTGATAAATAAAGTTAAAGGAGTTTTAAATATATAAATAAAGTTAAAAAATTTACCAGTTTGATTTTTACTGCCAAAATCATTTTACAAGAATTCTCAATACTTACTTATCCCTAGATATTCAAAAGTAATTTTAGTACTTTTATCACTTATTTCAAAACTTAAGTGTTTCATTCACTTATTATTTACTTTAAATCTCTCGTTCCTGCTGTAATGATGTCTGGTACAGGCACTTTCTAGTATTACGCATAACTAAAATAATCTTTTGTCCATGGCTAGGCCGTGTACGTGTGTGTGTATGGTACACGTAACAAATTTCGTGTAACTAAAGGTCTATGCTGATACATTAGATAAAACAAAAACGTTCAAGTTATCTAAGGGTCAAAATGATTAGAGTCTCGGGTCCGTAAAATTGTTTGCAATTTATACGAGGGTGTCAATATGCTGTTTTACGTCTGATTCGATAATTTTTCACTAATATAGTGACGTCACATGTATGCATATGCATGGAGTTCAGGGCGTTCTTTATCGAGCTAGCGCCTACCGTGACGAGAGGCCTCTGTGTTTAAAGTTCTATCCTTAAGACAAGTGACTTTAACCCCAGTCACTGCCCATGTTACACGTATTAAATGTGAAGATCCTAACTAAAGCGTAATGGAATATTCTGCCATAACCCTAACAAAGTATTATCGCGAATTATAGGTTAGTATATCAATTACGTTTGATGAAATGGTATAGCAGAGTAAAGCATATATTTTGATTACTAAATAGGAACGTTGTACATGTAGTAAATTATATCATGAAATAAATTTCACTTCACTTTATAAAAAAAAATTGATTTACTGTAGTAAAAAGCTTTTGATAACAGATACATGTAATGATTGTGATAAACTATAATGATTAACCATAATAGTTTCTAAAGTATTTTATTAGGGAATTTTGACGATTGTGTGCACGACTTTCATCTTCTGTTCTTTGTTTAAGGACCACTGCAGATATAATGGTCACTAATGAACCATTCAATTTCTTTGCTCATTGATTTTCACCTTCAACGCTCTATCATTACTGCATGTTACGACATCCTTCGTACATTATCATATTCAATATATTTGTACAGTCGTTATATGATAATCTCTTCAGAGAATTCTCAATTAATCCCATTCACGCGCGAGCTATAGTCATTAATCGCGGAATGACACTATGAATATTAACTCATCTTTTACTGAGGCACGGTGCTAGGGTTAATTGTCCTCCGGTGTAATAGATGGATGGCAACCTCGCGACTTGTTCTTTTACTGTATGGTGACATATGCTATATATTGGATTAAACAACAGTGACAAAAAAGTCTGCGGAATTTATCAAGTGTGAGAAGTAGGTACCCGTAGGGTGCTCGATTCCTGTTACTACAATTTTTCTTTGTCCTTGTTTCGTGATGTCGAACAATATTTTTAAGACATTAGGACAAAAATGAAATTGCGATTTAGGTCATTGAATAACGTATAATTACATCAGCATGCTATCAAACCTGTTACTCTGCTGTTGTGTTTATATTGTTTTTTACTCTCTTTATTCTTATTGTTTTTATCTCCGCCACTTTTTTTTTGTCCGAGAGTGTTCTCAATTTTTTTTTAGGATGATAGTGTAATATCTGTAGTTGAAAATGTGAAGATAAAGAACTGTGACAATCTCACTAACTTCTTTAAAGACTGCAAAATTAAGAGCAAGGCAAACTCGGACTTCTAGGCATGCCAGAGGAAGGATCAGGTGCCTACGAGGAGTAAGCATCCCATGTCGACCGGTCACATCCGTCGTGTGCCCTATATCTTGATTTGATCAGATAAACGGAATGATCAATAGTCAAAATCAGTGTGCAAAGAACGGCCTCATTTGGTATGAAACAGCATCTTACCCAGTGACAGGTTGTATTTGTAAATAATTACAACAACCATAAAATTTATGAAATACTGATTTTAAACGAGACTGTTAAAACCCCTTGTAACAAATTATTTGTCAATGGCCTGCTTCGATTTAAACACTGATCATACGTAGAATTAGCTCTTGTGTATCGAATCAGTTGATATATACTCCAATAGGTTGTCGTTTGATATAGTCCCAAGTACTTTCTGGTGTATACCAGTCAACTGGCCTTGTTACAAGGAACAAGAAAATGCATGTATATGGAATTGGGGTGGGGATCACAATATGTTTCAAGATATTGGACCATTTGCGAAAGGATGGGGCTGGAGATGGTTCTCTTGGGTTTTCTGGTATACATGTGTATATTCCATTAATCTTGTCAGAATGAAGAAGAAAATATACTCTTTTTTGTCTATTTATCCCAATCGAATTCTGGAGAAGATTTTTCAATAACTCCAACCTATTTTTCTCATTTCTGAATTATATTCTCTTTGATGAAGGTGTGACCTTTCATTTGAAACTGAAACCCCCTTTACCTAAGGACGCTTTGTTGGTTGGTTGAAACTGACCAAGTCATTGTCGAGTGAATGTTTTTAAAATGCTCATAATTATTCCTTTTGTGTGATTTTTCACTTGAACAGACGTAAACCCCTTTCACCTAAGGATGTTTGTGTCATGTTAAGTTGAAATTGACCATATGGTTCTTGAAGATTTTTTTTTTTTTTTTAAATGTAACATTTAAATTTTTTTATGATTCTCAATCACCTCCCCTTTGAAGAGCGTGTAGTTCTTCAATTGAACAAACTCGAACCCCCGATTTACCCAAGGATGCTTTTTGCCAAGATTAGGTGAAACTGGTTCAGCCGTTTATCAGGAGAAGTATATTACATGAAAATGTTAACGCCGACGAGGTCGAGTACAGCGACAGACGACAAAGAAATTTTGAGAAGAAAAGCTTATTGAGCCTTCGGGATACATGAAGTAAAGCAACTGAGTGAAACAATTTTTGTGAAAATCAATCGAATTGTAAATCGCGAAGTATTTTCTTAAAGACTTTAACAACAGCACGGGGATCATAGAGGGCAAGGATCACCATACATGTGATCATTGATAACCCCATTTCGCAAGGCCTATCCTCCCCTTTCCCCGAGTCCTATCTTAATGTATGTCATAATGGCGACATGGTAAGCAGAAACACTCCACGCGTTTTTTCTACTTCAGATAAATGGCGCTGATTGCTTATATATTGGCGTAAAATAACGAGCTTTTTCAGAACATAACTGTAAGAATAGAGTTTTCATCTACATGTATTATCCTATAACTTCAGTTCATAGCTTAATATCTATGTTGATAAATTCTAACACAAAAAGACATTCCGTAACCATGGCATTTGATGTTCTTTCAGAACCATATAATTTCATCATGAGTCCGTTTAATGGTTAGATATTTGCATAATTTTGGTTTTCTTTTGATCGATCATAAAGATTATAGTTTTTTTAGTTTTAGAGTCTTGTTTCCAACAAGCCTAGTTGACACAGCTATAATGTATTGTTTAGAAGCTATGATGAAGACCGTTAAATGTATACAAACGTCATTTCATGGAAAGTACTATGGAACTTAGAATTACGAGATAAAACTAGTAAAAGAAGCGTCATTGAATTCTTCTCCATAGTCCTCGTTCAAAGTGTATGTAATCAATGTACATTTTTGAAATCCATCGGCCCTTTTTAAATAAAATTGCTAATTAATGAAAAACGAATATGAAATTGGATTCGTGTTTAGTATATATTATGTATTCTCATTGACCAAAATAAAAAAAAACCCACAAAAAACAACTCAGAAATATTTACAGCAAAAAATATATTAACGTAAAAAAGCACAAAAACCTCAAGTTTTAAATAAGTTCTGATTGTAAATTAAATTTGTGGGTATTTTTAAAAGATTCAGGATTAATTACGAAACGGACAACATTTCTAATTAAGTTTTAAAATGGTAATTGATAGGAAATATCATAAATAATAATAATTAAAGAACGTGACCTTACCTGTATGTGCAGTACGGCGTATCTGCGGCTTTTAACATTTTCCTCTTGGTATTACGAATAATTACAAAGTGACCGAAATTTCGGCCACAGAAATTTTCGGGCTTTCTGTTTTGTGTGGAGGCTATTTGAGCATTTAGTCCACACTACCAAGTGATATAATGGAAAATTGTCCTGATCTATTCATTGATTGCAAATTGAATATTCAGTAGAGTCGAAATTACATCACTTTTTTGGCGTAAAACTAGTCCCAAGACGAAGCACTTTTTGTTCCAATGGCGTGATCTTCCGGACTAAACGTATCTCACTTTCCTAAAGAGCGGCGTTAACGTATATGATGTTGTGGTACGTGTGCTTATTATGGTCTTTTCGCGCCTTGTGTCAGCTTCGATCACCTTTTATATCCATAAAAACTTTTCTATATTCTCTACTGCGAGTTTTACAACGAAGCAAATATTTCTTTTGTGTTACTTCTTGTGCATCTTGTTGGGAGATCGATTAAGAAATGTTTCTTGGACAACGTTTACAAACTCAACAAGCAAGAGGACATTATAAGTTTCAAAGGGGCAAGTAAACGTATAGATTATCCTAAAACAATCAATAGATAACATATGAGACCAAATCCACTATTAATAATGATCCTGTATATAAAAATAAAGTGTATTTTGTGGGCATTTCCATATCTTATAAGAACAAGTAATGTCTGAATTACATGCTTGATCTGATTTTGCAGACATTGGCAATATGTGAAATTACTGGCATGGGATATTTTTCCTCGTGGTTGCAGGAATATAAAATTATGGATGATAAGGTAGCCAAAGGAAATTTCAAATTGGTATTAACTGAATCTCTTGCCGATATTAGTTATTCATGAAAGTTTCAGATTGAGGCTAACGTCCTTTTGATCACGAATGCCAGATAGGTACGCCTTGTTGCAGAAATCCTATCATTAAAACATTGTGAAACAAATTCAAGCTAGAATATATTTTATTATAACATTTAACAGGGATGTATTCATATCTCCTATTCACATTTATAAACTATTCGACATGAAATATTAATGGTAGGAAAATGAGCGTTATTAGAAAATTAATTACTGATGGACCGCAGTTTAGCTTATCGGATCCAAAGGGTAGAGTGAGCTTTCCTGACGAAGTTTAGTCTAGCTTATCTACACATACCTGTTCTGGCGTACACCTTCTCCCCGAGAAGCGCTGGATCATTTTAAGTCAAATTTGCCCCCAAGGTACCTTTCGGAAATGGGTGATTCAGATTTGTTCCTCCAATGTACACAATTTTTACTACATTATATTCGGTTGCTACTGTGGACAATTAATGTCATTTTGATGAAAGCAAAATCAGATTTGGTTTTAAATACAGATCCAGGGTTTAATCAGATTCTCGAAAATCCAAGTAGCATTTGTACATGTAGCATCACACACTTGCTAATGCGGATCAGTTTATTTTCCATGAAAATGCAATTTATTTGACGAAAATCTTTTTATTTTAATTTGGTAAAATAACTTTAAAAAAGACGCCAAACCATCGACTAAAAACAATTTATTAAATACTAAATTTGATTAGTGTGCCCACATATCTGATGGAACCTAACCATGCATGTTCATTTCATGTAAAACTGATAATACCAAGCAAAATATTAGTGGTATAATTTCTTTTTAAAACTCTTAAATGCAAAATATTGTCGTTCGAACCTGCACCCAGCAGACGCTAACCCCTTTCAAAGTAAATATATTGATATCTTAACGTTAAAAATTGTAGTGTTTTTAAAGATGCAATATTTCATCCGCTTTATCGTCAATAATAATGCTATAGTCACTGAATGTGGTATTGTATGAAAAATTTCAAACTTTGTCCCTGGCAGTATTGCTTCTAGAATTGTATGGAAAAGATGCAAACATTTATTTCCTATGTAGCTTCTAGGACAATTTCATTTGTTAACACGCCGGGTGTAAACGTAGGTAAAAAAAAAAATACACCGTTAATGCTGATTTGACGGTTTTACCGGCGGCACAATAGTTACATATATTCCCATTCTAATGTATATTTCACATTTTGCTTGTCATTTACGCCTTGTTGAGGATTTCTTTTACGTTAAGAAATGTTTACGCTTGACGTTATGCTTTGCGACGTGGTATTATGATGTCACAATGGTAAGCAATAAATTTCGTTTCGATAAAGAGGTTCGCACCAGAGTTTAGTTGCATTGTCAAATTTTTGGAAGATTATTTTTGATTTCTACGTTATAGGGAAATTGTGAAATTAGAAAGAAAATCAGAGGTCATAATGCTTGCTATTAGCTACAGTATTGTTAAATTTGACCTATTTGCAAGTACAATTTACTCACCACTCGATTTGTCTGGTGATATCAACACGATATAAGCAACACAAATCAATCATTGCATCAACCAAAAAAGTCCCGTGAGGATCCGGGTTATTATAGGTCCTTAATACCCCTTGCTTGTCGTAAGAGGCCACTAAATGGGGTGGTCCTTCGGATGAGACCGCATACACCAAGGTCCCGTGTCACAGTAGGTGTGGCATGATAAAGATCCTTCAAAGGCCCTGAGCGTCGAGCATAAGCCTAAATTTTGCAACCCTTCACAGGCAATGGTGACGTCCCAAATACATACTCATGTCTTCTAACAATATATATTGCTAGTAGACTGGAAATAAATAACCCTTTTACACTGAATATACAAAATACATCATATAGAATTTGAGAGCTCAAAAGAACTTATTAGGAGTATTGCCAAATTTTAGAATTGGACTTAAGATTTGCTCTTCTGTTCGAAAAAATATATTTAATTTACCAAATTAATAATATTGACACACATTTTGACAATATAATTTATAATATCTCCCGGCTTCCCCACCCCTCCCACACACACTTTGAAAAACGATTGGTTGTTTGTTATATGTCTCGTCGAGAAATTTTCGCTCATACCGAGACGTCACCAGCTGTTGGTGAAATACCACAAATTTGCGATGATACGTACCTGTGTGTATTCGGAAAACAGCACTTTAAGAAAGAAGGAAAAATTTCAAGGTAAGGATATTTTAAAATATTTATTAGAGGATAATTGGTTTTTTTTTGTTTTCACGTTATATAAGTTTGTTCTATAGCTCGGTGTTAGCGCGTTTGCTTCCTAACCGAAATGTCGTGAGTTTGAGCCTCGCTTGTACCCTGGCCGCGTCAAACATAGATACTAGCACTAATTGCTCCATTTAGAAGCGTGAATCGCGGATCTTTCGAATATGACCTTTAAAACAGAGGTTGCAGCGAGCGTTAGCATGTTAAAGAACCTTCACTGCTAAGGCCCTGAGAGCTAAGCATATGTCTAAATTTGTGGTACTTCACTTACAGCTGATGACGTCTCAATATGGGTAAAAAAATTCTCGATGGGATGTATAACAAACAACTAGCGTAATCTGTAATGCATCTTCAGTACCTCATACACAGTACTCACATAAAGGTGCCATGATAATAGAGGGTCTAGATACGTTTTAAATGAACTATCACATAGCTGATCTTTAGAAATGTTACCTTGATTGAGCTAGTTGTACGAAACATTTTAAATGGCATATTCTTTTACGACGGTAAATATTACATTTATTATATCTTCTACCATTTTATGCTATAGTTCACAACTTGTACTCCAATTTACAACCAAAAAAAAGTTAAAAAAAAAAAAAAAAGACCTATTCATCGTTTATGCATAAATAGAGATAGTGACGATCTCCAGTTCCTTGGGGCTTGAATATCACTTCTTGTTGTTAACAACATCATTGACCAAGGATAAAAATGTCACTAGATTATTAGGACAGTTATTAGATGAAGGAACTCTTTCCAAAAGAAATCCATTTGACGAAAGACTATCATCCATAGGCAACGCGGGCCAGTGGCTGGGCTAGCAGAATAAAACACTGCGATTAAAGTGAAGCTCAAACTTGATATGCAAGCAAATTGTTATTGATTTATTTCAAGAAACACATAATTTTTATGCTCAAAAGGTTCATGCCCTTCTAATCATTCATGTAAGCACGAACTCTCTTGGATTATGACATTGCGCCAGTCTTGTATTCTAAAACCTATGTCAAGAAATGCTATAAAAAGAGTCATGAATTCTATTGACAGTCATGGCGCGAAGCAAAATGACACTAAAAGGAATTTACGTCGATGTGAGACAGCACGCTAATTGCTCTAAATCATGAAATATTAATGGAAATGTGCATATTTTTCGAATTTGGTTGTTAATTCGAATTGAAGTCCCAAATTGGGTGACATTTTTAGAAATTTGGCTAAACTGTCAATTTTCAACTAAACTTCCTTACCATTAATATTTTTGTTGGCAATCTCATATATTACATGTACTATACCTATCTATTCATTTCGATAGAAGGAATTTAAAGTTTTAACCGAACACAAACGAAAGTAGCATGGTTGTCGGAATAATCATTCAAGATCTGATTATTTAATGCATCGTTCATTTCTTGAGATTTTAACACCTCCGTGGAATTCAAGATAAAAAGAACCTTTTCCTGGAATAGACGTGATTACTGAATCCAGTATTAATCTTTGTCAATAGAATACTTATTTATACTAAAAGCATTCTGTTGATGGATGCGTCTGCTCGTTTTTGACTCCTTTAATCTGGCGGATCAATAAATTAGAAATGACGAATGCAAGTAATTCAAGGGAGCTGAATAAAGATATATTATTGTCCTGGTGTCTATAGGTTTGTTTACGAATGTTTTGTCACGTCCTAAATCTGTAGTTGGTGCCAGGTTTTCTGAGAAGAAAATCAAAACCTTTGTTTAAAACCTAGTCAAAGCATCTTGATGGATGGCGTTACTAGCAATTGATATACGCAATTATGAATACATTTTCCATTTGCGACCAGCTGGTGAAAGAATTTGAAGTATCACTCTTACTTTGCTTTTTTAATACCATGTTTTTAAAATGTTCACAGAAAGGAAAAGCATGGTGCTATATGTCAATAGAGTACTTGAGAAGTAGCGAATGTCGTATAGCAATGTACTTGTTCACAATTTTGACATAAAAAATGTGGAAGGGTCTTTTTAGGTCATCTGAGTCACTTGTAGTGCGTTATATTTCTTGATAACTACCGTTCCAATTCTCTTCAAATTTGGTATGAAGCATCTTTGGGACAAGGGGACATTAACTGTAAATATCAGGACTCTTGCACCCCCGGGACCTTAAGGACAGGTCAAACTCTGTCCAAAATGGGCCAATTTTCATTAAGGACAGGTCAAAATCTGCCGAAAATAGACCGATTTTCAAAAATCTGTTGTACATGTACAACTACACTTATATCAGAAAACCTAAATACATAGACCTTTACAACAATTGCATATTGTATGATCCCTGAGGTAGAGATTTTGACTCCATATCGGGACAAAATTGGTTTATTGTGTTTATGTGTAAACCATTTAAATAACATATATAATGCTATTGAAACTAAATCAAAACTAAGTGGATATGATAGCTCTTCACTAAAATTGTAAATTTCATGATCCCAGGGGTAGGGGTTGTGGTACCAAGGTGGGGTCAAAATGGTCATAGTGATAATTATGTTAAAACCGATACACTTCTTGTACTGTATAAAAACTAAATGCATCTTTAGGAACAGCAGAAAGGGGTGCATTAAAATTATGAATTTCGTAATCCCAGGGTTCTGACTATAGGCCGGGTCATGTATTGTTAATATAACGTATTGTATTATGTGAAGTTTTTCATCGGTATGGACATTTTCGGTTTACAGGAAATTTATTATAGATTTCATAGCCATTGGGGATAGTAATAACTTTTAACTAATACTCAGGTGACTCTTGTTTAATTTGAAAACTAGAATTACCACATTTTCAAATTAATTTATACTAAAATCCATAGAGCATATCTATTACTTACAACCAGAGAGAGAGAGAGAGAGAGAGAGAGAGAGAGAGAGAGAGAGAGTTAATTATGCTAGTTTATTTTCATGAGAGCTCAAGGGAGCTATAGACAATTTTCCCAAATTAAGAAATGTTAAATGAATGGTATTTTTATTTTGATTAATTCTTAAATCGATTCAGGCTACTGACAAATAAGTTGATGTCTCAGGGGTTAATCACAGTTCATTTATCTTCACTTGTTCATTTACAAGGGACAAGTTTTAGGTAAAGGGTATTTTGCATTATATGCTTTATAATTTGATTCGTTTTATTCTAATCAGATATAGATTTCAGTTTAGTAATGTTCTTTACAACTTTTCGGTGTTGAAGGTAAGAACAATGTGTATTGCATTTTATCAAGAGTTGTGGTAGCATAGTGATTAAGGGAGCTCGCGTTGCAGCTGGGAGGCGACTTGCTGACTCTAACTTTCGCCACAATAGCAAACATCGTTTAATTCGGTCAGCAAGGCAATTTTTGTGTTTACTTAAAACTGATTACTTATAGTAAACTGCCACTTCCTGATAGCTAAAGTTGATTTTCGCTTATTGAATCACACTGACTCCATTTGACTTGATTTCTTCATGTTCTAGGATGGTCGTTTCATACATGTACTTATACCACAATTTACGTCCGTCTGTCCTTGTTTTGTGTAATGTTCATTTTGTAATGTAAACCATCCTAATTTTGCACAGACAAAAATAACTTTTAAATAGCACATTTTACTTACAGAATACTTGAAATGTGATATGTATCATAAACATATATCGATAATCACATCGATATAATCTGCATTATCTGCAAAAACAGTTTTGAAATAATTATATACGTCAATCTTCGCATCCACAACATATAGTAATTCTCTATAATAAGCTTCTGTCGTAATGTAACCTGACGTTTGTGTTTTATGAAACCTTTAAAACACATTAGGTAGTAGCTGAAGTTAAAAACAAAACATGAGGAAAAATCGTGAATCGGTCCTTTTAAGTACCACTGTTAACAAAAACACTGTCATAATGAAATAAGAATCTGAGCATACTATCACCGATATTTCACCTGAAATTAGTAATTATCTGATTGTACCAGTGCATATAAATTGTGTCGCTTACCATATGTTACCATTTATGAAAGTACAATGTATAATACGATTTTCAACCGTGTCTGTAGAAATCAGAGGTGATCTTATGGCCATCGGTTTTCAAAGAAGATGGAAAGATAATGGCCAGATAGTTATCGTTAATTTTTTGTTCGGGCTTGCGTGGGGGGGGGGGGGGGGGGGGGGGGCTAAAACATAAAACACAAACGTTTAAATGATGACGATTTTGCAGAAAATGTGGCAGTACTGTTCATGAAAAGCTTTCAAGTATCTTTAGGTAATTATACGTAATGATATATATACTGGTATATAGGTCAGACGTTATAATTGAAGAACGTCTAGCGAGCATTATCTATGGAAAATATTACTTTCATTAGGGCAAGAGGCCTATTAGTTTTGTGTACTAATAATAAGACAGAAGATGAAGCTCAGGGAATACTGTAGGTAAAGGTTATATGAATTAATTAGCCCTCGTGATCATTCAGAATTAATCAGTTTCCAGTAACGGATACCACAATGTTAACCAACCTTATAGCTAAATATGCCACATTATTTCCGACACTACATTAAATACATTCGTTTTATGCACTTTAACTCCATGACAGACCAAGAAGGCGCAGATACCATGATAGTATTTCAAGTTCGACTGATTTCAATGTATCACCGTGCTAGAGGCTGAATCCCTGATCCAGAAGTTATGAATTTGTCAACTTTGGTAGAGACCTCTATGCATATTACAGTCTACTCCACATAAATTGAATTCGTTTATACTGAAATATATATTATATTGTAGTAAAAATAAATCCCCAGCAACATTAAATAATTCAACATTGATCGTATTGAACTTTGGATATAATGAACAATTCCGGTAGATCCCCCAAATTTCAATATATCCGGAGTAAACTGTATAACTAATTCTTCAGTTAAATTCATCAGTTCGACACATTTATCGACGATCGAACTCTGCAGGTAAAAATAACAACATTGCATGTAATAATAAAAATGGGCAGGCCCCCTGTTGCTACGTGCCTGATAATTATTTCTGTGTATATTTTGGGCAGTTGAAATGCAGGTCACACAAGCATTTCCTGTACAAGTAAGTTGATTTACACAAAATTCAATTTTCAAAAGATTGAATCATACACAAAAATATATTTCAAGATTGCATTTCGTATACCGATTCGACATAATTAACATGTTCTGTTCATTTATACCTCATATACATTTATCAACTAGAATGTTTGTCCACAGTGTGAAATGATAAGTTAGTAATGTATATGTGTTGGTTTACACATGTAATTTCAGGCATATCTAATTGTATTTTGATCGTCGAAAATACCTATAAAAATTAATTATAAATAAAAAATGTTGATATATAAAGTCATCCTTACCTAAATAAGTTGTGGACTAATACTAGTATTTGTGTTTACAGCATTAACGTACATTGTAAATCACACAAGGGACACATACATGTAATCAGTAGCTAAAACTATTGTTCAGTCAAACTATTTTTTAGTCGTTACACTTAATTCTTAAAACATTTCGTAACTGGTAATTAATTACAAACAGAAAGAGTAAATTTTCTATTTACTCCTTATATTGAAGCCATCAATTGAGGACCGCAATGTGCGGATCGCCCTCTGTATTCAGGTGGAAACAACTCTCGCTGCATTGTGAAAAATGTATCCGATTGACCGATTGTCTTAGGAAATCAGGAACAAAAGAATTCATATCATTTTTGCAATGCGTAAAATTAAGTATATGTTTGAAAATGCGTATACTTTAACTACTACGTGTATATACATGCAACCTCCATAATCCATTATTGCTTACAAGCTCAGCATATTGATACTCTCTTTGTATGATAAAGTAGACGACTTTTTTCTGAGGAGTAGATTTATTGAACTATATTTTATCATGATCAGAGAAATTTCCACAGAATCATCTATCTGTATTCAAGATCCAAGAGCCGATATAAATTCATGGCTTTGTTCTGAACAGCTTTCTAAACAGTAAGAAACTTTTGATTACATTCATATTCCTTACTTACTCAAAATGATACTGTCCCAAAAGAAATTAATGTCATATGAGGGGTTTAAGATCATCATATGAAAAATACTACTAAGCAATCGATCGAAGTTTATATTCTGATATTAGGTTGTCTATACCCATTTATTTAGACCTTAGTAATGCATATCAAACTATATTAGCTATCTAATGTAAATATTTATCATATTCACTTTCTTCACATTAAAAAGTCCATAAATTTCAACAAAAAGATAAAAAAGCAGATTTAAGCAAGAAAAATTACGATTGTTTAAATATAGTCACAAAACCCTCTGTCAAGCGTAGGTAATTTAAGTAGAGAAAGCAGGGTTCAGTCGATTAAAACCATTCTTCACAAACGTGACAACTTCTACGTGAAATAACAAGTTTTAGGTTATATTACGTGACTAAGAAAAGGTTTGGTCATGATTACTTTAGGTTCGTAATTTTGACCAAAGCTTCGGTGTTGGTTTTTTTGTTTTTTGTTGTTTTTTTGTTGTTTTTTTGTTTTTTTGTTTTTGACCAAAGAAGCCTTAAGCTCCAATACTCCGTAAAGTAATGTGCATCGATTTTGGATTTAACTAATGATAAAGAAGCAGTGGGAATTACTGTGTGAATTTCATTGTTTTGTGAGTTTTTGTAGTTACATTTTTATTTTTCGATGAGGAGCTAGAGCCGTGAGCAGATATCGCACAGAAAGTCCAATGTTTAACAGGTATCACAAGTAATTCACTTATGAATCTTTTCCTTAGGGTAACTAGCGTTATGAACGCTCTATTTGGTCTGCAAACCAGCTCGAGGAATTGACGAATAATCAAAAGTTTCTATGACATAAAGAAAGACTAATGGGCAAAGTACGGATTTGATCACCGCATCAGATATATTGCACAGAAGCGAGCTGAGGATCGAGATGATCTACAGCATCTCAAACAGGAAAATAAGACGCGCAAGAATACAAACGTATTACATATAATTTGTGACGAAACAACAGCGTGAATCGTTGATTTAAACTCAAAAATAATGAAAAATCATAATATATTGCTACATAATCCCCAGACGAAGTGAATTATGACATCTGCGTAAAAAAATATCCCGCACTGTTGAACATAAACACTTCCCAAATAAGTCGTAGAACATTCACTTCATGACCGGGAGGTAGTGAGTTCGAGCCCCCTCGTGCCATGGCCGGGACAAACCTAAGACGCAAACATAGGTCTGATTGCTCCTTAACCAAACGCTAGGCATTTAAGTATTTCGTATATGACCTTGAAAACAGAGTTCCCGTGACGTGACAGGCGCTGGCACGTTAAAGAACCCTAGCTATTACGGCCCTGAGCCCAAAGTACTAGTCTAAATTTGTGGTACTTCACCTACATATACACTTGGTGAAAATTTCTCGACGGAACGTAAAACAAACATCAACAAACCAAATATTCATGGGAATGGACTTAAGTTGTCGGGAAAACACAAAACAGTAAGTGACAGAGTCATTAAGAATCCACACGCCTGATTCTTCGAGTCCAAATGGCGAAAAAGCTACAAAAACAAAGGTGCGATCTAACCAGCGGTTGCAGGGATGACGTTCTTCATTATCCCTAAACATCTATAGAAATATTGGAAACCAGGAATAAAATACAAGAACCGAGTAGCAAATACTGCAAAAAAAACCACAATGGCAAAACACGTATTACTGGGAACCAACTAGTTTTTCCTGATGAGAATATACACAGGGAAAAAGTATTGAACCCAAATACAGAAAACACACTAGTCTACCAGTAGCAATGGACGGAGAGGAAATGAAAGCTTTTTAAAAATTTCAGGTGTTAGAAATGGAAACATCCAGAGGGTACAACACCATTAAAGCAATACCCTGCAAATATAGAATTGTCAAACAGGTGCGCAGTGTGTACGAGAGAGTAGTCAGAGATCATCCATGGACGGCTCACGGCAGCTGCTACCGATCAGCGAGGATACGTACTCCTCCATCTAAGCACCTGATCCCACCTATGGTACATGTATGTCTCCTGGGGTTTAATATTGTCCTGGTCTTAATTTTGTATTGATTTCTTTATGGGAATTATAAAATTGAACACTGTTCGTTATTACCGGTCGCGGTATCTCAGTGGTTAGAGCGTTCGCTTCATAACCGGGAGGTCGTGAGTTCGAGCCCCGCTTGTGCCGCGTCAAACCTAAGACGAAAAATAGGTAGTGATTCCTCATTCGCCAAACGCTCGGCATTTAGAAGTGAGAATGACGGGTCTTTCGGATATGACCTTAAAAACGGAGGTCCCGTGTCACGGTAGGCGTTAGCACGTTAAAGAACCCTCACTACTACGGCCCTGTGCGCTTAGCATAGGTCTAAATTTGTGGTACTTCACCTACAGCTGGTGACGTCTCAATATGATTGAATTCTCGACGGGACGTAAAACAATCACACATACAAACTGTTCGTTATTTTTCGTTTGTTCGATTAGCTATACAAGGTAATGTCAAAAAATCAACTGCTTCAAGGGCCTGAACAGAACCGAGACTGCGTCAGTTGTCTGCCTTGCTAAGGTTACGTGAGTGGTCAATCAAGTTTCACACCGTCAGGCTAGATAATGAATGCCAAAGTTATTTGGCTGTCAATGACGCTCAACAATCAGAATACAGCAGATCACAAGCTAATTCGGGAATTTAAGTAAGTGGAATACTAGAAAAA
This sequence comes from Ostrea denselamellosa, assembly GCA_024699665.1. NCBI lineage: Eukaryota > Metazoa > Mollusca > Bivalvia > Ostreida > Ostreidae > Ostrea > Ostrea denselamellosa. The sequence continues at coordinate 607,224 of JAMZEH010000055.1, read as the reverse complement.
TGTAGAGAGAGAGAGAGAATTATACTTGGCCCCCCCCCATGTTCACAAAAATAGACATAACCCTTTCATTAAAACCTGATCTATAATGTTTTAAATGCATTAAGGTAATTAACTCACAAATTGTATTGTTGTTTAACGTCAATCATCGCGAATATCAATGAAGATTATATATGAAAATAATTCCTATGCCGATTTAATTTACAGTTTCAAAAAGAGGGTGACTTTCGATTTGTTGATACTTGTTAACTCTTTCATCAATTTCGTAAAGAGGAATTTCCGGTTTGTGAGTATTCATCAATTTGATTACATGTCATTTGGAATGTTTACACTTAAAATTTTATGCTTAACTTTATTATTATGCTTTTTAAAACATGAACCCTTGCTCTCAAGTGAACAGTCACCGGTTGTAAGGAAGGAAGGGGCTATTTGTACACTACAAAACTATTTACTAGTAATACTTTATACGAATTGTGACCTTTACCTTCCACCTTTTGATCTCAAAATCAATGGAGGTATAAAATTGTCATCTGAAAACCATTTTATGTAATACGCGTGTATGTTTATTTCCGAATATTTAGAATAGGTCCTCAGTATCCGTTGCTTGTCGTAAGAGGCGACTAAAAAAAAAATAAAAAAAATGAGGCCCCGTGTCACAGCAGGTGTGGCAAGATAAAGATTCCTCCTTGCTCAAAGGCCGTACGCGATGAGCCTAAATTTTGCAGCCCATCACCGGCAATGGTGACGTCTCTATGGGTGATAATTCTCGAGCGGGACGTTAAACAATATACAACCAACCAATTGATCTTGGACTTTGACCTTCTGACTTCAAAACCAAGTTTTTTTTCAGCACGTAGAGAGTTATTGTAAGATATTTCATTGCAAACATGTAAGGACTTTCTGATAGATTACCTAGAAACGAAAGTGTGACAGACAGACAGAATGACGGACGGACAGACCAACCCAAATTACCCCCCTCCACCCCGCTTTTGACTAAAAGCGGGGGCCAAATTACATGTACATTTTGTCTCCTCTTATTCTCATGTACACGAATGCTGCTTGAACGTTTGAAATTAACCCAGATAGGGGCACACTGTATATATATATATATATATATATATATATATATATATATATATATTACGGTGAGTGTGAAAGAACTGCAATATAAATATAAGGCTCACCGATCATTCCTCGAGGACAATATTAAGGGTTTGATTGGAATGAAATAAATACTCAACACATAATTACGATATACCAATTTAGTTCACCTTTATATTGCACGCGGTACGACACAAGTCTCGAAATACGACGAGACAGGCTGACCAGCGAGCAGACCACACGGTGGCTGACCACTGTTATGTATTACTAATTTTTTTGTAGACTAATGTACAGAGACTGCCACAGATCAAAGTAATGACGGTGACACATATTCCGCATTTGAGACATGCAATGCAGAAATAATATGGTTGCATAAAATGTAGGGCATGATATGGGAAATCTTAAGAATGATTCAATGCTTGTCTAAATTCATACTTCTTTCAAACCCGCTATAATTGATAGAATAATTATCAGTCGAATTTAGGAGTGTTTGCGAAATTGAATGGGAAAGGTATGTATCTCTAAATATCTTTTAAAGGCATTGATCAGGGTGACTTGCCAAATCTACCCATGTCAGCTGAGTTCGATTACGGTGCATTGTGTAAGGCGCTTGGACAGCGTTTCACACCAACAAATCAAACAGAGTTATACACAACCCAGTTATGCGAACTAATACAGTAAATCTTTAGAATGTATGCCAGAGTTCAGACATACGAAAGTTAACTAACTTGGGATACTCTACAGCGACGGATAACAGGAAGAGATACTGGCTAATAGGACTAGATGTATTCGACGCGCCCGCGCGTCACAATTTTTCTGAAGAAAATTTATCGCTTATTTTTAATCGTAAGTATTTCACCAAAAGACGCACGTAATGGGGTCACCATGGGGTAATTTAATATCACACAGGCACTTGGGGTATATGATCATGTAACACGCCCCCTATCTATTATTTATCTTATCTGGGATCTACAAACTTATTCAATGTAATATTTTGTCTCTGTTATATATTATATGTAGTGAAAATTAGATTTTCAGCAGTGATTGTAAGAAATATATTCACTGATAACAAAATTTTTAATAGGAAGAAAAAAACCTTTCTGGATGACCTTTAATGTATATTTACAAAAACATTAGTAAGAAATATAATATTACTATCAATCCCAGATTAGAAAAAAAAATGAAGGAGGAGGCTGCATGGTCCATGTCCCAAGTGCCTGAGGTTTAACATGGATTTATTCTTACGATCTGTACGCCAATACGCCTAAGTATACCATTCTCATAGATATACTATCCAGTTTATCTGAATTTTTCTCGACATGTCCTTTCGAATATATCAAGTCTGCACGGTTTCGTTCGATTTAATATTGCATTTGGTGTTAAAGGAGCGAAAGTGGAAAGGAAGGTGGGCGCTCTAACCTCACGTAGACCCAGGCCAGAGTTAGGATAGATAGATAAGATAGAGAAAGAATTATGTACATATTAATTGTTAAAAAAAAATGACGGCTGACACTGGGTTGTATATTGTTTAATATCCCGCTCAAGAATCTTTCACTAATATGTGAGTCGCTATTGCCAGAGAAGGGCTGCAAATTTGGGCATATGCTCGGTGCTTACAGCCTTTGAGCAGGGAGGGATCTTTATCGTGCCACGCATGTTGTGACAAGGAGCCTCCTGAAACTTTAATTGTTCGCGTAAGGAATTTCCGTAAATAAACACACGATAAAGTTTTTAAAAAATCACGCTCCTTAAAGTGTTTATCATCACCAAAATTCTACTGTTGAACATTGACCACGATTGACGCGCAGGAGCGCCGAATACAACTTGCCACTAATAGACGGTTGTTTGGATCCACCAAGGGACCTCTGTCATGGGACTTAAGCCCCGTTCACGTGCGCTGTTTTACGCACGGGGTGCAAATTTTGCATATATATATATATATATATATATATATGCGAACCCGGTAATGAAATATACAGGCCTGAATGTGACGAAGACAAGAATGAAGATGACGACAATGATTACGTCCTGGACGACGATGTTGGTGCGACGGAATATCCATGTGCTAAGCATCTTCGTGATCATGATGACCTTGTGCTTTGTTTTGCAAATGACTTTATTTGACATTCGCTTGTTTTAAGAGCATTTGTGACCCTGATGATGTCGGCTGGGAAATATTTTGATGGGTATTTGGAAAGGTATATATACGATGAACCTATGGTCTACATGTTGCATTATATAGGTCAAATTGCAACAAATCAGTTGCTGTCGACATTGCACGTTGTGTTAAAGATTTAATTTTCACTGAAATATAGAATAAATGATGGAAATTTATTCTATTTTATTTTTCAATGAAATGTTTATTGAGCAAGTTTAAAGATAATAATGAACAATCACGTACATGTGTGCATGTACTTATTTTTTTTGACAAAGTACGAGTTTTAAATATTATGCAACAATATTTCAAGAGGAAAACATGTGTACACAAGATTGATGATTCTTGTATGCACAACAGTAGTCTAAAATGGTCACATCTACAAATTATAGTAAGATACATCACCAAAGCTACAGGTACCGTTTTCGTTTGATGGCACGTTTTCCCTTGACGCTGGAGTAGGTAAAGTGTAAGAGGTACTTGGGGAGGGGGGTACGTAGCACATAGGTCCTGGGCCTCCAAAGTGTGAGGACTGGGGTACACTCGGGTTGAGCCCCGGGGAACGCTGCCCACTAACCATCCCCATGATCAAGTTCATCATATTGAACTGATGTTGGCGTTCCTCTCATTTTTGTATTTCTTCCGACTCCGGTTTGGCCTTTTCAAGTTCAGTTCTTTTCTTTTCTTTCTCAAGCTTATTCTTTTCAAGGTCTAAAAATTTGTCCTTTGATTTTTCATTTATGGTGCCGAAACCTTCTATAACGGTTTCCAACAGCTTCCTCTAATCCATTCTTTTTTTTTATTCCCTTTATTTAACTTTACTTTCCTCCTTTTTCGTTCATTCTGAACATTGTTTCGCTTGCATTACGTGTTTCCTTCTGTTTCTTATCCCCAGTCAATGTTGTTTCCACGGCCGTTTCCTCGGTCATTGCCCAAATCTGCATTTTGATCTTCTTTTTCAGCAAATTGTTCCTTAGATGCCTGTTTGTCGATTTCATGTCCTTCGTCACAACTTCCCTTGCCTGACGAAGATGAATCAGCATTGCGTTTGCGGATTCCACATTTGATCACCTTAACTGTGGAGGATGCAGGTCGAATCCCCAAAATTGCATCAAGTTGTTCAAAATATTTACATGTACTCCTTCCCTTACACTTTTCTTGATGTTACCTTTGCACTGTCGATAAGAACGCATCAGTGTATGCATTCTACACTTACTTTGTTCTGGGGTCCGTTCATACCCTTTGTCGCTTATTTATGCGGAAATAGTTCATATTGTTCGCCTTTGGGTTTTCTAATTTCTGCTCTGCTCCATTCTCTTTCAAAATACACAGCAATGCAAGCGTTTCCTCTTCTGGCCACGCAGATCTCCATCTCCTTCTGACAAACATTTTTATATTAACTTGGCGCGCTTTGATTAACCTGAGCAATAACGCAATACATAGCGCATCGATTTCAACATTTGAATATGTGTGTAAAATTGTTGCGCGTACACATAACGAAAAATACACTTGGAGTAAATATACACATATGCAAAAGTAAATTTGCATTTGGTCTGAGTCGGTGCAGATTTACACCCGAGTGTATGTTTGCACATATGCATATTTACTTTTACATATATGCAATTGCGTTCACATGCTCAAATTTACATATAAATATATCCGTGTGTGTGTGTGTTAAGAACTTGCAACCCGAGAGTAAATCAGCGCATGTGAACGAGGCTTTAGCATAAAACAAGCATGATATGCAAACTTCCAAACGAAGTGAAATCATTAGGTCTAATGGGGATAATTTTTTCAAGCAGAAATTTCTAGGTTAAAGTAAATAAGAAATAACAAAGATGATTCAAACATTGATACAAGGGAAGGAGGGGGTTATTGCATTTAGTCGTAGAACGCGAGAAGTCAATAAAGCTGGTGAATTGGGAATATTCGGTGAGTTATGATTAACTGAAAAACGACACGATTTCTTGATTGACACTGGTTTAAATGTCACATCACTGTCCCGGAATATGTTGTATGATATTTTTCAAATGATAAACCACTAAAACAGTTACATTCGTATATACATTTTGCACTGATGACATACCGCTACCGGGTTGTTAGGATAGATCCTCAGCACTTGCTTGTCGTAAGAGGCGACTGAATGGGGGCGGTCCTTCGGATGAGACCGCAAACACTGAGGCCCCGTGTCACAGCAGATGTGGCACATTAAAGATCCCTCCCTGCTCAAAGGCCATAAGCGCCGAGCAAAGGCCTAAATTTTGAAGCCCTTCACCGGTAATGGTGACGTCTCCATGTGAGTGAAAGATTCTCGAGCGGGATGTTAAACAATATATAATCAATCGTACCGCTACCGTATGGTGTTTGTACCTTATAATTTTATATCGATGGAATGCAATTTCAAAATAGTGTTCACTGATATAATTGTTAACGGTTGGTTATTGTGTAACGTCCCGCTCGAGAATTTTTCACTCATATGGATTAAATTTATTGTTGATTAATCGTTTACGTCCCATTAAGAGTTTTTCACTCATACTGAGACGTCACTAGCTGTAGATGAAGTATCTCAAATTTAGACGTACGCTTAGCGCTCAGGGCCGTAAAAGTGAGGCTTCCTTAACGTGCCAACGCCTACCGTGACACGGGACCTCCGTTTTTAAGGTCATATCCGAAAGACCCGTGATTCTCACTTCAAAATGCCGAGCGTTTGGCGAAGGAGCAATCACTACACAATTTTCGTCTTAGGTTTGACGCGGCCATGGCACGAGCGGGGCTCGAACTCACGACCTCCCGGTTACGAAGCGAACGCTCTAACCACTGAGCTACCGCGACCAGTTTCTTACCTTTAAACGCCGAGCGTTTAGTAAGGGAGTAATCACTCTCTATGATTACGTGTTACGTTGGACGCGGCCATGGCACGAGCGGGGCTCGAATTCTTGACCTCTCGGTTAAGAAGCGAACACTCTAACCACCGAGTTACCGCTACTGGTCACTCATATGAAGACGTCACCATTGCTAGTGAAGGGCTGCAAAATTTAGACCTATGCTCGGCACTCACGGCATTTGAGCAGGGAGGGTCTTACCATGTCACACCTGCTGGTATTATCCGAAGGACCGCCCCCTTATGACAAGCAAGGCCTATTCTAACCCGGGTCCCCACGCAACGATTGGTTGTTGACGGTAATTTAGACTTAGTTGAAATGAAAATGCTAAGACAACAAACAAATTCCTATAGAAAATACAAATCAGAGAGATGAGCAAACTCGAAACCTGGACATACCAGCGGATTAGGTGCCTTGGAGGAGTAAACATCCCCTGTCCACCGGTCAAACCCGCTTTGAGTCCCATATCTTGATCAGGTAATCCGCAGTCAGAATCAATGTGCCAAGAACGGCTTAACAATTGGTATGAAACACGTCAGACAGCATTTGATTTATGGAAAACAAGATTGTTGTAACGAATATAGAATTTGCCAAAAATGCCTTTAGACGAGACTGTAGAAACGCCTCTAACATCAACTTTGTCAGTAACGAGCCTCGATTTAAAAAACAGAACAAGCTGTTGCGTATCGAATCAGCTGAGAGATGTAAACACCATATGCAGGTGATATTGAAATCCAATACACATAACTTAAATTAGTCCATGTATGATTTCACAATTATACCTATATCGATGGGACAATTACATCTGAATCATACAAGAGTATAAGGGGAAATTGGTTCTTTTAGAGCTGCCTTGGATGAACACACTGGGATATCACCAACGAACGAGATATTGACATTGTGTACTTGGTCTAGAGATATGCAGTGCTGGTGCCGTTCCTTCGTTGATCCTAAAAGAGCGTTAGTCTTTATTCCCAGGTGGCAAAACAAATACGAATAATGAACGTGCATCATGAAGTCAGATACATACATAAAGGTACATGCACTTCAAAGCTACAACCAGAGTAGAAGAGGTAAATAATTTTAACCTCTGACAAAAATACCAATGAAAAGTGAAGATAACGAACCATGACCAATCTCATAAATTCTGTAAAAAATACAAAATTAAGATTGGGGAATACCAAGATCGACCTTTGGTTACAACTGAGCTGGGATCAAGTATCTAGGAGTAGTACACATCACCTTGTTGACCAGTCACTCTTCCTTGAACAGGCAAACGGAGTAATTCGTAGTTAAAGTAAAGAACGCTCCAACAATTACTACATATAAGAGTCATGTCAGACAGCATTCGACCTAACTTGTAATGATGTCTGTGAATTTGTATTTACAAATAAGATCATTATATAAAGACAGCAGAATTGACTTCAAAACCCCCTGAAAATCAAGTTATTTGTCGGCATTCTGCCTCAATCTAAACATTTATCATACGCAGAACATGCTTTTGCATATCGAATCAGTTGTGAGATTTATAACACCATATCTAGATGATAGTGGAATATTGCTACATAAATGTGGAAAGCTGACGATAGAGAAGCTGAAGTCATCCAATTTGTCATCAAGCTGAGTTGTCAGTTTGCCGATAATATATTTTCAATAAAATATCCAAATATAGGGACATATCAAATCAACATATCAATGAAAATTATTAATAGATTAAACGTCATATATGATATATCTAAATGTCGAACTGAAGGCGCCCCGTGGGGGATCCGGGTTAGAATAGATCCTCAGTACCCCTTGCTTGTCGTAAGAGGCGACGGAATGGGGCGGTACTTCGGATAAGACCGCATAAACCGAGGCCCCGTGTCACAGTAGGTGTGGTACAATAAAGATCCCTCCCTGCTCAAATGTTATAAGCGCCGAGCATAGGCCTAAATTTTGCAGCCCTTTACCGGCAATGGCGACGTCTCCATATGAATGAAAGATTCTCGAGAGGGATGTTAAACAATGTAGAATCAATCGAGTTGAACGCAACGACAAGAGAATTTTACCTTCTCATATAGAAACTGTTAATAAATCATGCCTCATGAGAATATAAAAACAGGTCGGCTAATAAAGTAGCACAATTCGTGCTCATGGGAATCCCAGCAGACTGCTGTAAGACCTGAGCTCCAAAGACAACGTAGATATTGTCAATGAAAAACTTCATTATCTTTTTTGTATCAATTTCAGTGTTAAAAAGTCATATGTTTTAATTCTCGTTGATTGGGAACTGTTTTGTTATTTTAAATTTAGCAATTTGTGATGTTTTAGAGCGTTTCAGAAGATCTTAAAATGTGTCTGACTATTTGCTCGACTTGGGTTTTTTTTTTAAAAGATCGAGCTAATAAAGTAAAAGATAAGATGTGTCATTCATTGGCTCATGTATGTATTATTTTAAGGATTCCTATCCAACGTGCATGAAATAGTGAATGATACATTTTTTAACAAAATTATATCCACAGACAGATGGGCAGAGAGGCATACAAATGAATTGATGATTGCATCAGACTCGATCTAAAATAATGCAGTAGTCTCTGTGAGAGAACAGATTGTTACAGAATGTAAAAGAAAATGACCAAGTACATAAAGCTGAAAAACAACTGTAAAATGAAAATATCTATAACTTCCTCAAATGTTGAATAATCTCAATAAAACGTGCACAACTTCATTGTATACACAATATTCTAACGGACTTTAAGAACGCAACACTTGATAATTTTATATATCATAAATTTGTTCATATATCTAATGAACAAATTCATAGTGCTATATTATAAACCATGTTACCTGAACACTATTCTTTGATTTTGAACATCATTTTATTCACAAAGAGGCTACAGTTGAAATGAATGTCAATGTCAAAAATGTGGTTTTGTTCACTAGTACCGGGTATGACCTCCATTAGCAGTGATGTCGGCGCGAAGACGACATGACATTGATTGACAAACATTTCGGATGGTCCTCTGAGGAATATTCTGCCATTCCCCCAAAAAGACTCTCCCTAATTCTTGCGGATTCTGAGGCTGAGGCTGACGGCTTCGCACACGTCTCCCCAGTTCGTCCCACAAATGCTCGATTGGCCAATCAAGGACGTCAATGGCGTTCTTTTGAAAAAAAAAGTTTTGTGTCAATCTTGCCGTATGTGCACGCGCCTTGTCCTGTTGGAAAATTAACCCATTTCTTTGCCTATGCTGTTGCATTAACGGTGCTAAAACTGGCTGCAGAATTTCCTCCACATACCTCCTAGCACTGAGGGTTCCATTTAAAACGACCAGTTGTGACCGAAAATTGCGGTTAATCGCACCCCAGACCATGAAGTCTCCCCCTCCAAACCTGTCACGCTGGAGGACACAATTGTCTGCAAAACGTTCATGTAAACGACGGTAAACTCGACATCTGCCGTCTGCGTTGCTAACATTAAATCTGGACTCATCTGATAACACAACATGTGACTAATTTTGACGTTGAGTCAGATGCTGCCTTGCCCATTGCAATCTGTATCGTCGGTAATGCGGTTTAAGCTGTAGTCCTTTATGAGGTCTTCTGCAGCGGATCCCATGGTACTACAAAATTCTGGAAACGGTTCTATAATGAATAGGCTTTCCATGACGTCCAATGATTTCTCTCGCCGTAGTCGCAGCTTATTGCTTGTTGCCGTGGCATTGTCACAAACTGTTGACCAGGTCTTGGGCGATCATTTTGGGATCCTGTCTGAAGGAATTGTGACAACAACCGGCTATCTGTACAAGGATGGACATTAAAACGCCTTGCAACCTCACGCTGACTAACACCTGCTTGCAGCATACCAAGTGCCTGGTTGCGCACTTCATTGCTTAAGCGCGGCATAGTCTTGGTTTGGAATTTTTTCTGTTAGTGGTGTCTATGCTTTCATCAACAAAGTCCACGTGTATGAAAAAGCCCTGAAAACTTGGTACAATGCTACTCACAACGCGCAAACAATGAACACATGTAATTCGAGATATGGGTTTTAAAAATCATTACGATGTATGTTGGGTAAATTTTGCAATAAAAGTTTTATATGTAATGTTTTCAATGAAAAAAGTGTGTTGCGTTTTTAAAGTCCGTCAGTATATATACTAAACGTTTGAATAAAATCTGATTGGTTGTATATTGTTTAACATCACTGTCGAAAATCTTTCATTCATATGGAGACATGAATGAATCAAATATGATTATTGGTTTTTATGATATACTCTGGACAATAGAACTCCCTTTAAAATGAAAAAAAAAAATCCATAACTTCATTAAATGTTAAATATCCTCAATCAAAACAGCAGGTGCACAACTCATTTTATGTATATAAAATACATACATACAACTCTGTTTATCCGTGTTAGAGATGTACTCTGGAGAAGTTGCGTCTACTGACGGACAATGTGATTCCAGTATACCCCCTACACTTCGTTAGCGGGGGTACAACAAAAATCAATATACCCATTCAACAGGCGCCACCAAGACGAATATTTGTTCCCATGTAGAAAAAGGTTGATGTAAATACAATGCATTGATGATACGCTTAAGACTTAAGAGAAATGTCATAAAACCATCAAAAAGGCCATGGGTGTTTAACAGTGTTACTGAAAAAAGAAGGCAGGTGTACGTAGCACTAAATTTTGTGTCGACCGTCGGAAGGTTAACAATATAACTGAGCTTGATGCATATCCACTGCCTAGGATCTACGACTACCTTGACCAATTGAGGGGCATCATGTGGTTTTGTGCTCTGTCTACTGCCAAGCGGTGTTAATCTGAGATAAACATGAAAAACATCATTTACAATGAGACGTGGATTGATGCCCTTTGGGTGGAAACCGTGCTACGTGGTATATGCCTTGTATACCTAGACGAGATTATGGTCTTTGACAAGACGTTCGATGAGATGGCTGTTAATTTGTCTCGTGTACTTGATCAGTTAGAGGTAACTGGTTTAAAATTGAGTCCCAAGAAATGCATTTTTTTTTTGCCATCAGTTTGAATTTGGGATACGTTGTATTGTCTTGTCTTAGGGTAATATACAAACGTCCTACCAAATGAAGGTTGTACATGATTCCTATCCAATGCAAATGCAAATATTCCTATCAATGTGACGAAAGTCAGGTCATTCCTTGGTTTATGCAGCTACTATATGAAATTTCTTAAGGAGTTTGCAGCGATTACTAAACCTCTTGTATGTTTTTTTTTTATTGTGTATTGTTTAACGTCCCGCTCGAGAATCTTTCACTCATGGAGAATTCACCATTACTGGTGAAGGGCTGCAAAATTTGGGCCTATGCTCGGTATTTGTGGCCTTTGAGCAGGGAGGGATCTTAATTGTGCCACATCTGCTGTGACACGGGACCTCGTTTTTTGCGGTCTCATCCGAAGAACCGTCCCATTTAGTCGCCTCTTACGACAAACAAGGGGTACTGAGGACCTATTCTAGCCCGGATCCCCACGGGGCAAACCTCTGTACGACCTGACGACTAACGACAAAAGGTTTGTGTGGAAGAACGAGTGCCAGAACGTCTTTTAAGAAAATGAAACGTGCCTAAATTCTGAACCAATATTTACTCATCCAGATTTCAGTACCGACTTCAGCAGACACATGCCAGTAATAAAACCATTAGTGCTGTCCTATCCCAGGTTGTTGGAGGCAAACATGGTGTGTGCCTATGCTACTAGGTGCCTATCAAAATTTAAAGTTATTGTGCCACTAGCAGTGAGCCATTGGTAGTGGCATACTTTGCCAAATACTTTAAGTACAATACTTGGAAGAACTGATTACAGTTCTCTAAGCTGGGAAGTGCAATTTTAAAAATCCCGAGGGCCAATTTGCACGCTGGATTGATGTACTCTCTAGAAACAATTTCCGTATTCAACATCGCTCAGGTAGGTTACATGCAAATTCAAATGTCGTAAGTAGGTTAACATGTAGAGAGTATCGTTATGGCACTAACTGGATACAAGATACAATTTCCATATACGTCGGGCAAATCAGTCAATACCAATCACTAAGATTGCCACTAGAGGCCAAAAGGTAGAACAGGGCTACTAAGACAATACTTATTGCGAAATACTTTGCCGCAAATGGGAGGACAGTGTCATGACGATCGAACAGTTGGTCATTATCATTTGAGTATAAATAAAACATTGTCCAAGATTCGGCTAAGGTATTGTCGGCCAGACCTTCAAAGCGCGATGTACGTCTATATATTGCTGGCTTTTCATTCTGTACAAAGAGAAAGAATGTCTTTAAGTAAAGGAGCCAAAACTGTTTTTTCTGCGAGAGAAAGAACTGATCAAGAATATATTGGATAACGAAATAATTAACACAAGTTTAAAGAATCCAAGATACCCATCTTGTAAAATGAAGTGAAATTATTCATGGAATTCAGAATTAAGAGATGCTAATAAAGAAATCGTCAAAAGAGAACATTGTGAAGAAGTTTGGAAATGTGCCTCTGGATCCAGCAAGGAAATGTGTCTTTCTAAGTTAAGCTTTGATGTGATATGATAATGGCCAATCAAATTTTAAAAATGTAAATTATAAAGTTGGAGCAGAGTATTATACTAAGGAGAAATATTCGTTTAAAAATGTTTCAGTGAATTTCTGATATCTGTATTCATTTAGGGATTTAGAATTGAATTTGTTTTTGTCTGACTAATGTTTTGTCTTACGTTTCTCTTATTTTCAGCCTACTTGTAGGCTATTGGGTTTATCTGGCGCTGTCTAATAATTGACAATTACTTTCCATTATTTTCAAGAATAGGCAGCATCCTTCCATTATTAAAATTGATGGACAGTAATTTCAACTTATTGGACACCTAGAGGTAACTTTTTAAATCCAAGTCGACTCTCTTCTATATAAACGTTTAAATAACAAAGGATTACATAACAAAAATGTTTTAATAAAATGTGAACCGGTGAAATTTGTTCGAATGGGTTAACCTATGCAGAGAGAAAAGTGACTGATATTTTAAGTGAGCTACCAGAAATTAAACGAAGTGAATACATCGATGGTTGTCGATTATTTTTCAAAGTGCACGGAAAGTTTTGTCAAGCAAATATAGTTTTATACCGTCACTACAATTTTGGTAGACGATGCTATTTCTTGGTTTGGAGTACCGTCAATTATTAATTCAGACTAAAATAGACTGTTTGAAAGCATATTGTTGATAAAATATGTTCTTTGTTGGGCATTACAAAGACATATGCGACACGATACCATATTCAATCTGGTGGTATGGTGAATCGCTTTAGTTGAACTTCGACGACAACAGTCAGTGTTTTTGTTAATGATAATTCTTTTGACTGGGACGATCATCTGCAATATGTCATATAACCAAAACGGGGCATGTGTCCACGTTTACCAGTTAACCTTATAAAATTGTGAAGAAAATGTCAGTTGTCACGAAAATGGTAAATTGGTCGACGTTGTTTAAGTCAGGTTGTACATGTCGATGGACTTCGACTGAATGGTTGTAATCTTCTCGAGAACAACAGAATTTAGTCTTATTGGCATGAAAACATCCCCCAAGGTGACCATTTGAGCGATGTGTCCTTTTGCCTTTTGTTTTCCTATGAAATCTTTGACAGGGGTCTCCGTAGCCGAGTGGTTAGAGCATTGATCTCAAAACCATAAGGCCTCTCACCCCTAGTCGGCGCGGGTTCGATTCTCGCATATATGTGAGAAAGTTTGCCAATTTACTTTCGGAAGGTCGGTGGTCTTTTCCCGGGTACATTGTATCTGGGTTGTCTCCTCCACCAACAAAAACTGTACGCCATCATATAATTGAAATATTGTTGAGTGTGGCGGAAAACAACAATTAATCAATCGTGAATTTATAATATTGCAACAGAATATCACCAATATTTTAATTTACATTTCTGCCAAAGAATAATTCATTTTACACTCATACTTTGTAGAAATTTCTGTCAAGAGAGACTGTTAAAGGTGGGTAGAGGCAGCTTCTATCAACGATAACACTACTGAGATTGCTGTTGCCACATATGGAACATACCAAGATTTCAAAGGACAGATTTGCTCAGAAATGCAGGACTGAAACCGATCTGGAAGAAGTTCTAATAAAGATTCTTTCACTGGAGATTCTCCCTCAAGCTTCTTCTGCCTTCACAACATATAGAAACAAAATAATTTTTATACTAAGTGTTTTAACATTGTACTATATGATAGTCATATACCCACAGACGTCCAGCATTATCGTTTATGTGGTAACTCTTTTCCTGATGTATTGTTGCAATCTGATGGATGTATTGACATTTTTATGTAAACACTTGCTTGTGGCCGTTATATCAATGTTTATTTGTCTATGATTTTAACTTTGTAGGCTGTGCTATGTCTTTGTGGCAGATATAGTGCTTTTACAGTTGTAGTGAACTAAAAACTGGATAAAATGTATGAAAATGCTACATAATTGTTTACTATTGATATGTAGTATTGTTGTATATTATTATTGTATATTATTATTTTTACTGATCTAATTGATTAACACAATCTGTCATTGGGTAAAATGCTGTCTGACATGTTTCTGAGGTCGTTCTTTCACACTGATTGTGACTACGGATTATTCCGTTTACCTTATCAAATTATAGGGCTCACGGCGGGTATGACAAGTCGACAGGAGATGCTTACTCCTCCCAGGGGCCTTCGTGGCCGAGTGGTTAGAGCATCGGGGGCTCAAAATCACAAAGCCTCTCACCTCTGTCGGAGCATGTTCGAATCTCGGCCGCGGCGTTATGTGAGCAAGTTTGCCAGTTTACTTGCGGAAGGTCGGTGGTCTCTTCCCAGGTATATTGTATCTGGGTTCTCTCCTCCACCAACAAAGACTGGACGCCACCAGATAACTGAAAAATTGTTGAGTGTGGCGGAAAGCAATAAATAATCAATCAATCCTAGGAACATGATCCCACGTCTGGTACATGTATATTCAGGGGTCAATATTTGCCCCACTCTGATAATTGATATACGTCTAGCTATTTACTTTATGAATATTACATATAGATGCATATAACATTTTCATGTAAACCTTGCTTGTTGCTGATATTTGTATGCCCCTTTTATAAAAGAAGGGACATTGTTTTAGACCAAAATATAGTAAAGCAAGGTTTGTCTGCTTGATATTAAAAAAAAACCCCACTTTCCTTGATAGTTAGCATAACATCTACAATTGATACAGTTTGTTCTAAAAAGTTTACCATATTGATTATTAGGTCAAAGGTCAAGGTCAAAATTACTGCAATATCGAAAAAGATGGTCTTCTCAATATTTTGAGAAGTATTTGATGTAAAGTAATTTTGAGACAGTGTTGCCCTTAAATAGTATATGATCCTAGTCGATTTTCAGGTCACAAGATCAAAGGTCAAGTTGAAATATAATTTTGTACTAACAAACACGCTTCTATCTTTCAGTGCTATGATTGAAACTGACACTACCCGCAGATTATTATGTTCTCCAAACAAAGTTTGGGAACACATTGTTTAAATTTGAATTTCTATATGACGAACTTTTGCCAAATATCAACGTTACACGGCGCGGGGATTAGAAGTAGTATTATATGAATCAAAAACAACTACAATTAATTGTCACATTCATTGTACATATACGCATCATGTATGCAGTGTAAATTGAAATTCATGAAACCAAGACCCTTGGGCCTAACTGGGACCACAACAGAGCTATAGGTAAATATCACCATGACGAAAATATTATGCAAGTATCCATTACGGTTCGAATATCCCTAACAAATTATTATCATCATTATTACATAACAAGAAAGTTAAGTGAATTTAGTCCGTCCACAGAAAGTAATATTGATTTTATTTGCGCTTCTGTGAAAGTTAATTGCTGGGCTCAAACGATATTTCAGACATCACAAAGAGACAATTTCTTATAATTGATATGTGAATTGGTGACCATTACTTTGATCTTAACACAATAGGGATTATTAGTGACGGAGACTCTTCATTTGAAAAGTTCAAATAATACTTCAAATATCACCACGTCATTTCGAACCATTTAATGTCCTCTAGTGACTTTCACCTCAAAGACAATAAGGATGATATTTTAGTGACATGTAAAATGTTAACGTCAGTATAAAGAGTATCTAAAATGGCTTTTGAATACTTTTTCTTAAAATACACATTTGATTGCATCACTTCCAATAGTCAAAGCAATTATCATATCTTTTATAATATTTGGTTTTTTGGGGTTTTTTTTTAATGAGATATAACGTTTTTAGATTTAAGAATCAGACCTTTTGAATCCCCAATTACAAATATTGTATGTAAATTTGATGATCTTTGTAAATCATTTCCCCTTCTCTGTTTATGTGTTTATGATGAATAGCAAAAAGCGATTTTTTTCATTTGGAGATGAATAGAATATCTTTCAGAGGCCATAGACCTACAAGTCCCATTTTCTTGGTATCAATTGATACAAAATGAGACATAGACACTCTGTATTTAAGGCTTTAACAATGAACAACGTTCTAGTTGGTACTGTATTTAAGTAAACGGTTATATCGATCAGAATTAATAATCAACAAAGTAGTTTTATTTTAAAGATAAGAATGAAGGGTGTCTGGACATGAATTTACGTATACAATGAAAAAGTACTCTGACAAAATTTTTGCATATTTTTGTGCAATGTTTGCGACCTTCATCTCCCGTTTAACAAACCAAACAAACAATTTCATTATTCATATTTTTAGTATTTTTAAGATATGAATGCTTTCAAGTACGTCGAATATAAAGATTATTGTCCTGTAAGTTGTTTAAATGTTAGTTGAAAATCCATCTGACCTTGATTTGGCCATAAAATAATTCATATAATATAAGTAAGGTTATTTGTTATACTTATTCAAATAAAAGGTAAATAATAAATCAGACAACATATTTTCTAACAATGCGGAGGAGTAAGTAGTTCCTGGAATGTATATAAGTAAGTAAAATAAATGAGGGCATGAACTACGACACTTCACGCCAGCAAGCTTTGCTGTTAATACCCTCATTTACTTTCATTCTTTTTTTCCCGGAATATTCTTAGCCGTTAAAATGATGATGGCACTATATTTACAATGCATCAAGATTCATACGCACATCGTTCACATTCTTTTGAGGAAATGGCTATCATTTCAATTGGTAAAAACATTCAAGGTAAAAACACTGAAAATGTTAATATCCATACGTGCACGGACGTATGACTCTTAAAATCGTATCGAAGTAAATTGAAACAAACTGTATCTCCATTTGCAAATGAGAAGCAATGGATTTCAATAGAACACGCATGAATATAAATATTTTGGTACAAGACTAAGATTCAATTATAATTTGAGAGAACATATAGAATTTTAACCAGGTATTATTTTTACTCCCCATACAAAATTCCAGCGATATATAATTATTTAGAATTTAGATATTTAGTATAAATTATATACCTTTTCGTTTGCGATTTTTTCTCCCAGTTATTTTGATTACAAACCTATTAAGTATAATGTGAAAGCCATGCAATGAAACTTTTTTGTTTCTTGTCGTTATGCATCTTCTTGGACATTCATCTGAGTGGCAGACATCAATTTGAAATTCAAAAATATTTTGCGAATTCGAGGCTGAATGCTCGGGGGGGGGGGATAGTTAATCAATGACAATGATACATGTATAAAGAAATGGTTTGTATTTAATTTTGCAACATTGCTATAAAAAGTGGCATTTCCTCAGCCTTATTCCCATCATCCACCTAGATTATGTGAAGCTAAATAGTACACACATATAACGAACACCGGATATTGATAAACACGGATTACAATATTATATACAAATGTAAAGGAGTGATTAAACACAAAATATAATAAGTTAATCCGCTGAGCAAATATTACCTTATTCATTTATTTAAGGAAATCACTGTGAGCAATGTGGGAAAAGATCTTCAACAGAATCACAATGACAGGAGACGTAACTCCTGCTGCCTTTTCTTAATAATCGCCATCACCAACCTTTATAATTGCTCTACTCATCGCCATAATAAAACAAAACATAAGTGCCGCATCTTTCTTGCATGTGTTATCTAAAACAACCAGATTTATTGGTGTTGCAATTCTACAATAATAAAAGATCATTAATTTTCAGCGGTAGTTGACTTTTAGATTACCTCACAAATATTTCGTGTATGTTCTCTCCGTTAGCATTCATGGCTTAGACCTTTGCCAAAAGAAAGTTAATTTCCTATGGAATTGTCAGAAAGTAATTTACCATTCCACACTTTATATACAATCGGCCACAGCATGTTAATCATAAAGCCTGTGGCGTGTAAATGACGCAAGTAAAATTAATGTGTCAGGTTCATTCACACTCTTTATAGTAATAAAGCATTTAATTTAATTTATTTGATATATTTGCTCATTCTATATCGATGTCATATCTACGACAATTGAACTTCAGTTCAGACTTTAAGCAATTAAGATACTAGGATATATTATCCTTTAAGTCTGTGAGATTGTAAAATACTCCTGTAGAGCACATGAACCTTGGTCTCGAGGATAAACTGAAAACACACCATAGACGTCTATGTTGATATCATTCTTCTACATGTATATACAATATAAATGATATCAAGTTAGTGCTTGTTGCATCGCTTGGTTTGGTAGTATTACATAAATATTAAGAATTCGCCGCCAAGTGTTACATCATTTGTATATCATCGGTAACAGGAGTGTTTTCTAAGAAAATATACAACTGCTCGTTATGTCAATCATTGTGCATCAAGAGCAATCTGTTTGCATTTTTCTTTTCACAGGGACAGAATTAAATGTTAAATGAATAAAAAAAAAGGTTCTTATTTACAACAGATCAAAAGAGCACGTGAAAACGAAAAACTCACCACCATTGCAAGCACTGCCTCTCACTTCTGTAAACCATTTTCAGCTTCATTTTTAGAATTAATTATTCCGCGGTTTTCTTGGTTAACTAAGAACAACGACCCAGCAACTAACTCCCGTTATCCGTACAAAACTCAAAGCTGTGAAAAGTCGTCTTATACTTCTAAACGGTACAATCCATTTTCACTTATCTTACGTGGTTTTCATTTCTTCGTCACATTTCAAATTTCCCTAGATACTTTCCTACACTAAGATCGACACTTGCATCAATTCCCGGGGGTCCACTTCTTCTATGACATCGTTTGACAAGATGGTGAATTCTTGACACAGTTACAGTAGGGTGGCACTATTTGACTTGTTGGTCAATAAGTATGCCAAAGCATATCATATGACGGTGACGGTATTTTTTTTTTTTACATACAGTAGGAACATTAAAGGCAAAACCTCAAAATCCTAGCCTGCTTACATTTCCATAACTTTCTAAAATAAATGGTAGAATCTAAAATGATTTTAGAGAGGCGTGTAATAATAAATATATCAGTTTTATATTTTTAACGAATGAGCAATTTGAACGGTTGCATTTAAACCCCGTTACGTCACAAATTACTAGGATCATGATATCCTAACAGGGAATCCAGGAAAACCATTCTTGGCAGGATTATATTTACTTTGTGTGAAGTGAATTAAATGATTTTTTATGGACAATTTCATTGAATCAAAATATCTGATCGAGTTTCCAATAGAAATGAGTTAAACAAATGGTTCAAAAATGTAATCTGCAAAATGGTTTTGTTATGCATCTGGGATCTGTCTCGGATCTTAATAAATCTAAGATCGATTCGTTTTGCTGAAATGCAAACATTTAATTTGATTTTGATGTGGTATCTTTCAACGAACATTACTGATGAATCAATGAGCTTTCAAGTCCTCAACTTCCTTTTCCAGGTTTTATGGGAGCTAAAAAAGACTTTCGCAAAATTGGGGGGTTCACCGAGGGGGTAATTTGTGCGTGGTAGCATATATTGGGAGCAATATCCAGGAGCTAGACATCAAATGTGTTGGCATTTTTATAATCTATGGACCAGTAAAGGGGAAAACCTTCTATCATTAACAACTTCAAACCATTGTAATTGACAGGAGATACAATTTATACCGTGTGTTATAATAAAATCCTGTCAATATTGAGAATCAGGAGAGATAGAAAATTGTTTCTGACTATAGGGTTTAAATCTGTAATGTCAGTTAATTGTAAGGACTCTAAATATCTAAAGACAAAGACGTCATTTATTTCACTTCCTGTCATCCGTCCTGCCTTTTTCTTTCCAATGCAATATATACACCAAACTGCAGTCATCGAAGGTAAAAGAAATGAAATATTGCACAACATTGTCATTAATGGCTAAATAATGTTTGTCTGTGTATTTACGTAATTTCACGTAATATAATTTCCCATTGGCGCATCGGGGAGTTTTAATTTTATAATTTGTTTGTTTTCTATGAATCAGAGCTGTGCGTACCCGGCCTACGATACTGACCCTTTATGCAACAAATACACGTCAAAAATATACAACAGTGAATACGCTTTGATATGTATCAAGTTAAGACGGCGCGTAGGATAATTTGCTTTTTTACGAAATAATTTCATTTTTTTTAATATACCGGAGGGCATGAATTGCGACGTTTTATGTCGAGAAAAGTATGCCAGTGTGAAGCGTTGCTATTCGTGCCTTATATGTATAATTAAAATTGAAATTTACTTCTTATATTCACAATCTGTTTTCATCTTTGTCGGAAAATTCACAGCTGTTAAAATAGTCATACTGTATATTTACCAAGATTCATACACACATCGTTCTCATTCGTGAAAGAATGGCAACCATTTCAGTATATAAAAGATATCGAAGGCAAAAACATTGACAATATTAATACATGTATATAATCACAGTCATATACATGTAGAAGCTGTTTTGACCTTAATCGTAATAATATGAAAGGAGGATCATAGGCCACAGAGTTCTTCCCAACTGTGGTCTCAATATCAATAAACTTGAATCTACATTATATATTCACTTGACATTATGTACCCTTGTGGTTTATGAGAGTTTTTTTTTAAAATAAATTCTAATACACTACGAACATGCATTATGTAAAACGTTTAACTCTTAACATATTCCCACCTTCAACACGGGGTCTTGCTATGAAAATTAACAACAAAAAAAACCCACCAAAAAACAAAACAAACAAACAAAAAACAAACAAAAACAAACAAAAAAAACCAGGAATTTATACTGCAAACAAATATTTTCAGTATATCAAAAATAAATATACCCTTATAGTTTTACAAAATTTAAAGAACCTTAAAGAATTTTCCAATTATATATAGAATAAGATGCTCCTCTTGTAGCTGTGATAAGTCCTCTTATGTTGCAAACAAATTAGAATATACACTACATGAGGACTCTTGCATATTAATTTAACATTTTGTGCCTTGTTGTTCTTGGAAATTTTTATAAAAGCGTCTCGTCCCAACATGTATGTAATTATTTTGATGGTCGGTTGGTTGTTTTATGTTCCGTTGAGAATTTTTCACGCATAATGAGACGCACCAGTTATAGGTGAAGTACCACAAATTTAGACCCATACTTAGCGCTTACGGTCGTAGCAGTGAGGGTTCTTTAACGTGCCAGCGCATGTGCCCCGGCACGGGACCTCCGTTTTTAAGGTCGTATCCGAAAGACTCGTAATTCTCACTCTTGAGCATCAAATGTTCTACGTGAGATTTGGTAGAAATTGGCCCAGAAGTATTGGAAAATTGAAAAAAGTTTGAAAGGTTAAAATGAGATCACCCGATAGACGACGATGGTCAGTACTAGTAATAGATTGCATAGTATATAATCAGGTGACCTATAGTTCTAAACGAGAGTTGTAGGATTTTAAGTCCTATTATTATTCTATGGGAGAAAATAACCATAGTAAGAAAACTTATCCCATTATATCCAGGAGTGTTATTAATCACATAGGAAACAAGTTGGAATGAAAAAATGGAATAAAGGCACTGTGATTTTTAATACTTTTCATGAACCGATAATTCAATTGTGCTTTATGCCAATCTTTTGTTTGTACCAATTCCTCAGCCATGTCTAAACTTCAAGAAAGCAGCTATAATGATCTTATACAAGAACATGTTGTAATTCCTCCCATTTCATCATCTTACAGGGAATTTTCCAATAACATTTTCCCGATAAGGTAGATGGGAATTTGATAGACTAGAAATCCTACAAGTCTCTTACAGCATTTTTGTCTTCAGAGGTTGATATTCATTATTCTAACAGCATACAATGCGAATTAATCCTTCAGCTACGACATAAAAATAACAAAAATCCTATCATATGCATTTTTATTTGTCTCAGTATTCCAATATTTTATAGGACAGCAAAAAATCTTGATTTTGAAAACAGCACTGCTTAATATATTGATATTTCAAAATGACTCAGTGCATGTATCTATATCATTTCCTTGCAGAGACAAAATTTTGTAAATTCTAAAATCACATCAAAACTTGGAAAAAAGTAAATGTGGCTTGTGATAGCATGCTAATATGAATTTGAAGCAGTGGACCGATCTACTCCCTGTAATAGGTGACGTAGCTGATGTGTTCTCAGTCCTCGGAAATGAAAATCGTTTTATAATTAGATCTACATGTAGGTGGGAATTCACGAAATATTTCGGACATTTGAAGTTCTTACGCACTGTAAATCCGCTACCATTGATTAATATATATAAAGACACTATCGCTGCATTGTGCATGCGTGTGCCAGGTCCCTTCTGACTCCTGCGTTACTTTGTTCTCTTGAATTGTTTTCATCTTTTACTTTCAGAGGCTTTCCTAGTTATATTATGTAATTTCTAATACTACACGTAATTCGAAGTCTTCCAGGGAACATTGTGATGTTACATTTTTATTCTGAAAGTGTTGTAAATTTTAATGCAAATAAAACGCAAGGTTATAAATTAAGATAGCTGTAGAATTATAGCCCTCAAGGGAAATATTTGAATAAAGTAGAAATGAAGATATTCAGTGGAGAAATGAATGTTTGCTGTGTTTTCATTGCGCAGTCACTGAAAAGTTGTTGAAACATGAGTAGCAAAATGAATCACAAAAATAAACCCTCGGCGACTGGTCTGGACACTCATTTTAATGTAACTGAATTTGAACAGACTCTATTAAGGTCAAATAAGTCAAAGGTCACTGAAGGACAACTGAACAATAGAATAGACTCTGAGTATATCGTCCGAGTTGTAACTGAATATCCACTGAAAACTCTCTGAAGGACGACATAAATAACGGTCACAGAAAAGTAACTGAATGGTGACTTAATGGTTTGATACTGACTGAATGGCCACTGAAAAAGTGACTGAATGATTAACGCAATGCTCCTGTCATCTCAAGTGAAAGTGGGCGATACTGTAATTTTAGGCAGCACACGAGCGCGGTCTATTCTGATATGGGTTTTCAAATTTTCAAATTTCTGTTGGATTAACCTTTAATGTATATTTCACGATTATTTCCAAATATTAACGCAATATAACTACTTAAGCGGGGATTGAAGTATTGTTAATATTAACGTTTGAGTTGTATAATCTCTAGATATAAATCAAGCGTATTGAAAATTACTTCAAAATACAATAAGCATTATTGATGTCAATTTGTACTGCGTTTATTTCGGGTTCAATTTATTTCATTCATATGATTGATTAATTGATTGATTATATATTGTTTAACGTCCCGCTCGAGAATCTTTCACTCATATGGAGACATCAGCATTGCCGGTGAAGGGCTGCAAATTTAGGCCTATGCTTGGCGTTTATGGCCTTTGAGCAGGGAGGGATCTTTAACGTGCTACATGGGCTGTGACACGGGCCTTGGTTTTTGCGGTCTCATCCGAAGGACCGCCCCAATTAGTCGCCTTTTACGACAAGCAAGGGGTACTGAGGATCTATTTTATCAACCCGGATCCCCACGGGACTTCATTCATATGAAATACGAAAAGTGTGCGCAGTGTTTTGTGGATCCAAACCATTTATGCGGATTTCACACAACTAGTAACCGGTCGCGTTCGCTTCGTAACCGGGAGGTAGTGAGTTCGAGCCCCGCTCATGCCATGGCCGCGTAAAACCTAAGACGAAAAATAGGTAGTGATTGCTCCTTCGCCAAACGCTCGGCATTTAGAAGTGAGAATGACGGATCTTTCGGATATGACCTTAAAAACGGAGGTCCCGTGTCACGGTAGGCGTTGGCACGTTAAAGAACTCTCACTGCTACGGCCCTGAGCGCTAAGCATAGGTCTAAATTTGTGGTACTTCACCTACAGCTGGTGACGTCTTAATATGAGTGAAAAATTCTGGACGGGACGTAAAACAAATAAACAAACAAACACTACTAGTATATATCCTAGTGCTCTTGAGGCAATAAGGGAATTTGAGTCCTGACAAGTGCATGAAAACTCCCTTTAAAGTCGTTATCCTTCTGTAGAGTTGTTTCTGCTAACGAAATTTGTTTAGTATTGCAATTAAGATATCTTAATTAAAGTATGACTTCACAATTAACTCTTCATCCTGAAGGAATGTAAGTGCAAAAAATTAAAACAACAACAACAAAACAACAAAAAACAAAACCAAAACAAAACAAAAAATAAAAACAAAAACAAACCATATTGTAAATGTGGTCCGATCTAAAATAATTAAATGAATGATAATATTTAAAAAAAATTAATTCTTTCGTATCTTCTGTGGCCAGATACCTTTGACGCGTGCGTCAAGTTGATTTCTTGTGGTTATGTCATATTAATGGAATTGTACTTTTATAATCAGTTGAGACAGATGTATCAATAATTCATTGGCTGAAAGTCAAGAATTAGATGTATTTGCTTCGTATCAAATAAATTACAAATAATTATTGTCTAAATCAATATTATAGTTTGAACATATTACTCTTCAAATAGCATACAGGTAAGATATTGCAGTTAATCACAAAACAGTTGCTATGACAATAATGCAGAAATAAACAATACGTATCCATGAATACAGACTATCAATTTTCAGGTATTAATCAGAATATTTTTATAAATAAACATTATGCATCTTAATGCCTTTTATTAATATATCATAGTAATTTAAAGTTTTTGGGATCAAATGTTTCTGGTATGTTAATAATTCATACCAAGGATACAACATTTAAATTAATTGACAATTAAAACATCACGTGAAATACTGACTTCTTCGTATTGTCATACAGGAATATTTTAAAAGCAGATGTGATGTACAATTAAATTGCATAGCGTGGTCTTTATATTTATTTGTTTGTTTTACGTCCCGTCGAGAATTTTTCACTCATATTGAAACGTCACCAGCTGTAGGTGAAGTACCACAAATTTAGACCTATGCTTAGCGCCCAGGGCCGTAGCAGTGAGGGTTCTTTAACGTGCCAACGCCTACCGTGACACGGGACCTCCGTTTTGAAGGTCATATCCGAAAGACCCGTGATTCTCACTTCTAAATGCCGAGCGTTTGGCGAAGGAGCAATCACTACCTATTTTTCGTCTTAGGTTTGACGCGGCCATGGCACGAGCGGGGCTCGAACTCACGACCTCCCGGTTACGAAGCGAACGCTCTAACCACTGAGCTACCGCGACCGGTTCTTTATATGCAGATATGAATTAGTATATACATTGATATAAAAAAAAATATGCTGAGGTTTTCTGGTTTTTTGTTGTTTTTTTTGTTTTTTGGGTTTTTGTTTGTTTGTGTGTTTTTTTGTTGTTTTTTTTTTTTACCTCAAAACCTTTATTTTCTTTAATTTAACCTCAAAAATGTTTACATACTTTGCAATTTGATAACTATCCCCATACAATTATTAATGCTTTACTTATTTTGCCCTAAAACTCTGCACATAAGAAGTGCAGACGATGTTCGTTTAAGTCACGGAAGCAGACCCCCCCCCCCCCCCCCCCGCATGATAAACTGACATTAATTTTCTTTTTCAAGGGTCACGGTAACATATTTAGACGTCCTGTCTTTTCAAAATGAAATTATTTAACAATAAATAAATGAAATATCAAATCCAAGACGAGTGCAGGAATATTCAGGTACTTAAGTACATGTAATTTTCTTTGTTTAGAAATCGGATGACCAAAATTCGTACATTTCCGGCAATAATGGGTCCTGATATGTTTCATCACTATGTTTCAGTATCTAGAGCTAGAAGTAGGGATGTCTGATACTTTTTTTGCTAAATTGATATACTTAGTTAATAATATTGACGTGCGTAAACGCGTGGGGGTTTTTAAAAATTATTTTCGTACATCATTTAAAATCATATATAAATACATTGATTTTAAAGTATAAATCAAGAATATGATAACAACAGATTATTATGTATTCAAGTGAGACGTGGTTTCATTTTTCTTGGTTATGTAAAACATAGAGCACCTGTGATTGATTCTATTGATTGGTTCTATATTGTTCTACGGGACGTCCCACCCGAGAATCTTTCACCCACATGGAGACGTCACCATAGCCGGTGAAGGGCTGCAAAATTGAAGCCTATGCTCGGCGCTTATGGCCTTTGAGCAGGGAGGGATCTTTATCGTGCCACACGGGCTTTGACACGGGGCATTGGTTTTTGTGGTCTCATCCGAAGGACCGCCCCATGTAATCGCCTCGTATTACAAGCATGGGGTACTTGGGACCTATTCTAACCCGAATCCCCATGGGGGGGGGGGTGATTGAATCGAAGATTCGACCATTGTTGTGACTGATTTTTTTTTTTATTACTATATAGCATAACGTGTAATACATGTACAAGCATAGTACATGTACAAGCATAGTTACAAGTACACGTATATAACAAAGGCAAATGGACAGAATGTATATATGCATATAGATGTATAATTATTTAGGCACGAAGAATCAGGGGAGGGAGCTGCCCATCCATCTTTTTTTGTCTGACGTCGACAGTTACTTGCTATAGGAAGTAATAAGCCTAATGTAACCAATTTTATGAAGATGAGACATGTTTAGTGAAGATTGCTACTAAAAGTTTATATTAGCATTGATATACCCCCTCCACGATTAAAACAAATTGGGGTAACTTAAAAATGATATGCCCCCCCCCCCTATTCTCTCTCTCTCTCTCTCTCTCTCTCTGTTAAGTTGTTTTGGATAAGCCTGGTCCGCACTTTTAAAAGAATACGTGCCTGATATTTAATAAAATCATTTATGTCTATTCTATTGTACTTACATATTCTCTATTGGAAACAGGCACAAGTAGAATCAGGGGAGGGGGGTGTGTGTGGAAAAGTTGAAAGTAATGGATGTAAGTTGACATTCGTCTTGTTTATTACTTTTATTACGAATAGTTGGGGGGGGGGGGGGGGGTTACCCAATTACATCATCATGGAGGGAGCGTTCATCCTGTTCAAATCGTAATTTTCAAGTCCACATTCTCTTATTATATTATCAGAAATATTATCAGAAATAGGGGTATTTCCATATGAAAACAAATCTCAGTTATGAATTATACATGAATGATCTGACGACTTCTGCTGTACCCAGGGAAATAATTTCCCATTCATGTCACATTTACATCACTTGGTATCATCTTCTGTTTACGGCCAGGCAGATATATTTTATTCGTTTTTACGGGCACATGTATATTTCACACATATATTATATATAACCTTTTATGTATTCCTTAGTGTGCACTTTTATTGAAGTGTTTATATACATGGCTTAAAAGAACATTTAAAAATCATTTTGACATCTAACAGTGCCGCGGAAAATATGGTGTTCTTATTATTATAGCATATGCATGCATTATTTTCCACACTTATGAATTTAATACGATTGATTAATTGTTTGTTGTTTTTCGCCACTCTCAAAAATTTTTCAGTTATCTGGTGGCGTCCAGTTTTTATTGGTGGAGGAGAGAACCCAGATACAATGTACCCGGGAAGAGACCACCGACCTTCCGAAAGTAAACTGGCAAACTTTCTCACATATATCGGCGCGAGCGAGATTGGAACCAGCGCCGACTAGAGGTGAGAGGCCTTGTGATTTTGAGCGCGATGCGAAGTGTTGATGACCACGATAAAGTTAATAACTTTTATAGCATCCAGCTTTTACTATTACATGAAAAAATATAATCTCGGAAAAATCTACAGGTTTTACGCATGTTTCTATTGGCTCAAGGATCCAATGTCAGATAATGCACCGATCTTTCCCTGGGTTTCTTAAATCCTGCATGAAAGAAACTTTTAACTTCATCCTTCAATGAATATTTTTCATTTAAAGATTTAATGCAACTCTAAGAAAAATACAGAGCTGCCAATATCATGAAATAGGAAATAGTAAGGTGGGCCGGGGGGGGGGGGGGGGGGGGGGGGCGCCAACGCTTCCGACCGCTAGAGATCTTTTATGAATAAATATGTTACCGGAGCAATTTTATGCATATTTCAAGTAACAAATTTACATAGTAATTGTTAAGCATGTTACAACTGCAGAAGGTCAAGTACATCTTTATTTTTTCATTTTGTAAATCTTGTGCGCTTATTGTTGCATTAGACGAAGTACTAGTATATTGCAGTTGTCAGTTATTCTGGCAAACATAAGAACACATAAGTGGCACTCTTAGCTTTTCTTAGACACTCTTCAGAGAACGGTTTCTGGTAGCAATGTTTTCCTTTGGAAGAGATGTTCATTTCAATCACGAGGATAGACTCAAGTGTGGACGTTTTCATGGATCTTCTGAAGTCAGTGTGATTCTTGCGCACTAGTGATAAAACCCTCTTACATCCTGCGTTATTGTGTGGAATGCAGAGAATAGATTTCATAACGTCAGAAAGAACCTTGTACTACAATTCTCCAAATTCATTTTTTTTATCTGATCAATCTTGCATTCAGTAGTGGATAAACTATTATTGTTATTTTCATCAATGCACGCCTTACGTTTAGTAGCATTAGCAGTCACCATTTTGTTAATTTCAAAGCATTAAAAGGATTGAAATCATGTATATGGATCGACTGTGCATACAAACGTAGTGACGACTATGGCTTGATTATCATAATTGTTAAAACCAAAGACGAACACTTCCGATTGATTGATTGTTTTACGTCCCGTCGAGAATTTTTCACTCATATTGAGACGTCATAAGCTGTAGGTGAAAGTATCACAAATTTACGGCTCAGGGCCGTAGCAGAGAGGGTTCTTTAACGTGCCAACGCCTACCGTGACACGGGACCTCCGTTTTTAAGGTCATATCCGAAAGACCCGTGATTCTTACTTCTAAATGCCGATCGTTTGGCTAAGGAGCAATCAGTATCTATTTTTCGTCGAAGGTTTGACGCGGTCATGGCACGAGCGGGGCTCGAACTCACGACCTCCCGGTTACGAAGCGAACGCTCTAACCACTGAGCTATCGCGACCGGTTGAAAATCGGAAGATATATGAAAATTGACTATTGACTCATAATTACTTATGAGGGATAAATCATTGGTTTTATAAATTATTGATTCTGTATTTTTTATTGGGTCTAGAATTCGAGGGGGATGTCTATGTACATAAGATCTATACATGCTTCAGGTGCGTGTGTTAGATATCAGGAACTACTTTTTCAAAGAGTCATTCTGATATTTAACTTTCATTTTTAACTTTTTACTGTACATTATTTAGATCGATCGCATACCTTATATATATATATATATATATATATATATATATATATATATATATAAAATTAT
Organism: Ostrea denselamellosa; assembly: GCA_024699665.1. Taxonomy (NCBI): domain Eukaryota; kingdom Metazoa; phylum Mollusca; class Bivalvia; order Ostreida; family Ostreidae; genus Ostrea; species Ostrea denselamellosa. The sequence goes on along the minus strand of JAMZEH010000055.1, from coordinate 577,357 downwards.
ATAAAGAATACTGACCATAATTTTCAAGCATTTACATTGCAAATGACAAGGTCATAGCGGTAATTAGGTTATACAGTTAGTCTTGGCACAGGTCTTCTGATCGCTTTAAATAATTAGTTGATAAGAAAGATGCATTTCAGTAATGCTACTGCAAATTTAGTGAACATTCTATCTGCATATCGTAGCTTAGAAGTGGTCAAAACTATCATTTATCAAATGTTTTGTTTGAATTGGTCTATTTAGTAATTGTTTACAATGAAGATCTGTATTATATTTATATCTATTATTTTTATTTATTGTTTGATATAAAACACTTACATCATGTGAACACACACAGCTTATTGTTTTCAGGTTTTCGTTCTCCTTTCAAATGGACTTCATCGTAATTATGTCAATTTTTGAGACGGTCACAAATTTTGTCGTCTGTTCACATTCATTATGGGTTCAACTAATTACAGTAAACCTCGTGTAACCGATCTTTCCATATTGAAATAAATGAATCTCGAACATACACCGATAAAATAAAGTTTTAATACCTCAGATATTAAAATTGGGAATATTTTGTTTCGTTTTGTGTGATATTACAAGCATATCTCTGATAATATGTAAAATATGTTGAAAACTGGTTGCATTCTGATAATTAACAAATGTTTATTTTTAAATATTAGCACAGGTCAGGACTAGTGAAATATTTTCAAAATGATATTCTAAAACTGATGTCATGCTGAACTACTTGATCCATGGCTGTGCGTTATATAAAATTTCAGCATTTTATTACAAAAATGGAGATTCTGAGTAACTTAGTCACAGAAATGTAATTTTGTTCATAATTGTACAAACAAAAACGGAACGGGCCAAATCAAGACACTTCTGCCCTTCCTAATCTATTGTATATCATCTGAACAATATTGTCAAAATCCATTCATGACTTCGGGATTTACAAAGGTAACTGCATCGTATTGCTCATTCACCTACTGTTGTAAAACACTGCTACAAAACATTGAAGTGAGGCTTTGTGTCACTTTAATAGCATACGAAACAGAAAACCTCTCAACAGTTGTAAAACTCAGCATATCAATAAAAAAAATCATTATCCATGTATCACAATATGCTTTAATGCACAAAAGCACTGTCATTTCCGCCTGTCATAAACGATTTAATTCATAAAACTATCATAAACCATGGAAAATTAATAACATTAGATATGGATGAAATCGATGGTTAACGAGAAATGCTCTAAGTGATTATGAGAAGGGTAGACATATAATTGCCTTTTGTCGCTCAACCTAACTTTCTACGACCTGTCTCCAATACTAAATATGTTATTAACTTTTCAAATGATATTAAAGGAAATGGAAATAACATGAAAGACAAGTATGATATTACTGAAGACATTATACCAAGAAAAACAATTTAGAACACGAACCAAGATACGGTTAATGAAATAACCAGAAGTCTATGAAAAAACTGTAGTTTTACTGGTGTACATAATTTATATCTATCTCTCTCTCTCTCTCTCTCTCTCTCCCTCTCTCTCTCTCTTTATATATATATATATATTATATAGTGTAAAAATTGTATACTTTGGCGCCTTATTTTGGGACCGGTAAAGTAACATTTGTGACGCGGGGCCTCGGTTTTTTGCGGTCTCATCCGAAGGACCGCCCCATTTAGTCGCCTCTAACGACAAGCAAGGGTGTACTTAGAACCTATTCTAACCCTGATCCCCAAGCCCCCCCTCTCTCTCTCTCTCTCTCTCTCTCTCTCTCTCTCTCTCTCTCTCTCTCTCTCAGTATATATATATATATAGAGAGAGAGAGAGAGGTTAAAAGTTAAAATCGTATATTATTTACATTGTATTTATCTGAATGCAATCGGGTGATATCCATACCCTCTGTTCTTGTTATTTTCCAAGAAATCCTTTCTGGTTGGAGCAGGAATTCCCTCGTGATAAAATCAAACTATGGAGGACAAACATAATTTCCGAATGTTCGCTAATGTTTCAGGAGAGATAGATAGATAGATACTGAGAGAGAGAGACAAAGAGAGAGAGAGAACGTTATTTGGATGCAATCAAACTATGAAGGACACACATAATTTCCGAATGTTCGCTAATGTTTCAGGAGAGATAGATAGATACTGAGAGAGAGAGACAAAGAGAGAGAGAACGTTATTTGGATGCAATCAAACTATGGAGGACACACATAATTTCCTAATGTTCGCTAATGTTTCAGGAGAGATAGATATATACTGAGAGAAAGAGAGAGAGAGAGAATGTTATTTGGATGCAACCAACAAACTTGAGATGTTTTATCATTTCATATAAATATAAAGTTTTATTACTGAACTCCTATAACCTAACGCCGTTTGAAATATCCAGAAGATAGAAGTACTTAAATTTATAACTTTTTCAAATTCAATGAATATGGATATCAATTCTTTGATACGTTGTAATGGTGTCTACGAAGCAGATTTTGTAAATTTTAAAACAAGTTGAATACTTTGTTTCATATTTTGCTAATTCATGACAATCACTAATGGTTATCTTCTAATATGCAATTTCAGAGATGCCCAATAGTTGTTTCCCTTTGTTGAACACTTCCGCACGGCGAGACGCAAAATGTTTCCGTACCCATGCGGTGGGTACAAATGCTTATCGCTGCGTTCATATATTGTCTGAAGGATGATTACCAGCTGTCACGCCACCACCCGAACTGCTAAGGGAAACAGATTTAGTAAGTTTATGAGTTTGTGATAATAAAATAGCTCAAACTAAAATCGATAATCACCTTCTTTCGTTGATAAAAGTAACATTTGGGTCGACGAGGAAATAAATAATAATTCCATAATTAATTTGATGGCCTAATTCAAACAAATTATTCTTGATATGACCATTTATTGTGTACCATCGGCTGATATAAACAAAATATACGCTTTCATAACTTTTATCGCTACGTACATAAACAGTTATAACATGTATCTTGTACCAATCAAAGTGCTCAACCGAATACTGTACGTATCTCCATCACAGATGAAATGATATCTCGGAACATGCGTATTAAAGTCAAATATTTAAAAAATGAATAAATAAATATCCACCAGCAAAATACGGAATGAAAAGAAAATCCTAGCGGTTCAAGTTACGAGGGCCAAATTGAATGAGCATACCGGTTGGTTTTACGTCCCGCTTGAGTATTTTTCACCCATATGGAGACGTCACCATTGCCAGTGAAGGGCTCAGCACTTACGGCCTTTGAACAGGGAGGGGTCTTTATCATGCTACACCTGCCATGACACGGGACCTCGGTTTACTGAGGACCTATTCTAACCCGGATCCCAACGGGATAGTATGTATCGGGCACGGTTAGGGTGCTTCCTTTGCTTCCGGGAAACAATTCTAGCTCCCGGCGCCTCATCAAACTTAAGACGTTTTAACATTAGGTAGTGACAGTTCCTTGGCAAAGCGTCCGGCATTAGAAGTGAAAGTCACGATTCTGTTGGATATGACCGACTTATGTGTTGTGATGGGCGTTCGCACAATAAAAATCCTTCGTTTTTAAGGCTGTAAGCGCCATGCAAAGGTCAAAATCTGTGACATGTCACCTTAAGCTATTGGCGCCTCTACATCAGAGAAAGACGTAAAACAACATACAAACAAAACTAATGTACTACAACAATTAGCAGGATCTATCATATTTAGCTAAACAATTCTTCAGTTGCTGTTGGCCTCAATAATGAATAGTTTTAAACAAATTTTATTTTATTCATAATCAGCGTTTTATAATAAACATCTGTACGCAATTTCCATTGATGAAACAAGGCAAAATACTTGTATTAGTCCCACTTTCTATATCAGTTCTGCTGTCAAAGAATCTTTGAAAGATACACATAATAGGAAAGTTTTCAATACCGTTTAGCGTATTTTAATATTAATGATTAAAATGTGCCATTAATTGACGGTTTAATCAATGAATATGTAATTTCATATATACTGTTCCTTGTATATATGTACACTGTTTCGTGTTATTAGGGTCTTTCGTATACTCTGCTGTTTCTACGGTGTAATTTAGTATTTTTATTAGTCCCCTTCAGGTGGAGCCGTAGGGAACTATTAGTTTGCAGTTCGCCTGTCCATCTGTCATAACTTAATTTTCCGGACCTTTTTCACCATGCTTTGATTTGGGAACCTGAAATTTAGTATGCGATTTACGATTGTATGTATACAAATCAAGTTTAAGTTTTGTCACACGTACAGTGGACTGATTTTTATGAAATTGATGTAACTAAACCGAAAGTAATTTTCCGAAATTTTTTCTACAGCATCTGAAATTTATTGAATGAGAGGATAATCATTAAGTTTCACTTTTGTCACAATCGCATTGTAAAATGTCGTCTCATGGTTGACTGAATTAATTGTGTATCCTGTCTAGTTCTCAGTATTTTTGTTTATTGTGTAAGGTATATATACTTTGTTATTGAGTTATCAATTTACAAGGGATTGAAATTATAATATTTCACTGTATTAAAAATAATCCAAATATTCCCACTAAAGTTTTCGACTTCCTATTCAAACACTTGTAAGCGATTGGACACAACGAGGCCATCGAAACGTGGTTGAATAAAGTTGCGACTGTTGAAGTCACCAGATATAAACGAGGTACCGATCTACTGGACGTGAGATTGTTCCTAACACAGCAATAGAATTCAAGGCTGAGGGTATAAATGAGGCAATGTTTGATGCGACGATAGAGACGTCGTTTGCAGATGATCGTTGGCATGTTTTGAATTTCAAAATGAAAGAAAATCCAAAAAGCGATACTATTGAAATTTTAAGATCAAACGTGGTCCTGGCAATAATTAAACTTGTCAAAATCTATTTTCATATATGTTATAGAATTTTATGATGACGATGCATAAACTGTTAATCACGCAAAATATTACACAAACAACTTGACTTGGGACCGGTAGGGGGCCTGTTGTACAAACAACTTGACTTGGGACCGGTAGGGGGCCTGTTGTTATGCAATACTTACAGAATGCCTGTTCTTTTTACTGTTTCGTATGTACGATTTATCGATAATTCCTGCATGGTTCTTCTTGAAATTTTCATGAACATAAAGTTCTATTGTTATATCTTTGATTTTTTTTTATATAGTTTTAGGATTAGCACTTCCGGTGCCAGTCTATTTCGTAATTGTTGGCTACCCATTGTCATTGCTGATCTCAGAAACGCCAACGCTTCACGATAGACAATGTGTTGTGTGGGATAGTAGACGCATTGTAGTTGAACATAATTTTTCAGATTCTTGTTCCATGCATGCACGTGAGAGCAACACGTAAAGATAAATTTTTGGAAAATACTTTTTAAATATTTTTTTTAGATAATATAACCAGACATGTGACGGGAAAGTTGCTTAAAATCAGAAGTTCTATAACGTTGTTAGCTAATTTATCGGTAATGAAAGTACAGTTGTATTTCAACTCAGTTTTTTCCTTTAGAAACTGATATCTTAGAGGTGGCTTTTCTGAAAGTTTTTTTATTATCAAAAAATCATTTGTACTATATATTGTAGGTAATTAATGAGATACTCAAGTGATTGGCATGGCGAAAATCACCGACCTGTATGCGTATACACGTGCTATTCATTTTGACGCTAAAACCACTATAGCTCTCTGATGAACAAAGGAAATGTATTGCTTTTTACATTAGGAGTATATATTCAATAGATCTATTGATTGAATTGACAATAAGTGGTAAAGCGCAGCCTTAAGCATGTACATTGTCTTTTAAAGGTGCAATTTTTGGATTCATAACTTCTCTGTTTTGTTTCTTGTGTGTGTGTCTGTGTGTGTGTGGTGCTGTGTATGTGTCTGTGTGTGTGTTTAATCAGAATCCTTTGAATAGATGTGTCTGGATATTCCTTACTGTATGATATGGTCAAAAGTATTTGCCAGCACGTGCATGCAAATGCGCTAAATTCTAATTTGACGATATTAAAATCACTAAAACTTTCTTTTAAATAATAGAAATATTATGAAATTTCTGCTGTAGTATATGCATAAAATGTTTGTTGTAAGATATCAACAAGGCATAGTTGCCAGGTCATGAATACATGTGCATAGTTTTTCTTTAAATTTCATGATATCAAAGTGGTCAAAACTTTCTTCTAAATGACTCAGATAACATTAATTATCTATTGTACGTTCATTATATTAATAATAGTAATTAAAAAATTGCTGAATCAAATTCAGTGTTGAAAATCTAGAATTGACCTGAAACATATTTAATTTTCAAAAAAAATGGTTTGAAATTTATGTTCTATGTACATTCTTGAACTCTAGAGATTAATATGGTAAAATCACTAACAAGTACGTGGAAGCAAGCGCGCATAATTTAATTGTATGATGCGTTAACAACTATAACTCTCTTATTGAATGAAAAGGTGAAGATAACAAACAGTGATCAATCTTATGACTTCTATTAGAAATACAAGAGTTGGGCTAACATGGACCAGAGGTGGGATCAAGTGTCCTGGAGGAGTAAGTATTCTCTGTTGACCGGTCACACCCGCCGTGAGTTCTACATCTTGATCAGAAATTGGTGTGAAACGCGTTACACAGCATTTGACCCAATGACAGGTTGTATTGGGAAACCAAGAACAACCAGAGAATTTGCGAAATGTTTACTTTAAACGAGACTGTTGGAACACTTGTAACATCATCTTGTTTGTCGGTAGCTTGCATCGATGTAAAAATTGTGATATGCAGAACAAGCTCTTGTGTATCGAATCAGTTGAGAGACATAACCATCATATGCAGGTGATAATGAAATATTGCTACTTAGGTATGGGAAGTTGACGTTAGAGAAGCTGACGTCATCCAGTTAGACATAAAGTTGTTAGTTTGCCGTTAATATCTATGTTCAATAAATATATGCAAGTTCGAAGCAGATGTGGAATACTCTGTGGTGTCTTTTATTTCGAGTTGGATATATCGAATGGACATATGAATGAAAATGATTATTGTTAATAGATAAAACGTCGATATCTGTAAATATCGAGTTTAAGGCCACAAAAGATATTTTCTTCTCATGTACAAGCCTTTCAACAAATTCTATCAATGAGGAACTTCTGCACCTCTAATATCAATTTTAGAGTACTTTTGCATAGAATCAGAGTGATGTTTAAAAACGTAATGTTTTGAATGACTGATTAGAAAATTTCCTTTTTACATTTCTGTTGAAGTAAGTGTCTGACGTCAACAAATACGGAGTAAAAATGCTGAAATGCTCGTGCATTATTTTTTGAGTTTCCTGTTTAGATTCGCTCTTTGTTTTTCATTGCAATCATTTGGTAATTGAAGGTATATTGTTTAACGTCTCGCTCAAGAATCTTTCACTCATATGGAGACGTCATCATTACCGGTGAAGGGCTGCAAAATATAGGCCTAAACTATGGATTTTGAACAGGGGGGGATCTTTATCGTGCCACACCTGCTGTGACACTGTCCTTGGCTTTTACGGTCTCATCCGAAGGACCGCCCCATCTAGTCGCCTTTTACGACAGGCAAGGGGTACTGAGGACCTATTCTAACCCGGATCTCCAACTTAAAAGCATATATTGAGCCTCCAAACTTATAGCTTCGGTCAAAGTTACTTACAAACATGCGCACGCACATGGGCTGAATTTCAATGGGATTGTTACACCGTTGAACATCTTGAGACATTCAATTGATTGCATGATCAGAATGATTTATATTTAGATGCATGCACGTTCACTTAATTTTGACTGAATAGTACATTATTGTCTAAATCTTCCTTGTTTTTCTACGACGTGATTTGAAAGTCATACCGTTCATTTATAATAATATTCTGAATCCCTACATCATGGTATCAGATAAAATACAAGGAGATGCATGCACTTATCTGTGCTAAAATTCTGATTGGCTAATATCTTACGATATACTTTGAAATGTAGAATACAGGTACTTGTTACTAGACTCTATACCACAATATATGTAAGAAATCTTGAAAACATACATTCATATGCTGTACATATCTACAACTTCTTAGTTTTTAACGAAACAAGACATATTTCGAGTGAAGGTAAATATAAATCCTCAAGCGATTCTTCCATAAAACTTGAATTCAAGGGCATATACATGTATGCGCTTGTTCAGAATTCTGTATGTCTTAACTTTACCAGCTCTGAGTTTCTACTTTTCAATGAAATACTTTGAAAATCAATATTTGCATATGTTACGCGTTAATGCTGCATGGAATGACTACAAAATGAGAAGGGGCAGAAAACTTTATCCGTCATATATTCTAAATTATTTAATATTTTATAATGAATTACTGGTCACGCAATGTTGTTCTCACTGAAATCCCAAACCTGTCAATCGAACGTTGTCGCAACGATTGATTGATTGATTGGGGTTTTACGTCGTGTTGGCAATATTTCAGCCATGTTACGGCGATTGTCGCAACGAGAAACTGATCTTGTTATCATGATATATATAAGCACCAACGTACATGGATGAGGTAATATTTTAATCCATAACCAATCAAAACGTTAACTCTTTGATGAGAAATAATTTTTAGTTTTATTAAAAGGCGTTATAGAAATGCAATTTTCAAACTGTTTTGTCAACGCTAAGTGTTTGTGTAATAAACGCTAATGATCTAACCTATAAACGAAATCAATAACAATTTTAACAAAATAAAACATCGCTGAAAAGAGTCGATAATTCTTTGATTTAATTTTTCGCAAAAATTGGGAGTTGAATTATAAGTTGACGTCAACGGCGATATTTCTTCAAAATTCTCTGGATCCCAAATTTTCACAACCTTTTAGGGATTTTAATTAGCTCCACAACTTCTGAGCGCAACCACCTAAGATGCCATAACTGTGCCATGGTAGCATAGTCAATAAAGTGATCGCTCCGTGTCCGACAGGCCCAGGTTTAATTCCTTGCGGTCTATGTTCGATTCCATGCAATACAGTTAGGAGTAAGCATGGCAAACCGTTATGAGATCATAAAGAATTTAACGTCTTGGCCTCGCAGTTCCGGGTCAAAATTAACATGTTGCATTTTTGTTAAAAACACCAGTCACATAACTGCAAATGTACGATCACGTAACCAACAACATACTTTCATTCCAAACTATGAACCAGCGTCTATGGTACATCGTTGTCATATTTTGGGTATTCCTTACGACCATAAGCATAGATACAACAGCATGATTTTCATTGTATACATTACATGTACCTTAACTATACTGCACAGCTGTTAGAATAGTGTTTCTTCCACAAATACCCGAAATACAAATGAAAAGTCGCGTACTTTATAGATAACATCTTAGAAAGCAAGGCCCCATGTTACGGTAGTCGTTGACCAGATAAAAAAGAAATATCACAACTAAATGCATCAGATAGCCTAACATATGTATTAATAATAATGTCACACTTCACCTAAAACCGGTGGCACCTCAACATGATTGACAGATCCTTGAAGGAACATCATACAGTCACTAGTTCATGTAATGTATTGCGTAATGCGAAGTAACTGATGAAATACAGTTAAGTAAATTAACATGTAGCCTATATTTAGAAATGAATGTCCAGGAGATTGAAGCGCTTATTATTTTTGCCCGTCTGTCTGCCACTTGTTTCTGCCTGCAACTTTAACATTAAATATAACTAATTAATTCTTCATATTTGATAACATGCATAAGACTTCATACTTGATGACCGAATATCAAAGTGAAAAAAAAATGATTTATTAATGGCATGGTCAAATCTGAAGGTGGCCAGGCTCGAAGGCAGTGTTTCACCAACACATCTTTTGTTTTGTAGTTTAATGATTTGAACGTTGTTGCATATTATAAGTTAACGATTCAGTTTTTGTACGAGTATGTAATTTTTACAGATCTGAATTTTAATGCTAGGAAATCGTGATTAAAGCATTGTCAAATTTAAAAGAAATCGTGTGTTGCTCTTGAAGCATGTATATTTATGATTTAGAATAAAGTGTCTTTCTAAGAGCAGTGTTCTCGACAATGAAGAAATTATTATGAGATTAAAGATTGATTGATTGATTATATATTGTTTAACGTCCCGCTCGAGAATGTTTCACTCATATGGAGACGTCACCATTACCGGTGAAGGGCTGCACAAGTTAGGCCTATGCTCGGCGATTTTGGCCTTTGAGCAGGAAGGGATTTTTAAAGTGCCACACCTGCTGTGACACGGGGCCTCGGTTTTTGCGGTCTCATCCGAAGAACAGCCCCATTTAGTCGCCTCGTACTACAAGCTAGGGGTGCTGAGGATCTATTCTAATAACCCGGATCCCCACGGGGCATGAGATTAAAGAAAAAAGAATGCAACACACGTGGATGTCTCTTATGACATCATAGGAAATTTCTTACATGTACTTTTTATATAATTTAAAATACATATTTACACACATAGATATACCGGTTACGGTACCTCAGTGGCGTTCGTCTCATAATCGGGGAAGGTCGTGAGTTCGAGCCCCGCTCATGCCATGACCGCGTCAAGTCTAAGACGTAAACAAAAGTAGTGATTGCTCCTTCGCTAAACGCTCGACATTTAGAAGTGCAAATCACATGTCTTTCAGATAGCAATGCTGACTCTCTATGGGGTTATGTCATATCCTAGTGTAGCGATTTACGTGACCTGATCCTGGGATCTGATTTTAAACAGATTGTAGTTTGCCAATACAACCTATAATTAGGTTAAATGCCGTTTGATGTGTTTCATCTCTCTCTCTCTCTCTCTCTCTCTCTCTCTTTCAGATTCGTTTATTTCCCTAAGCTGTACAGCTCATCGGATATTATTCACAAAAAATTATCATTGCATACAAACATTCAAATATAATACAGTGGTGGTGAGTAGACATAAAAATATCGAAAACATAAACATGTTGTAATTACAAAAACAAAACAAACAAAAATCAAAACAAAAAAACAAAAACAAAAAAAGAAAGAAGAAGAAGAAGACATTGTCAGGCCGTTCTTTACACACCGATTTTGAATGAGGATTACTCAGTTACCTGACCAAGATAATATGGCTCACGATGGGTGTGACCGGTCGACAGGGGATGCTTGCTCCTCCTAGGCACCTGATCCCACCTCTAGTATGTCCAGGGGACCATGTTTGCCCAACTCTTAATATTGTATTACTTATAGGAATTAGGAGATAGACCATTGTTCGTTATATTCACCTCTTCATTATAAATTGTATTTATCAATTTGATCATTTATTTTGTTTCATTATATACACTTACCTGTGTGAGATATATTATGCAACTTAACACAAAATTTACCCAAAATATGAAATATTTACATAGATAAGTCAAAGTATCAAACTTTTCCCAAATAACAAATCAAAGTAAACTATACTGTACTCTTTTTTATGGTATCACTTAGGAAAATATCCATCAAAAAGTAGTGTTTTGTGAAGGGTCCGACTGAGATTTATGTAATTGTTTCAATGCACTCTGATGGAATCAATACATGGCATTTACGCATTTAGCGACGAGAGAAACAATATTGACAAAAGTCGAAGACACGTGTCAGTACATTTGTCCCGGGTCGCCATTTATTTAAATCCATGTATAAATGCATTTTAGATGTACCACAAATGATACCACAATCCAGAATATTTGCACTTTCTAGCTTAAACATCTTGATCAACTTTTTAAAAAAAAATTCAATAAATGTTAAGAACGTATTATCTGCAAATGCCTTTTACAAACCAAGATACCCTGTAATCCAAAAATAAAAATCAGTCGATTGGTGACTTGTCTGCTTTGAAATAAAAACACCTGACAGTGGTTATCCTTCATTTCCCATTTTAATCAACTTGGGTCTGAAGACCAACATATTTGTGGTTTATCAAATTATATAAAAATAAATGATATCTGTGAAATATCAATCATATTCAATATCATGATACCAGGTCTTTCCTCCTCCCGATCCTAGACAATCTGCGACATATCTAGTCAGGTTTAGCCCAACTAGAAATTACGAGACATAGAATCTACTGATTTTAAGTAGGTGTGTCCTTTAAATTCCTAAAGGGCTCTGGGGTATTATTGGGGGCTAAATTCGCCTTACTTCCGCTACCTGTTAGTTATAGATACATCAAGTGCACGGAACATTGAAATTAAACATCAAGTTCAGGAAGAGAAGAAAAAATAGGGATGTTAACGTGGTCTCAAATTGGTCCAAAATTACCCAATAAAACGCCTCTCCTTGAGGCATTAACATTTCATTTAGAATGTACTTCGGTATGGTTTGACTTTGATGATCAATTGAGATAATGGAAAAAGCGGGTGACATGCATCGCTATATTCTATTTTTAGTTATCTCAAAATTAGTGGTATCTATAATCTTTGTAACTTGTGGTAACATTTAGAGGGAATGGATCCTGTAACTGATCTGTGGATGTCGAGATTGTAATATTCTTTCCTGTTCAGGTTTGATTGAAATAATTATAAATTCAATATCATCTATGGATAGATTAAATCCAAACCTTTACATGGGGGATTCACTATACTTGGGGTAGAATTTTAGTCATAATATATTTTGTCTCTGTGTGGTCATAGTTTTACGGGTATGGTTACCTGAATTCATGTACGTAGTGCTTCTAAATGTGTCGGGATCGAGATATTGTTTTAAGAACATCGGGTTGGGAAAGGGTCACATTGCGAGGTGATACACCACTTTACTTGCTCAGAAGAGAAAGACAGATGGTTACAATCATCTCAAGACTTTACTGATTTTTATCAGTTGAACAATGAACCAAAACAGACAAAGCGTGTTTTCATATCATGAGTTTCTGTGTTTACATCATAAACTTAACCAAATTTTGGTTCTTGCAGATATTTGTAAGTGAATTAACTGGAAATTAAAATAACCAAGAGAGAAATTAACTTGCAGTTTGGGGATCAAAACCGCCGTTCCTTGAACATCTAATTGGGCGTCCGGGACATATAAAAAGCTAATCGGATTGGCACTTGAAATCAATCAATACAAATAGCAGAGCAATTATCTGGAGGACTTGATTATGTTCTAATTACGCTATATCGAATGAACATTTTTTTGGGGTTTGTACATTGTATTGCATGTCAATTACACTACCACTTTTAGAGCGCATACATACACTGCCTACTAAAGGGTATTTATTCTGGAGGGGTTTTTTTCATGCAGCGAAAAAAAAAAAACTTTAAAAAAACCAAAAAACACACACAAAAAAAAACGTGACTTTCAGAAGTCACTGACTAAATGGCTTTTCAATTTAAATATAATACGTGACAAATGCAATGATTACAAGAAAAACGCAATCTCATTTAACACCAGACCGAGATTTAGTAAAAGATATTTTTTTAAACAATAAACTTGTTTCCGAATAGTCGAAGGTCGCCTATTTATTTTCATCTACTAGAAAATTGCATTAACAAACCATAAACGTAGAAGGAATCTATTTTACACGTGGGTCGGGCAACAAAAAGAATTATCATACTTAATCACTTGGCATTAGTTGAAACACGAATCCAGTGTGCTAGTCCGTATTCAGAGAATAAGGATACACAGTTAAATACGTGCTGCATGTATATCACATTATACGAGGGCGCCAGTTTACTTTCGGAAGGTCGGTGGTCTTTTCCCGGGTACATTGCATCAGGGTTCTCTCCTTCACCAATAAAAACTGGACGCCACCAGATAACTGAAATATTGTTGAGTGTGGCGGAAAACAGCAATCAATCAATCAATATACGAGGGCGAGTCAATAAGTAACCAGCCTAACCTATCTGCAGTTGAGATCCACCTCTTCTTTTTCGATGTAATTACCCTCCAGTGTAATGCACTTAAGACCAACGGTGTTCAAGTGCCATCAGCCCGTAACTGAAAAAGTCAGGACATTTTCCATTGACCCAATCCTCAACTGCCGTCACGACTTATTCGCCAGACCAAAGTGACGTCCACGGATATCCTTTCTCAAGTTTGGGAATAGGAAGAAGTTGCTAGGAGTTAGATCAGGCGAATATGCAGGATTTGGTATTAATTCATATCCGCTTCGCTCTACAACATCCATTGCAACTTTGCAAGTGTGGACTCTCGCTTTGTCCCGTTGCAGCAAAACACATCTAGAGAGTGTACTTCGGTTTTTTTCACGGATGGCAGTTTTCAGTTGGTCTAGCAAGTTTGCACAGTACACTCCAGTTACTGTACTTCTCTTGGGTAAAACGTCCAGCATAACGCTTTTGCGTCCTAATATACTGTGGCCATCACCCTACCCACTGACTGTGAGCTTTATTCTCTGACTCATAACAATGAACCCAAGTTTCATCTACAGTCACCTAACGCAAAAGAAAATCATCTTTTGACCTAATACGCTTCAGCAAGGCGCTGTGTACTGATGCTCTGGTTGCCATTTGCCCATAGCTAAAGGATTTGGGGACCCAACGGCCTGTTAGCTTCCGCATACCTAAACGATCATGCAATGATTGTGCGGACAAGTAGTACTAAAAACCGGATTGAACTAGTTTTCCACAAGGATGTATTCATAGTCTATGATGAAAGCAATGTCAACTTCAAACGAAAAACAAGAGAAGAGATTCAGTGAATGTAAATATTATTTGATGAAGCGACAATTTCTGCATGCAAAGTACATGATTATTTCTACTCTTACTGTTGTTGCTTTCACTCACTAATTTTTCAGCTATCTAGTGGCGTCCAGCTTTTTATTGGTTGAAGAGAGAACCTAGTCACAATGTACACGGGAAAAGAAGAAAGTAAACTTTCTCACATATATCGAAGCGAGCGAGAACTGCACCCGCGCCGAAGAGAGGTGAGAAACCTTGTGATTTTGAGTGCGATGCTCTAACCACTCGGCCCTTTTTACTCTTACTGTATATATATATATATATATATATATGTGTGTGTGTGTGTGTGTGTGTGTGTGTGTGTGTGTGTGTGTGATAACATTTCATTCCGTGGGGGTTAGAATGAGTCCTCAGTATCCCTTGTTTGTCGTAAGAGGCGATACTAAATGAGGTGGTCCTTCGGATCAGACGGCAAAAAGCGAGTCCAGTAGGTGTGGCACGATTGAGATCCTTCCCTGCTCAAAGGCCATAAGCGTCGAACATGGATCCAAATTTTGCAGCCCTTCACCGGCAGTGGTTAAGTCTCCATGAGTGAAACATTCGAGAGAGAGAGAGAGAGAGAGAAGACGTAACAATATACAATCAACAATCCATCAAAACAATTTATATATATATTATAATAATAATATATATACAATTCTTATTATTACTAAACTTCTATCTCAAAAACATTTTTTTTTCAGAATTCGAAAGAGAGTATTAGATAAAGTTTTATATTGATTGATTATTTATTGCTTTCCGCTACACTCAACAATTTTTCAGTTTTCTGGTGGCGTCCAGTTTTTGTTGGTGGAGGAGAGAACCCATATACAATGTACCAGGGAAGAGACTACCGACCTTCCGCAAGTAAACTTTCTCACATAACGCCGCGGCCGAGATTCGAACACGCGCCGATAGAAGTGAGAGGCTTTGTGATTTTGAGCCCGACGCTCTAACCACTCGGCCACGGAGGTCCCTAAAGTTTTATAGGTGTCCCTGTAGTTATACTAACATAGTACTTTTTTTGCCTTGAAAATAACGTATGTGTGCTCTCTCTTTTAGACATTGTGAGAACGTCCTCACTTTACAGTTAAACAATATACAATCAACAATCATGCAATGCTTGGGAATAAAGAAAGAGGGAGGGATAACATAAGATACACACTGCATTTAAAATATTTCATATAAATCTGAACTGTTGAATAAACAGGGGCCTCCGTGGCCGAGTGGTTAGAGCATCGGGCTCAAAATCACAAAGCCTCTCACCTCTGTCGGCGCGTGTTCGAATCTCGGCCGCGGCGTTATGTGAGCAAGTTTGCCAGTTTACTTGCGGAAGGTCGGTGGTATATTCCCAGGTACATTGTATCTGGGTTCTCTCCTCCACCAACAAAAACTGGACGCCACCAGATAACTGAAAAATTGTTGAGTGTGGCGGAAAGCAATAATCAATCAATCAATCAATCAATTAAATAAACACAACTGCCCTAAGTTGATGACTAATTGATTGTTTTACGTCCCGTTGAGAATTTGTGACGTCACCAGTTGTAGGTTCAGCGATGTTTCTTCAGCGTGCCAAGCCTGTCGCGACATGGGACCTCTGTTTTTTAGGTCATATCAGAAAGACCCATGATTCTCGATTTAAAATAAGGAGCGTTTGGCGAAGGAGCAATCACTACCTATGTTTACGTCTCAGGTGCGAACGGCTCTACCACTGAGCTACCGGACCGGTAACTGCTCTAATTGAAGAAATATTTTGTATAAAACACAGAACAGTTCACTATATTTGGATACTCACATCAACTCATACCCGGGCTGAACTCACGACCTGCAAGACCAAATCTCCGGCAAGTCAAAAGAAACTTGCTATCGATGACGATGAAATTTTCGACACGCTGTCAAAGACTACACGGTCATTGAGAATGGAAATTGGTTACAGTTATTTTGACGTAAATTTAAGAGGATTATATATATATATATATATATATATATATATATATATATAATCTATTTTATAGTATTAAAGACTTCTTTTATTTCATTATATCAGAGAATTTGTTTTGTGTGATGTTAAAATGTAAATACATTTATGTAGTAGACCCCATATCCCGTATTTACTGTCAGAGATACATCAAAGTCGATCAAAATAAACATTATATGCATAGCATACGTTTATTTTCTGTTATGCAAAATACACCTTCGTTAGTGACAACGTCTCCATATAAGTGAAAAATTCGTTAAAACAATATATAATCAATCAATCATGAACTACGTTTTAAAATTTACAAATTACGCGCTCTGGTTATAGGCCCGGTGTGTAGAAGTAATATGCTGCCTTCACAGCTCGACGCTTCCTCATTGTTGCTAAGTGAATCCTTGCGAGGTGCAGGTGATTTGTATTTATCAATGTTTATTTGCATGTACATTTATTCGCACGTACAATATATATAAATGAAGTCTTCACGAATTATAATGTGTACACTGAAACAAACCGTGTTGTATCGCATAAGCCCAAAAATTAAAAATCATTTCTTAAGCATTATACTCATTTTGTCTATACTCAAGTAATATACAACTTTTCTCTATACACCTTTTCCGCATAAAAATGTTTTGAATTCAACATTCCTGAATTGGAGAAAAGAATTTGATGGGTACTTTTAAACAAATAATATACAAAATCTCACAATTCAGGCGTGTACCACACCCTGTATCGTTACAGACCTATGGTAGGTGGGATGGGGTACCCCCTAGCATCGTCTACTCTGTCCAGCTGGTTCTTCCATCTCCCATTACAAAGTAAAAATATAAATTTGGTAAGGAGCTCAAGGGGATTGTACAGTGAATAAATAAAATTTAAAAGCTTACCTTGGGTAGATTGTTTTATTTGAGAACATCCATTCTATAAACTAATTTCTTTCTGTTAACACAATCGTCCCAGGGTGACACAATAGTCCATCAATGCGTTTGCTTTTGTTTTTGGTTTTTCTAATGTACTTCAGACAAATCGGAACTTCTCTACCTGTCCATCAGATCGAGTCTAAATTATTATACACTTCCGCCCTTAATGGGGATATATCGTCTAATTGCTCAATCTCTCTCTATTGTAACTCGATTTTTCAACGAGAGAGGGTTTTCTGACAAAAGTTATTAATTCATGCCACCATGTGTACCAATCGATGGTCGCGGGATATCCACGAACATTAAATCTGTACTGCTTCGTGTACACCATCAAGACGCACATTATCATTATATAATATTTGCAGTTTTAGTCGAGTTGCACTTCATTATCAAGGAAAAGCGCTCCATCAGGATAAAGCATCTATATGGAGTAAAATGTTATGTTTTCTATTAATTCACGCACCCTGGAATAGAAATAAATATGAAGACAGGGCATCAGAGAGTGTTTTGTTTTTGATAAATGAAATAGCGTTATTGTGTGGTTGATGACAAGTCAACAGTTTAAGTGTAAAATGAGGCAAGACAAAAAGGTTTTGATGCCATCTCTTGAAGGAGAATGTGGGCTTTATTCGACTCCAGGGAGACATGGTAACTTATCTTTATTGTTATGAAATAATAGTTAGTACTTCTGTCGGTGGATACAAGACATCCCAATCGACCATTTCAATTAAGAAAACGTCAGGGCATGGCAATTTACGAAATATACTAAGCACATATCTTTTTCTTTCTTATGGTTAGTAAAATTACATCCTGCATATGAAGAAAATTGCATATTATTTTTACATTGATTATGTGCTGTAAATACATGCATGTAATACCTTAACCATTATAGTTCATATTAGTGATTGTATGTTTGAAAGCAATACCTATTATTGGTATTACACATAATCAAAACCTTTAAGCCTTCTCATTATTTTATCAGGTGTGCTTCTTAACTAAATGATTTAAAAAATAGGTCCTCTGTACCCCTTGCATATATGAGGCGACTAAATGAGGCTGTCCTTCGGATGAGACCCCAAAAACCGAAGCCACGTGTCGCAGCAGGTGTGGCACGATAAAGATTCCTCCCCATAAGACCTACATTTTGCAGCTTTTCACCGGCAAGAGTGAAAAATTCTCGAGAAGAAAAGTGTAGTAGAACTGAATTTCCATTTCAGTGAAGTTTCCATAGTGATTGAAAATTCATTTAATCCCGTGAAAACAGAACAACTACATATACACAACATATAAAACTATCGTTACCTGAGATTATATGCATTTATATTTCGTAAACATTATTTAACCCCTTCATACACCCTACACGGTAACTGTGGGCTAATTATTGAATCAATCGGAAAAACATCAATCAAAGTAAATTGTTATCGAGTGCTTTTCTAAAATTATGTGGAAACAGCTCAAGGGTAAAAATATATCTAAGATCCCCACATTTTAATTGTTAACAAATTTGTAATTGATACAGTAGATGTTATCTCTGGTCATTTTCTCAAATTGGTCAAATGACTTTGCGGATGGTTTCCTTACTAACGCTAACTTTTTGATTCATACAGGCTCATGAGTCACATACCTTCCCAAATGCTACATGCATATTCGCAAGAGAAAGGCGATCCTTTTCCGTTAATTGTTAATCTTTTTTTCATTTCCTGGTTTACTGGAAGTATCCGACCTAACGGCAACTTTGCTTAGTTCTTGAGAGCTTCCCATCGTATTCCAACTTTCAGAGAGCAATTGATTAAACCTTGCTCTGTACGACCTAACCCGAACCCATACCCCCACCACAACTAAGTCATGATCTTTGTAAATAACACAAACCATAGTAGTCTGGTCCAGATTTTGAAAAAAGAGGCTAGAAATGGGTTCTAACGGCAAATTATTATTATTTGGTCCAACATAACTTTTTAACCTAATTTGCGTATGCTGAATCCGAAAAAATATGTTGAACTTCATGAAAATGGCGTTAAATAGGTCAAAATGGCGATTCAAAATGGCGGTGTTGAAATTTGCAAAATTATCTATATGGCTTTATTTTAAAAAAGTTTATTGCAAATTAAAGCAATTTAAAGGCTTGTACTAAACTTATATGTGTCTGAAAAATAGAATAAATTGTTCAATGTTCGTTAAACAATTAAAATTGTGAAGAAAACGATTACATCCCAATTAACTCATTTTTTCGCAACCGCATATTGACGCACAGTATATATATGCATTTTGATATGATATTTAATGCTTATTTCCTTCTAATTGTGCAAATTATTCAGTTAACGTATTGCATACTTTATGATATAAATGCACTTGAAATTCAACACAGTGTTCAATGGTTTTCACAATAGCGCGACCGACACAATCGAGGATCGAATTAACAAATGATTCTGACATAAGGTATAAAACTGATGGCCGAGGTTATAGGCTTGTCATATCTCACCACTCATTGATTAGAAATCATGACTGAACGATCACTTAAGCGAAGTTATCAAATAGATACAGATTTGTGTGTTATATGTCAGGAAAAAAAGACAGACACGTTAGAATTAAAAAGCAAAAAGTCTATCGAAACGTTGACCGAGAGGGCATCTCGTCGTAAGAAAGTTAAAGATGCCAGGAACTATGATGCCATTGACAGAATAGAAAAATTAAGTCCGAATGATAGAGTTCTATGTCATGGGAAATGCTATAGTGCATTTACTCACCCCAGACCAATTCAGTTAATGGAAAGAAAAGCATGTTTGCTTACAAACACATCTGATACAATCAACGTCGATACAGAGGATGATGTACCGTCTACGTCATCTTGCTCACACCCTTCTGCAGCAGCATCCCGAACTTTGCGAAATGCATCTACACCAATAGATTGGGAGTTATGCATATTTTGTCAACAACAAATTAAACAGATGCTATTCAACATTACAACATTTTCTGTTAGCGACATGGTTCTTAAAAATGCAAAGTATGACAACATACTTCGTGTTAAGTTAGGAAACGTTAGCGATTTGATAGCTGCAGAGGGTAAGTACCATCTAAAATGCATGAATGCTTTTAAGTATGATACACAAAAAACAGAAAAGGAGTCAAAATGTGAAGATCTGGCCATGATATTTCTTGTTCGAGAACTGGAGTACGCAGCCAGCAAGTGCCAAATCTTACAGCTCTCTGATACATGGAACAGGTACTCCAAGTTGGTAGAAGAGGTAGGATCTGAAATGCCACAGTCTTTTATCACTCGTAGATCAACGTTTAAAGAAAATCTGCAAGCCAAGGTGCAGAATATCTTCCAGTTTCTTCGTCCCCTCGATAGAGCAGTATCTGAACGCGAAACTCTTTTAGTGCCCCATATTCTTTCTAAATCTCATTTTGGAGATATGTTTCATGATGACCAAGATACCATGGATGACGAATTACTCACTATGCCATGTTATAAACCTCCACACAACTCATTTCATGAACTGGTACATGTTGCACTAAGATTAAGATCAGACCTGCAAGATAGACCTGGTCACATGGGTTTGAATGTTTGTGAGGCTGATGCCGTAAGTTGTGTCCCAGATAGTATCCTCATGTTTCTGAATCTTCTTTATGGCGGACAAGAGGTCTTTGATTGTACTGATGGCAATGACAATCCAGATTGCAGCAGACAGAAGAAAATAGTGAGCGTAGCTCAGGATATTGTGTATGGGGTAAGTAATGGAAAAAAGTGGACTTCAAAGCATATTGGCCTTGCATGCACCTTGCATCAAATGACAAGGTCAAAACAGCTGTTAAACATGTTTAATAGTGCTGGTCACACCCTGAGTTATAAAGATGTTCTGCGTGTTGACACTGGGCTTGCAGAGGAAAGCCTTCAGTCTATGGACGAAAGGACTGGACATTTCCTTCCCTCGAATTTAAAGCCAAGCGTTTTCACACACTTTACAGCTGACAATATTGATATTAGTGATTCAACACTGGATGGCAAGGAAACATTCCATGCAACGCAGATAGCATGTTGGCAACGAGGGTCGGGAAATGACATTAACCTTCAGCACATAAGTCCATCTTCAAATGAGACATTGAAGGTACCTCCTCAGATGGACAGTATTGTCATTTCCCCAATAGTAGAAGGAAAATCACAACCTCACTATCCCAGACCAGTTACGTTAGATATCTTCCAACCTTCTGACTCAGAGAATCAATTGTCCTCTCAAGAGTTTGCTAATGAATTGGCGTTTCATTTGCACAGAAAATAGTCGACTGTGAAAAGTTCGTATGCAAGCTGTATAACCAGGGCACAGTGTCGTCAACTGACTCGGTTAGGAACATTTTATTCGGAAAATCCAAGAGCCCCGAAAACATGCCCCCCACTAGCGATGCCTTGCATCTGCACATTAAACGTGCACATTATCAAGCGCTGGTATGGAGACAAGCAAATATAAGTAACCCCACATTACCATCTCCAACTGAGATGGGATGGAAGTTGAATGAAGGTATTCTAGTGCCTATTCTGATGACTTTAGACCCAATTCCAGAATCTTGTTTAGACTTGATTGCATGTAGTTGCACAACAGGTTGTAAAACATTGAGGTGTGGGTGCAAGCGTAACAATTTGCTGTGCATGGACCTTTGTAAGTGCAAAGTCACAAGCAAAGAACAATGTAGGAACAGTATACGTTGAATTTTGAGGAAAAACAGAGAAAATTCGGGTTTTCTTTCGTGCAATGGCTTTTTTAGGGTCGCATGCTTATTTCTATCTTTTTCTCGATGCTATTGTATTTTGTAATCATAGTTTTTACATTTTTTTTTCTACATGCGCGTTTCAAAACGATTTGAAAAAAATTACTGTCCGCCATTTTGAATCGCCATTTTGACCTATTTAACGCCATTTTCATGAAGTTCAACATATTTTTTCAGATTCAGCATACTCAAATTAGGTTAAAAAGTTATGTTGAACCAAATAATAATAATTTGCCGTTAGAAGTTCTTTTTAGCTGAAATCGGACCAGACTATAGATCCTAGAAGATAAGTTCCATCCCGGCTCCAAGTCAACGTTGCAGATGAATATCAGGTTATCTGATATCAGTTATCAGGACGTTATCAAGCCATACACCGAGGAAGTTTTAAGTACATGTACAATATTGTTTAACCTTATTTTGACTTGGGGTCCTATGTTGCCCGGGAATTAGTCGTGGGTTGATCATCTAATCAACTTCTGCTTTTTCTGATCAAAACCATGGTGTGTTTAAAAATTATTTTGAAGTTCATCAGCTTTTGATTATAAAGTGAAGATAAACAGTGATCTATCTCGTTAATTATATAGAGAATAAACAAGCGTGTCTCGAATCAGTTTAGAGATATAAAAACCATATATAGGTGATAAATTGGAATATTCCTACGTAAATATGGTAAGTTATGGATGAAGACGGTTATTTTAAGTCATCCTGTTTGTCATAAAGTTGAATTATAAGTTTGCGGTTAATAAACTATCAAAACATGAATCAGATATGGAAGACTTTGTGGCATTTTTTTTATATATTTCGAGTTCACTGATAAATAATACCCTTATTAGTGCACTTGAGTTTAAGCTTTCAACATATTTCGAATTTTCTCCACAACATCAACATAGCTGTGGAGAATCAAAGATATCGGTAAACATTTAATGCGGACCAAGTATACGGCTTAGAGTTCTAGAACACTTTCCCGATGATGAATTAAAGGAGGTATAACACATTAGAAAATCTTGTATATGTTATGATTATGTGTTGTTTAACGTCCCGCTCGAGAATTTTTCGCTCATATGGAGACGTCACCATCGCCGGTGAAGGGCTGCAAAATTTAGGTCTATGCTCGGCGCTTATGGTCTTTGAGCAGGGAGGGATCTTGATCGTGCCACACCTGCTGTGACTCGGGGTCTCGGTTTTTACGGTCTCATCAGAAGGACCGCCCAATTTAGTCGCCTCTTACGACAAGGAAGGGACTAAGGATCCATTCTAGCAACCTGGATCCTCAAAGGGCAAAACAAAAACACACACACACACACACACACACACAAAAATCTGGTATAGATGGAAAGTGAATTATATCATAATGTACAATATTTTGAAATGTTACCTCATTTAGTTAAAAAATAAAGTTGTAGTAAAACGCAATTTGAAAATAAAATTAAAACCCCTGCAAGATTCGAACGCACGAACCACAGGCCAGCAGTCGATACGTTATCTTATAGAATGTAATCCTACTTTGGAAATCATGCAAGAACATGAAAATATGATTTATGAGATAATGTCAGAAACGTCACGTATGTCCACAGAATTGGGTCAATAAACGTGCGGGTCGTGCTGGAAATTCTCGTAGTCCCATGGATACTGTTTCCCCGTTTTGCTGAATGTAATGTAGCAAATTGCATGAGTTTGTGGCATTCTGAAGAAGTGTGATGATACGGGTATCATCGACTTTAATTATTGCTTTGACTGGAATTTCTCTTTCAATGCACCAGCACATATTATACAATATTTCTGTCTACATGTATGTGATTGTTTGTCTGTTTTACTTCCCGTCAAGAATTTTTCACTCATATTGAGACGTCACCTGCTGTAGGTGAAGTACCACAAATTTAGACCTATATTTAGCGCTTGCTCAGGGACGTAGCAGTGAGGGTTCTTTAATGTGCCAACGCCTACCTGACACGGGACCTCCGTTTTTAAGGTCATCCGAAAGACCCGTCATTCTCACTTCTAAATGCCGAGCGTTTGGCGAAGGAGCAATCACTACCTATTTTTCATCTTCGGTTTGACACGGCCATGGCACGAGCGGGGCTCGAACTCACGACCTCCCCGGTTACGAAGCTACCACTGAGCTACCGCGACCGGTTTACATGTATATGCATTCGGTATCTTCTGATTCGTATTCGGGGTGCTCGCCATAAGTACAAATAAATCATTCACTGCCGACGAAAAATTCGCCTTTTCGAAATGAAAATATAGAATATCACAATGTTCTTTTTAATATTTCAGCCCTGGAATCATCCCTATCGTGAATTAGTGGTATCAGCCCGAGCCTGGAGGGTAAGGTTTAGATATACCACACCCCGCACACCCCGGAGGACATATACCGTGACCTTGATCAAAACAACGGTGCGATGTTACTCATTTCAGATATCTTAAAACAATATAAGTTGTAACTGACGGTAAATAAATTGAAAAATAAAAGACCAAATATAATAACATATTTGTGATTGAATATATATAATTTCATAGAATCAGGTTGAATCTGAAGCAATAAACCCGTCAAATCAGCAAAACATGTCGATTCATGAATCACTGTCATCTCGATAGTAATTCCTGCTCTTAATCTCCGACGTGCACTGACCTCCGAAGTCGCCAGTTCGAAAAAATGCGAAACAGAGACGCTGCGCTCGTGTCAGATTTGTGAACAATTTAATATGCCAAATCATAGCAAATTTATTAATAAAATTTCATTTGAGTGGCATATTTGCATAATTCAATTACTTTCTTACATCTATAATACTTAAAATCATTCATGGCACGTTGTAATATTGTAAAACAAACGAAATGTGTAGTTACTTATGTCAGTCTCCGTTTTTGTATGAACTTGGTCTCAGTGCAACCCGATTATGTTCAGCAATCATCGTTCCCATGTTCGGGTATACGATGCAATGGCGGTTTATACGAAACGCTCATTGTAGGTATGCTCTCAAACAACATTCCTTTGTTTGGTTTGCTGAATTTTTCTTAAGATCTTGGGGATTTTATAGGTTATACCGATAGGTGTCAATTGATGCATAATTCTATAGTTGAAAAATACCGTCGTTTACAGCTTATATTGCTTTAAACATGAATCAGAATGAGTAGTATTGTTAATACATAATTTGGAATGAAAATTTTGTTATTTTTTTATGTTGCGTACGGTCAGTCAGTTTTTAAATCGACGCAAGCTGCCGACAAATAAGTTGATGTTACATGGGTTTCAACAGTCTCGTTTGAAGTCAGCATTCTTTGGTCGTTATAACGATCTAATTTACGAATACAACCTGCCATTACTTCGACAGTCGCAGATCTACGGATTCAATGTCCTTGTACTTTTCCACGGCATGAGTTTAAAGTCAGCATTTCGCCAATTCTATGGTCGCTATAACGATCTAATTTACCAATACAACCTGTCATTGGGTCAAATACTGAATGTCGTGTTTCATACCAATTACTAGGCCGCTTTTTACATACCAATTTTGACTACGGATTACTCCATGACGAAGATATAGGGTTCACGGCGGGTACTACCGATCAACAGAAAATTCTTACTTCTCATAGGCACCTGATCTTGATCTCACCTCTGGTATGTCCAGGGGTCCGTGTTTACCCTATTCTTTATAGAAATTACGAGATTGATCATTGATCGTTATCTTCACTTTTTCATGCTACATGCATGTATAATTAAAAGTCAATTGGACTTGAATGGAGAGTGAAAGTGATTCTGTTCTACGTTTTTTGTTCCCAAAGCCTAACAAATTATACTTTTTGTTCGCATATTGCACTTTTCTTCCATGGTTAAAAGGATACGATTCAATAATGTTAAGATCATAACATTTCCCTTGATGTAGCCTTGCAAAGGATCTGGTTCATTTTCTTGACAGTTTGATTTACGTACAAGTGAAAAACATAATTTGGCGAGGTACATCTTAAGCTCGTTAGGCGGAATTCCATGCTTTTTTTATCGATCTATCCATTCATAATTTTTTTTTCTATTTTACGAAAAGTAGATTTGCTCGTTTTTTTCACGAATAATGACGTCTCTTCTTCAGACACAAAACACTTTTCCACCTTTATTTATCATCTCTGTCATCTCTTGGACCACGTGTCTCACTGACAGGATTTTCTTATCAAATCGTCATGGGGGTTACTCCCCTTGGCTTAGGAACACGCGGCATGAATGTGCAGACTTTTTATTTAAAATTAAAACTCTTGATTGAAAAAAAAGTAAGATAGGGATAAGAAAAACTAAACTATGACTGAAATGTTTGGTGGAGTTTATTCAAATGTTTATATAAAACGTGAAAGAGATATTACATAACACATTTTGTTGTAATGGTATTTTTTCAACGAAATGAGAAATAATGAAATAAATCAGTAATATAGTGAGACAAATGTACCTAAACCCGGGTTCAGAGCGATACAGCCCTTTGTCCGTGCTGCTGTCTCAACTAGTCCATATCACATACATGAGGACTAATACACAATACCTGTATGATATAACCGTATTATAATACTACATTATCGCAGGGAACCGAATATATCGAAGTCCTGAACTACTGAATTTAAAATATATATTTGATCTCCAACGTTCTGAAGATCAATATTTAGTTAAAATCAAATGTTTAGGACATTTTCAATAGTGGGACTCAATAAACTTGGTAACTGTTAGTACTAAAGTTAGAAGATTATATAAAGTAAAATATTAACGTAACCTCAATACGTTTCTCAAAGAAAATGAACCTGTAGCTGCAAGGTAGGGTTCTATCATGTTACCCACTTTCTAATGTATCAAATTATATATAAAGCACAACACATATATATAAATGACTGTAATTGAAGTACGCTTTGCTGAACAAACTATATAGTCCAAAGCTGATAACACCACAGAAAAGACTGATTTGTGTTTTGCCTGACGATTACTTTTAACTTTAACAAATAACTAGTATATCTAACAAACAAGAGGACCATGGTCCTTAACAGTCGCATTAGTAGCACACAACTAAGACTTAACATGAAAGGAGAGCTGTTGCTAATGCAATGAGTGTTTTAAACTAAATGTGTTTAGTTGTTGCAATTCAATGTGACATTCACCTTTTTTATGTTTCTTCATTAAAGAAATGCATCCTACACAAATGTTGCTAACATTTCTTTAAAATATTGTGCATGTTCACTATATAAGTCATAGATTCCCATCATAAAGAACATTTTGACCAAGGGTCCAGAATTCCACACTGTGGTGCGCTTATCTTTAATTACTATTACTTGTACTACGTAATCAATTTGTTTGATGTTCAGGAGTCAAGAAGAATTTTTTTTTATATATAAAAACGATATATTTCACTACATGGGCCATAGAGTTCCACCCTAGTGTCACAGCTATAAGACCATTCTGGATTCGCGTTTATCCTCACTGTTCATATGTATTTAGTTTTCAGAGTCAAGCTAGAAGAAGATTTTTAATGAAATAATTGCCCCTTCACTATTTAAATTTCACAATACACTACAACCCATGACTAAGGAGTCATTTCATAGAGGCTTCCTTGTGCATATTAACTAGAAACACAATTTTTCTAACAAATGTACCGGGGCATAGATGCTTTTTCGAGATTTGTTGAAGGTTTTCCTTACCATAAATACCATAATTATGCATATCAGATGTTGGTAGACATCCGAGAAGTTGGAAATGCTTTAACATGATAGAATAACAGATGAGTGAAAAATTCTCGACGGGACGTAAAACAAACAAACAATAGAATAACAGATCGCATTAAAGCTGACATGATTCTTAAATACCTACTCTAACATGTTTCAGTTTATCAACCATATTTCTTTCAGATGGCCTGTTTTATTCTACCCGTATATACTCCTAATGTAACTGTTAACACCCGTTAGACTAAACCGGTGCACAATTCCGAAAGTAATGTATAGGGAATGAGAAACAAATGGAATCTCGTTTTAAATTGTTAAAAATTACAATAAACTATCCTAATTAGTAAATTACTTCAAACGGTTTACACAAGTTAGACGAAAATGTCAGGAAAAGGCTCTTTTTTTTTTAAATGTTTGCATGTGCGTACAAGTATGCGCAGTGATCATGTGAATAACAGGAAATAAACACAGAAAAATTATTTACCAATTATCTATTGCGTAAAATCTATAATTTTACTCTCTTTCACTTAATGCAAAATACAGATACTTTTGCATAAGTAATGTGCACGAGATGCTCGCCAATAAAACGCATCAAATACAGGCGCCTACTGTTGTGCACTTGCAGAAAATATTCTCTTTATTACGATAAATTCACGAAACATAATCATAATAAACTCCAGATGTATTCCTACAGTAAAGACGTTGTCAGTCCAATATACAGTTATAACCCTATGAAGAATACAAAATTAAAAGTAGGGCAAACACAAACTCGTGGATACACCAGATGTGGGGTCAGGTGCCTTGGAGGAGTAAACATCCCATGTTGACCGGTCACACCCGCCGTGAACCTTACACCTTGATCAGGAAAATGGGTTAGTCCGAGTCGCCCGACAATGAAACACGTCAGCCAGCATTGGACCTAATGACAGGTTGAATTTGTAAATTAGATCGTTATAACGACCATAGAATTTGTGAATTGTCGACATTTAACGAGACTGTTAAAGCTCCTGTAACATCAACTACATGTATACATGTACATTACCGGCGCAATTAAAATATATAGATGCTTACACACAAACATAAATCAAATTTTTATTACATTTTCAACCAAGAAATACTCTAATTTATCCAATGAACAAGATGAGTTTTTGAAACGTTTGTGCCCGTGGGTTACAACAAAGTGGAACTGTAATGCATTGTAGGGTTTTTTTTTTAAATTTCCAAAACCTAGGTCAGTGCCAAGGTCACAAGGTCAACAAATCTAGTTTAAACTTTATCTTTATATTAAAGATCTCTCCCTGCTCAAAGACCATAAGCGCCGAGCATAGGCCTAAATTTTGCAGCCCTTCACCGGCTATGGTGACGTTTCCATACGAGTGAAAAATTCTCGAGCGGGACATTAAACAATATATAACCAATCAAGCAATCAGAAAGTACCAAAAAATTTAAATGTGACATCACACAAAATAAGCTATGTCATGTACCTGAAAATGCAATAATTTTTGAATTTTGATTTCATAAGAGATTTAAATTATATTTCAATTTATCATAGCATGTAGCATTATCGCCAATTAAATCCGACACTGTAACATATGTAAGCAATTCACAGATATTGATCAACATGCCAATCGATAAGACGTGGCATCATCTGGTACATTTAACAATTTGTAGGGGCACCCCTGCCCTGCGGTCGAAATTTACAGAAAACCTACAAAAAATGCGAAAACCTATTTCTATCATCGTGGTTCATATTTATTGCGTTTATATTCATAGTCAGTATTGCCCTGATGGTTAGACCGCAGATCATCACATTTATTTCCTGGTTCGAATCCACCTGTTGGTACACTTTTACTGTTTCGCCTGTATAAACACCATTTTAATTTTTTTAATACAGGTTTGTGTATTTTACTTAAATTTTCTTCCTTAAATGCATGTTTGTTCTTGATATAAAAAGACATTTATAAGAACGCAGATCACAAATTATCTGTAACTAAAAGCAATCAGCTGGAACTATACCTCAGTGTAAGCATACTCTGTTCGAGGACAATAATCATTCATTCTGTGTTACTTGATACAAGTGTCACGAACAAAATTTATGGCGGGCAAAAATTGCTGCGTTTGCCTTTCAAGAACATCTTTGGAAAATAGTACTGTTGTGGGGGGAGATACTGCAGAGCAAATGCAGTTCATTTCATGGGGAAAATGTTTTTATGAAATTCCTTCATACTTAAAACATAAAACAGAACAGAAACCTCGCCAGGTTACGACAAGGGGATAATAAATATACTAAAATTAGTTGTAAACAGTACACTTTTGCGTCAACTGGTCTCTTGACATCACCAATCAAGGGAGATAAGTCATCACACTATTTTGATACTGCATACCACAGCAACATTTAACGATCTTTAACGTCTGTTACCTTCCGAAATTTTCCGAATGACTTACTTACATGTACATGTATCAAGTAATTAAAGGACACAAACTATCTGCAAAAAAATTTATTTTTTTTTTGAAAATCGTCACCTGTGACTTTTAATGTTTTAGTTCCAGCGAATCATGACGTTGACAAATGTTCGAAGTTGAAACAACAAATATAATGTCACATAAAGGGCCGCTACTCTAAATTTATGTTACAGTTGACGAGACCCTTGACGTGGATATGATTTAAAAGAAAAATATAGAGACATGGTTGTTGTTTCTTGAGATTCAATCATGATTCAGCCATATTCTTTTGTTTGTTTGTTTTACGTCCCGTCGAGAATTTTTCACTCATTGAGACGTCACCAGCTGTAGGTGAAGTACCACAAATTTAGACCTATGTTTAGCACTCAGGGCCGTAGCAGTGAGGGTTCGTTAACGTGCCAACGCCTACCGTTACACGGGACCTCTGTTTTTAAGGTCATATCCGAAAGACCCGTGATTCTCACTTCTAAATGCCGAGCGTTTGGCGAAGGAGCAATCACTACCTATTTTTCGTCTTAGGATTGACGCGGCCATGGCACGAACGGGGCTCGAACTCACGACCTTCCGGTTACGAAGCGAACGCTCTAACCACTGAGCTACCGCGACCGGTGTTTTGAATAGAATAAAGTTTACTTCTATCACAGAAATCCCAAAATATTTGCCAAAGATCATTTACATGTAGTTGTTGATATATTTTTAAATCTGTGTAAGGAATTTTAAAATGTACAATATAATTTTGTAGTGCATTCTTTGCCTCTTTGTCTGCTGGGTTGTTATTATGGATACCAATATGACTAGGAATCCAGCAGAACTCAATTATATTATTTTGTTTAGTTAGAAGATAAGTACTGGTTTAAGATGTCTAAAATATATGGATGATCTATATTCATATTACTTATTGACTGTAGACAAGATAGGGAGTCTGAGAATATAGTGAAGTATTTGTTTTTAGAAATTTTAATGTACTGTAACACAGGTTGGATAGCCTTTGCTTCAGCGGTATAAATTGTTGCTTCATTTGGGAGTCGTGCTGAGAAGACGTTGTTATTGATTACTGCAGCAGCAGCGACTTTATTTTGGTCTTTTGAACCATCTGTATAAACATCAGTTGTAGAATGTTTAGATTGCTTTATTTCGGATAATTTGTTTGAAAATAGCGGAATTTGTTTCCGATTTTTTATATTTAGAAAGTGAAGTGTCAACTTTGGGTTTTAGTAATTCCCATGGTGGTATTTCTGAAGGTGATGAGGGTTTTATGATGTCCAAAGGTAAGTAAGAATCATGTATAAGGTAAGTCAGAATCATGTAAATGTTTTTTGACTCGGAGACCAATTGATTTTATACACGTTTTACTTTTTTCATACAAATCTTCTAACTGTGGTTGGAAAACGCAGTCAAATGCAGGATTTTCAGTATTGTCTTTAAATTTAACAACGTATTGTAAGATAAGTTTTATTCTACGTAGATCTAGAGGTGGTTAGTTTGCTTCAACATACAAACTATCTACAGGAGAGGTTCGAAAAGCTCCTATGCACCGTCGATGTCCTTGATGGTGGATTGCATCAAGGGCTTTAATGAAGGATGTTCTTGCCGCTCTATATACTATACAACGGTAGTCTAGTTTAGACCGAATGAGAGGGTGATACAGATGTAGAAGAGTATTCTTATCTGCTCCCCATTTTGTGTTGCGAAAACTTTTATTATATCAAGGGCTTTTGTACATTTCTCTTTGAGCATTGCTATATGCGGAATGAAAGAGTTTATTATCAAAAATGACACCTAAGAACTTAATCTCTTTTACAACTTTAATTGGAGTACCATCTAATTCCAAGTGCGGATCATCGTGGTGTTACCGTTTAGAACAGAAATGCATGCACGCCGTTTTAGTTCTGGAGAATTTAAAACCATTTACATCAGCCCAGTTTGGGATTTTGTTGAGACATAACAGTAATTTACGCTCGATGGATTTCATATTTTTTTTATTTATAACAGAGAACAAAGTCATCGACATATAGACTTCCATGAAAGTCGTTTTTAAGTACTTCAGCGAGACCGTTTATTTTTATACTAAATAATGTAACTGATAAAATACTTCCCTGTGGCACGCCCATTTCTTGTTCAAAATTGTCTGAAAATGGTGATCCTAAGTGAACATTGAAATGCCTATTACTAAAAATTTCTTAATGAAGTTTGGTAAATGGCCTTTAAGACCCATATTATGGAGATCTTTTAAGATACTGTATTTCCATGTGGTATCGTATGCCCTTTCTAAATCAAAAAATATAGAGACGACGTGCTCTTTCTTGACAAAGGCATCTCGAATATAGGTTTCAAGTCTTATTAACTGGTCGACCGTGCTTCGATTTTTCCTGAAGCCACATTGTATATCAGTTAAAATGTTATTAGTCTCAAGAAACCATACTAAGCGTTCGTTGATCATCCTTTCCATGGTTTTACATAAGCAGCTTGTTAAAGCTATTGGTCTGTAATTATTAGGATCTGAGTGATCCTTTCCATGTTTTGGAATAGGAATAATTGTTGCCTGTGACCAGGAAGATGGGAAAATTTGCAGAAGACATTCTTTGGTAGGTTTAGGAAGGTGTTTTATGACTTGATAATGGATCTGGTCTGATCCTACAGCTGTATCATGGGACTTTTCTAGAGATTTTAGCAATTCATCATAAGTAAACGGTTCGTTGTAACATTCATTGTTTTCAGATGTAAAACTAAAGTTTTCCGTTCTTCAGTATTCTTGTTTGAGATGAAATTTGGGCTCATGTTGTCTTTTGATGAGTTTTTTGAAATAGTATTCACTATATTGTTAGATATATCTCTCTTACCTGTGATTATTTGATTTCCTACTTTCAGATGTTGATATTTTTTAGCGGAACCTTATTGCATTCCAAACTTTATACAACTATGCTAATTTAGACTTGAAACAAATGTTTTCCAGGATTTTCATTTATTTGTACTTATGGTTCTACTAGCCTTTGCTCGAAAATTATTCAGATTTAAAGGTGATCTATTTGAATAGTCTTTCTGCTTTTTTGCGAGCTTTAATTGCTGCATTGCATTCTTCTGTAAACCATGGCTTGTTTATTTTAGTAGAATTTGTCGAGGTGTTAGGTATGCATTTATTCGCTATTTCTAATAAAGTTTCGGTAAAGTTTTGAATGGGGTCTGGGTGGTTTTAAAACTTTTCAACGGAGGTATTTTGCAGAGACAGCGTTTCGAAATATGGCCAGTCAGCTTTGTCACGTTTCCAGTTGTCCTTCGCGTAAGAATGTTTTGTAACTAGCTGGGATGAAATTTGCCCATGTGTTTTTTTTTATTTCAAAATTGTCATTTTTCTATCCACCATTGAAGAAGTCAAAGCCCATTAACTTGAATCACATGTATCCAAAGATGCTTTGTACTCGTTATTTCCATTAGTGGAACTCTTCAAATTAAGCGCGCGTAAAGTGGTGCTAACGGGACAATACATGCACACACACACACACACACACACACACACACACACACACACATATATATATATATATATATATATATATATATATATTGTTGAAGCAAAATTTAAAAACAAACACTCTAAACACTTTTCTGAAATATTGCAATCAAATGCAATGCAAACCACAACATCGATTAAAATTATAAAGTCAAATGGAAATAATTATTCTAACAAGAAAAATGATGAACCTGTTAAACTATGTGAGGGAGAACAGTTACTAAATTTGCAAAGTTTGACCGATTATAAAGCATCAAAAAAGCATTAAAAACCTATGTACATCCAACACAAGAACCTTTCTGGGACATAATGGGATTCACATGCTTTTAATTATGTGAGCAAGTTTGCCAGTTTACTTGCGGAAGGTCGGTGGTCTCTTCCCAGTTACATTGTATCTGGGTTCTCTCCTCCACCAACGAAAACTGGACGCCACCAGATGACTGAAAGATTGTTGAGTGTGGCGGAAAGCAGTGAATAATCAATCAATCAACCACATGCTTTTAAAAGTTATTATTGAACTTCAGATATTTTATTTTATCATACAATTAGTACAGGCTCAAGTGTCATGGACTTTGTAAGCGTACATGTAACCCATTGAATCAAAGCTATATTACAAATTTTAAAAAAAAAAAAGGAGTACGGAACTTCGGGATGTGTCGGAACGACCGATTACAATTAACATTTTTACACCGCGGTCACGTGATAGTAACTAATTCTCGGGTAAAGTTGACATCGATGCAAATGTTTCACTAGCAGATGGTCCGTTAAAAACTAGGCACAGTCCTAAAAAGAGGAAGAACGCTGACGATACAAGACATTATTGGTGCTCAGTACCTGGGTATAAAGCAGATGGAAAGAAAAAGGTGCATTTAGACGCATATTTTTGGACACAAAGCGTGATGTGTTACCGGTATCATTATCCATGTCGGCATAATTGTCTTTCATTTCTACATCCTCGATATTTATTTCACTCGCCGTCTCGCATAATCTAATCTAAATGCGTTTTCCTATGAATGGTTAATGTAGTGATCCCTTTCTTGGAAAGATAGCGTCTTCCAACTTTGTTTACGTAGCTGTTATATTGTAACATTTCCGGAAGTGACACGCCCTACAGATATCACAACGGTAATTGTCCAATCAAAATGAACTTAGTTAATTGTAGTTCCGTATATTTAAAAGAATAATTTTTTTAATGCGTGATTTTTCTCAATTTCCCCTTCTTCTTTTCTCTTATTTTTTGTATCCCTGATTAGGA
The DNA here is from genome assembly GCA_024699665.1 of Ostrea denselamellosa. Classification (NCBI taxonomy): domain Eukaryota; kingdom Metazoa; phylum Mollusca; class Bivalvia; order Ostreida; family Ostreidae; genus Ostrea; species Ostrea denselamellosa. Next base: position 542,120 of record JAMZEH010000055.1, on the reverse strand, counting down.
GATTTCGAATAATTTGTAGAAATAATCAATTGTTTACAGTGGAACTATTTAATGTTGGTAGCTGAGGCTACTTCCTGAGCAGCACTCGGGATGTTTACACATATATGAAAAACACGTAGATTTGAGGGTAATCTTGTTTACGGGTAACATTATTTAGAAAATGCCGTGTAGGTTGTCTTTTTTCTGGTGTCAGCAGACGAGAGAGGTAACATAGAACTTTCCGAGTGCGTTATTTGGCATCAATTTATTAAACTGATTTTTAATGAATTTTCCCCCCTCTATAGTAATATATAGTGAAAATAATTACCAGTGTGATACATTACAATTACGCTCAACGCGCGATAAAAGTCAAAGTGGACCCGTATCGAGAAAGTTCCGTATTCAAATAGAAAAACATCGATTTTTCAAATTATTTGTGATGGCGTTTAAAAAATACATCCGTTTTAATATATTAGTGTTACATATTTTTTTTCGAAAGAGCAGTTTGACCATTGCTCATTTTATTTAGAAATACAACATATTTTTACTTTTAAAAAGGGAAGGGTTAACACTATCAACGTTTCGTTTATGTCCTCCCGGTAATCTCACAGACTTAATTTTTCATTTTCTTACCAATGACGCACAAGAGTCACCAATGCGCGCTAATTCTGACAGGTTGGTGCACGTAATAAGAAGTATTGGCAAAGTAGTACTTTAGAAGATTTTATTTTCAAAAAATGTAACATCCAATTTTTCATAATTATTTAAAACTATTACTCGTTAAAAAATGACCGATCTAAAGGCCCTTTCCCAAAGTATGCTTTGTGTGAATTTTGTTTGACATTCATGATAGGCACAGTACCTTTAAGTGTAACTTCTCATTTTTCTTACTTCTCAGTTCTCTCCCCAACTGAAGAAGGGGTGGACCTTGAGAAAAAAAAACTTGCAAAAATTTTCAAAATACCCGGTAATAGATAACGGGGAATATAGACCCAAATTTCCTTTTCGTTTTATGACCACCAGAAATCGCTATTCCCGATATCATGTTAATAACATTTAAATCCCCTGTATTGATCCATTGCAGAAAATATTATATCATTCTTTAGGGTATCATTTAAATTGATCTTACTTTTTATATGGAGCAAAATAAAATACATTGTAAGCAAGTAAATAATTGTGTAGAACGAATTTCATCACATTAATTAAATGCATGTATCAATATTGAATAATATAATACGATGAAACAATTATATATAATAGTGAGTGTTTTGGATTTTTTGTTTGTTTGTTTGGTTTTTTTTTTGGGGGGGGGGGTGTTTTTGTTGTTTTGTTGTTGCAGTTAACTCAACAATTTCAGTCGGTTTTTACCCCGTGAGGATCCGGGTTGTTAGAATAGATCCTCAGCACCTCCTTGCTTGTCGTAAGAGGCGACTAAATGGGGATGTCCTTCGGATGAGACTGCAAAAACCGAGGCCCCGTGTCACTGCAGGTGTGGCACATTAAAGATTCCTCCCTGTTCAAAGGCCATAAGCGCCGAGCATATGCATAAATTTTACAGCCCTTCACCGGCAATGGTGATGTCTCCATATGAGTGAAAAATTATCGAGCGGGATGTTAAACAATATATAATCAATTAACAGGTTTTTACTAATGGCTGGGTAGTTGTTTTATAAAGGGGCGAAAGAAATTCAAAAATAGCAAAAATTATATTTTAATTGCCATATATTATACCTTTATTATTATTTGTTTATTCAATCAGACTCGGTTTTCGTTTGATATTTATTTGTTTATTCAGTTAGACTCGGTTTTCTTTTAATGTTTATTTGTTTACTCCGTTAGGCTTTGTTTTTTCCTTGATGTTGACGGAGTCGGACTTTATTCAGTCAGCGAGTTCGACCGGATATCTCCGCGTCGGCACTGTGTATTATACACATTGGTTGTTAATTATTGATCTTCTTGTACAAGCAGAAACCAAAAAAAACGAAACAAACAAAACAAACAAACTCTATCGGAGAGATTATAGTTCTGACCTTTGCCTGGATTTCAATCTATTTTCACCCATTCAAATACAGGAAGAATGGGGATAGGATCTAAACATGTTGCAAAATTTTGGCCACATGAAAATGTTGAAATCTTCATTTTTAAATTTGTCGAAGATTAGGATTCTCTACAATAATGATATTGAATGGAATTGAAGCAATGCTGCAAGGGGATTATATATTTAAAATTTACGGAAATCACCTCACTTGCTATCCTCGTATGTTGTACAATACGATTCTCATTATTACAAGTTTTTTTAAAGTAAGCATTGTAAATAGAGGCTATATATGCAAGACGTGTGTAGGGGATGGAGGTATCCCAACCTTCCTTCTGGGTTTGATAGAAATAAATTTGAAAATTATATGCACTTGTATGCATTACCAGTTGTAAAAAATATTATGTATTAGGCCTTAGTATAAGTATACAAAACATGTCTTCAAAAATACATGTAGTGAACTCTACAGGTTCAGGCTTTCGGGCGGGGCTCTGATGGACATAAAATGAAAATGCATTAGAAATAAATAATCTTTTAAATTTTCTACATTGTGTGCTGTGTGCACCATCCTTAGGAGGTCATTAACCCCCCCCCCCCCCCTATTTTATCATTAGTGTGTGTGTGTGTGTGTGTGTGTGTGTGTGTGTGTGTGTGAATCATCTGTCTGTTGGTTTATATAAGTGTACAGATATTCATTAATATTCTTTTTTATAGAAAGATTTACCGAAGATGACTCGGCAAACATTGGATGATGGCTGATTACTGGGCATGTCCAAAAATAATTGATTCCTACCTACATTTCGTCGGAAGATTATGAATATAGAATGCGATGAAAATGAACTTATAATGTTGTAACTGATTGAAAAACTTGTTTTAGCTATGTTTAATAAAAGTGAATAATGTTTTGCTCCAACCAAAAAGGAAGAAATAAATATTGTTTGAAATTTCATTCTGTGTATTGGTTTTGATTTGTCATGCAGCATAGTTAGAGAATCTATGAAAGTTATTTGTATGAGCAGTGATAACAATAAATCGTTTACTGGAATTTTACTGAACATTCACAAAATGAATCCTGAGGTAGTGTGTATGACAGAAAATTGAAAATTGCACGAATGTATGTAAACAAAAATTTCTGGATGGTCATTTATATGTAACTAGAGAAGAACAAACTGGTTAATGAAATAATCCATATATCATTGAAACACAACTGAGCAATTCGTGAAAGAGACAAGAATGGACTCGGAAATATAAACATAATGTAAGTAAACAATTACAGAAAGATGTCGGGCTTAATAGTCAATGAAATATACAGACTAGTTGTCACTGAAACCTAACTGAATGGTTGCTTAAACCTGGTTTAATGGACTGAAACCTGATTTAATGGTCACTGAAACCTGACTGAATGGCCACAAAAACCGGACTGAATGGTCACTAAAAACTGAATGAATAGTCACAGAAAGGTCAGTAAAACCTGACTGAATGGTCACCGAAACCTGACTGAATGGTCAGTAACACCTGACTAAATGGTCACTGAAACTTGACTGAATGGTCACTGAAATGTTTCTGCCATTCAGTGAGCTGAATGATAACGAAATGGTAAATGAAAATACTTTATCAGTGATGATTCAGTTACCATTCAATTCACTGAAAGAGAAGATTTCATCATGTGCTATTAATATCAGTCGCAGTAGCTCAGTGGTAAAGCATTGGCTTCGTAAACAGGAGGTTGCGAATTTAAGCTCCGTTCTTACCATGGAAGAGTCAAACATAGGTAGTGATTGCTCCTTCGACAAACACTCGGCATTTGGAAGTGAGAATCAGGGGTCTTTCAGATATGAAATTCGAAGTTGCGGCAGGCGTTGGCACGTTAAAGAACCCTCACTGCTACGACCCTGAGCGCTATGCATAGGTCTAAATTTGTGTTACTACAGCTGTAGCGTGCCATTATAAATGAACAGTTCTCGACGAGATGTAAAACAAATAAAACAGAAAATATTAATTTTCCATGTTAATATTACCGACATTTATATTTTCAGCAAACAACCCTAGTTCTGGTCTTGACTGGTTGATATTATAATCCTGAGGCCGTGGTCTAGGGTCATGATGAACATTTATAAGTCGGCCATGCATCAAATATTATCATTTAATGTCTCTCTAGTACAAAATACTGTTCAGGTCAGTTATTTCTAATTTACTTACAGTTGACCTCGACCAAATGCAATTCTTGGACATAAGACTGTTTGAACCAAGCTGAGCTTTTAATGTATATCATCTGTTACTTAATTGTCTCAGCTCAGCAAACGAATTAGAGTGTTTATTTGTTGTTTTAAAACCCAATCGAGAATATTTCGCTCATATATACAGACATCACCTATTGTAAGTGAATTGCCGCAAAGTTACCTTGACACGTGATCTCTCGTCAACAGTTAGACTCGTGACTTTCTCTTCTGAAGCCGTGCACTTAGCTTGAAGAAAGAACAGTCTCTCACTACTACCTGTTAGGTTTCGATCAGCGCCGGGATCGAGGATCAAGCGAACTAAGCTACCATAACCGTTCATTATTGTTTTTCCGTTCGATACTAGCGTAAATGTTTCAAAACTTCTATGTGGCCTTTTTAGACCTGTATGAGGATTAAACACATTGTGTAAGATTCAATGAATTTGACAAGTATGGTAGAGAAAGCTTCCATTCTATTAAAACTGGTATGTTATGAACATAGTTTGCTTGCTAAATGAAACTTAGTAAATATAATTTTTAAGTCTCCATATACTTTCTGTACTGGACCCAGTTATCCGCTCTTGGGCATGAAACATTTGATAACGGACTACGAATTATGACACTATTTTGTTAGACACTTCCATGCAACATGTTCAAGATTTATAAAGATGTAATTATTTTCCCGATATGACTTATTGTTTTGAACATATGGTATTGATCAAATCAAAAGTTCTAACAACATAATAGTCCGGTCACTAGTCTACGAAAACGTTTAAGTACCTCCTCGTATTCCCCAAACCTCAACATGTCGGAATCAAAAAGTCAATATGTCGTTGATTTTAACAATTAAACGACTTTTTAACTCTGTGAAATAAATCTCCATCTTTGTTAATATTATTAACACGGAAAGTAGATGCTAGCAAATGGCACTATCATATCAGAATTATAAAATAATTGAAAGGGACGAGTAAAAATAATCATTTGACAAGTCAGCATGATAACTGATAAGTAGATATAATTATCTGACAAGTGATGGAAGAAATACGCCACCATACAAAATATCTTTAAAAACTCTACGAGAAATTCCTAATTTAACTAGACTAAAAGAACTTTCGTTAAATTCTTATCGCTGGGAATGTTGCTTATGGGGCCTCCGTGGCCGAGTGGTTAGAGCATCGCGCTCAAAATCACAAGGCCTCTCACCTCTAGTCGGCGCGGGTTCAATTCTCGCTGGCGTCGATATATGTGAGAAAGTTGCCAGTTTACTTTCGGAAGGCCAGTGGTCTCTTCCCGGGTACATTGTATCTGGGTTCTCTCCTCCACCTACAAAAACTGGACGCTACTAGATAACTGAAAAAATTGTTGAGTGTGTCGGAAAACAACAGTCAATCAATCAACAATCAATCTATTTGACGTACGTTTAATTAACGACAAAATATCTGAACACAGTCTTAAGAAGCCTTTGGGCGAGTTATAATGTCACATAAAATGTTGCACAGTACTAGTATATTTAAGGAATGAAGCTAATTTTGACCCTATGTTATACGATATAATGTAACTTGGTGCAGTTCACGCTTTATAATCCGTGAAGCGGATTATAACAAAAGTATACTGCACCAAGTTACATTTGTAGCGGGTCTCATTTTTTGTTTAATATTTAGAATTGCACTTAATTCTACCCCAGATTGTTAAATCAGTTTCTTATTACATTTAAAGTTCATTTACGTACTGTCAGTTATTTATTTTGAGTACTTTCCATATTTAGATGTCGTTGATACATTCCATATGTTTTTATATTAAACAGGAAGTGTCCTTGTTGTCGAGCTTTCCTAAGTGAATAAGCTATCGATTGCCTGATTGGACAAGTCAGGATAGTTTCTATAGTTTTGATTGGCTTAAGTTAGTGAATAGAATTCAGGGTATACAAGACTCTGTTTGATCAGTTTTACTCACTTGGTTAGGCTGTGACTTCATGGTTAGTTTTCTCTTCTCTTATTCGTAACCGGGAGGTCGTGAGTACGAGCCCCGCTCGTGCCATGGCCGCGTCAAACCGTCGAACAGTGAGGGTTCTTTAACGTGCCAACGTCTACCGTGACACGGGACCTCCGTTTTTAAGGTCATATCCGAAAGACCCGTGATTCTCACTTCTAAATGCCGAGCGTTTGGCGAAGGAGCAATCACTACCTATTTTTCGTCTTAGGTTTGATGCGGCCATGGCACGAACGGGGCTCGAACTCACGACCTCCCGGTTACGAAGCGAAAGAGTACATCGGAGTTTATTCTTGACTCAGACGCTAGCATGTCAAATAAAGGTGCTGTTTTGTCTCAGAATCAGAATGGTGAAGAGAAGATTATTATTGCTTATGTCAGTAGAACATTGAATCAGTCACAAGTTAGATATTGCACCACCTACAAGGAATTATTAGCAGTAGTGACGTTCATTAGGCAGTGTCAACATTTCTGGTGGGGTAGGCATTTTACGACCCGAACAGACCATGCATCACTTATCTGGTTAAAGAACTTAAGGAATCCAGAAGGAATTTTGGCTAGATGGATTTCAGTGTTAGAGACCTGTAATTTTTCCATTCACCATAGGCCAGGGAGGTTGCATTGTAATGCTGATGGTTTGTCTAGAAGGCTTTCCAGTTACTGCAAACGCAAGGATTGTCCTGATTGTTATTTTGGGGATTGTGTAGATTCTGGTGGTTGAGAAGATTCTGTGCCCATGCATATGGACAGAAGTTCATTGTCCTCTCCCGCTGGGATTGTTTCTGTGAGAACCATAGAAAGGTACAATTCGGCGAAGTCAGGGACTCGCAATTCTGCTGATGACAATGGTTCAAGTACAGTCCCTGAAACGTTCTACTTTCCCATTTTTCCGTTCGTTCAGTGTTCGTTTACCGTTCGTTTAGCGTTCGTTCACCGTTTTCCGTTCACGAAGCGTTCTCCGTTTTCCGTTTATCGTTTTCCGTTCTCCGTTTATCGTTCACCGTTTTCCGTTTATCGTTCACTGTTCATATTTCCTCATTTTCTTTCGAAACATCAATGAGAAAGGACACGCATTATTGTGAGATATGAAGCGAAAAGGCGGCAGAAAACTGTCCTATCATATCAGGAATTTAATTCTCAAATACAAACGTCTATCATTTTCAACAGTGAAAATTCAAAGAAAATTACAGGACTCGCATCAATTTGTCACATCGAGACTAGTTTTGATAAGCTGTGGTGAAAGGGGGAGGGGGTGGATCTCCGTTTAATCAGACAATAGTTTGTGAATTCTACGTGCATTTATTGTGCAATTAAGATTACATTTCTATTGCATACCACATTTAAATGTTTTGTACATTTACACAACAACGTATCACAATGTTTGCTTTGCTGAAACTAAAATAATTAATGCTATATTCATAATTACCTGCAGAAAATGCAGAGTACTCTGTTTATGTAACACAAAACACTTATATCCAGGGGTCCTTGTTTGCCCATCTCTCGGAACTGTATTTTCTTTTGGCATTTACTGTTTGTTGCTTAGTCGTTACATTCTTACCAGCTTTCCATCCAAGGAACTTATTAGAAATATTCTGAGTAAACAGATCATTTTGCTGTTATCGTTTTCCGTTTATCGTTCACCGTTTTCCGTTTATCGTTCACCGGTCTCCGTTTATCGTTTTCCGTTTATCGTTCACCGTTTTCCGTTTATCGTTCACCGTTTTTCGTTCTCCGTTCACTTTCCGTTTAGCGTTCGTTCACCGTTGAAGTGGGAAAGTAGAACGTTTCAGGGACTGTAGATACTTGGTCTGTTGATCAATTACGAACATGACAGTATTAAGTGCCTGCAATTAGACGATTTATTAATTTGAAAGAAAACAGCATAGTTAAGCCTCCAGAAGTGTTGTTTTAGATGCGTCTCCTGACTTATTATAAACCAATAAACCTATTATGGTTTATGGGAGTCTTTGATAGTCAAAAACAGTATGTTGTATTATCAGTGGATCTCACCAGATAGTAGGAATACTTTGTTGTTAGTTGTTCCAAGGCAAATAAGATCTCGGATATTTCACGAGTTACATGGTAACAGAACTGCTGGTCACTTAGGAAGAGAACGTACCATTAAATCAGTCACACGTAGGGTGTATTGGCCTGGTATGTCTTCTGACATTAAGCGTTGGTGTAAAGATGTTTGTGCAAGAGCAAAAGCTGGTCCAGGTTTTGGGAAATCACCTCTTCATCAGTCAATCACAGGCGCTCCTTTAGATAGGGTAGGCATAGATATATAGTAGGCCCTTTACCCCGCACTAGCAATGGTAATGAGGATATAATAGTCCTCTGTGATTATTTTTCCAAGTGGTCTGAAGCTTGGACAGTTTCTGATCATACTGCATTTACAGTTGGAGACAAAGTAGTAACTGAATTTTTCTGTAGATTTGGTTTCCCTAAACAGATTCACTCAGATCAATATCAAGAGTTTGCTGAACTTTTTAGTGTCTTGTGTGCAAAATTAGGAATTGATTGATTGATTGATTGATTGATTATTTATTGCTTTCCGCCACACTTAACAATTTTTCAGTTATCTGGTGGCGTCCAGTTTTTGTTGGTGGAGGAGAGAACCCAGATACAATGTACCTGGGAAGAGACCACCGACCTTCCGCAAGTAAACTGGCAAACTTGCTCACATAACGCCGCGGCCGAGATTCGAACACGCGCCATTAGGAATTGAAAAGACACCACTACTCCATATAGGCCACAGTCAGATGGTTTAGTTGAGAGGATGACTTTATTACAAATGTTGTCTTCCTATGCAAACCAGAATATGGGTAATTGGGATGATAATCTTCCATATCTCCTTACAGCATGTAGATCTACCATTCAAGAAAGTACAGGTTGCTCTCCAAATTCAATCATGCTAGGACGTGATATTTTGAGTCCAGTATATCTTATCATAGAGAATCCTCCTTTTATATGTCCTGTAGAATATGTAGATTGATTGTTTATTTGTTTTACGTCCCGTCGAAATTTTTTCACTCATATTGAGACTAACGGAGAATTTCATGTTTAAATGGAATATCATTAGTAATCTAAATAATATACACGTATTAAGATTAGAAATAATCTGCCAGGAGTTATCGCCTCTTTAGAATTAGAGTGCTGAGATCTGTTAGTTAAAACATTACTAATAAATCAAACACATGATGTTTAACACACTCCCTGTTGTGTATCCATACACTGTATTATGTGTATATATGTGTGCGTTAAAATAGTTTTTTTTTTACGAAAGGGGGACATAAATTCTGTATGTTCTTTCGTTTTCCACCCATAGGTGTCCATGTTTGCTAACGCCTCTGTCAAAACCGAAATTACAGATTCTTGTAAAATCGCTTTGTACAATTTAAATTGCTTTGTCAATTTATGGTGCAATTTTTTAAGATAAGATTGTTTAGAGCTCATAAACAAATGACTAAGATTTTGATTTCAATCAGAATAAAACATATTTGCCCGATGTTTGATATCATCTACATCTTCAATTCCGTTCCGTTTTTCGTTCCGCATTTTAGTAATACCCAACGAATATTGTAGGGTGCCCTCATCTTCGATGCATAGCCCTAATTAAATGTAAAGGTTGGCACGTGAGTGAATTAAAAAATACAAGTACACTGTATAATTCAGCTAACGTCCAGGATACACGTTTTTGTTGAAGATTTTGTGATTTATCCCAATTCCAACATCCATTTAACCAGGAGTAACATTGTTTCAATGCCTATAGGTCAGAGACACATTGATACAATACACAGCTGGTATAAATAAATGGGTCTCTCAATTTCAATACAAAAATGTTAGTAAAACGGCAGTTGATGATTTTCTTTAGAGGTTCAGCTGTCCCTACAAAAATCACATGCTGCATAAAAACATTTCAAAACCGTAGGAAAACATTGAACAGTCTGTGATTAAATATAGTATGCAGGACGCTTATGACTTATTATCTTTCATCGTGTTTATTAAATTCGATATGCCACGTTATCATACTTTGCCGCAAATAATGCTAACAGTGAAGATATGAAAAATTGATTTTTTTTCATAGATAATTTCCTTTAGCTCTTGGGATCGTGTTGTGTATTTGTTATTATCAACTATTATTAGGTTTTTAATTACAAAGACTGCAATTGTATTGTCTAACATGATAATATCAACCAGAAGTCGGTTACAACTGATCAAGGAATCTTCTATTTGTTTCATTTCATGCGTTCTAGGTTTTCAGTTGTTATGGGTTTAAAGGATATAACTGAACATGCAACAATTACATTCAAAAGTATAATTGATTCGAATACAACAGTATTGCATCATAAAGACATACACAAATTAGGCGACATGATTAAATGTGATCTTCTCATACCTCATCTCTGATCCATATCATTTTTCTGAGTAACTCGGTAATAATTTACATATGGAAATGCACTTAACTAATACTTTTATGTGGGATGTCTTTTGGGGTTTACTTTCTAAAAAGTAAGATGGATCGGTGATCGAAACGCGCTACCTAAACGGACCTTTTGGACAAGATTAGCATTATAGAGTGCAACCCTTTCAAGCGGGATGTTTGATAATCATAATGAGCAAATTTTCAAACAGAAGGTTTGCTTCTGGCGCAATTCATTAATGATATAATTCCTATGTCGTTTATCAGTGGTATTTGTTTTTCTCGACACGCCAACATTTATTACTTTGTGAACAGGTGACATTCTCGAGCTAAAACCTGTTTGACATAAAAATCCAGGGAACAACATCAGTGCATCTAATTGTTTCAAATGTATGTTATATTGTTGATTTATCGTCAGTATACGTGTTTTAGTGTACAGACTAGCGTATATGCGTCTGTCACATTTGCAACATCATATCGGCACTAATTGCACGCAATTTTTCCATAAACTTATTTTCAGATACGCCCACCCCTCACCACAGTACATCCCGAAATATCCTTTACACTTAATATAATCCTCTGTTTGTATACATATTCTTGAAAGCACATGGTCCAGGCCACGAAAGTACTTCTCATAATTATAAAAAAAAATGTCGAAAGTTGATTTCGTGTACTAATATATTGAACAATTCACCCAATGGTCTGTCGTGATACATGTATGAACCATAATACTCTTTAAACTGATTTATGAATTAGTGGTTTTGTTGACAGTGTCCACAGATAATCAATCATACATGATAAAACATACCAGATTGAACCTCCACCGCACGTCACTAATGGGTTGTCGTCCGATTTGCCAACTTCTTCTTGAATGATAGTCACGAAACATCTTTCACTCAAACATGGCACTGATGCGTTTTCAACAGACATTAAACTTTCCAAAGACATTTTTTCTACTTTAAAAATAAAACTTTCATCATCATGGCTATAGTTCCGTGACAGTCACTAGTTTATTTCTCTATTCCGCTGCAGCTTAGATGCAATGCACGCCCGAATACGCAAACGTGGTGAATACCAATGACAAAACGCATCATAAATTGTGCAGTATCCCCGATCAGATCAATCGCGGAGTTTATTGAGCCTTTATCTAATTCTCATTTACTGTTGGGGTTTCCATAAATCAGTCGTTTATCGGGCGTTAAAAATTCTATTTAAAGTTTCCTGTGTTGCTTTAAACTATGGCTGAATAATCAAATGGATGCTGTTCAGTTTTCAAATTACAACAGGTTGACTTTAACGATGAGGTGTCTTCCTTTCTTTTTTTTTAAAGCTCTTCACGGATCTTATTTAAAGGGTGTTATATCTAAGAACACCATGAGAATAAAAAAGTCAGTTTTGTCTGTATTTCTCCTTCTTGAAGGATCTCGCATCAAAGAAATTGTTTAAAGTGATTAACATTTAACGGAAGCTGATGAAACCCAGAACTTTTGGATTTCTTCGATTGTGCATTTTGCGTTTCACCATCTTCCATTGTCTGCGTGCGCAGAGTGTTCTCAATTTATCCATGGCGTCAGTCGTAGTAATGTCGATTTTAATTGTCATGAAACATTCATCACATATCAGGTTTTTTTTTAAATCCCTTCCATTACATGTTACGTCGTCTCGTGTGATAATTTATCAAACACACGGGCGAATCTTATCGTGTCAAAATTATCAAAATTTAAAAATAAATTCCTTGTATTTAGTTGATAGGGTGTTGAATATTTTTGGAACATAATTTTCTTTAGAGGCCAAAGTGTACATGTATGTGGGCTTCGTCAAAAATGTAGTTCTACACAATATATTGTTATTAGATTATACAGGGTTTGATCAACTCTGATTCATCTGTTTATTTAATCACATAAATTTGAAACACGACTCGCAAGTTTCACATTCCTTTCGGAATAGCCTTAAAGACTAAAAAATGTGGCAAACAGTTTACAGAACCAATTTAAACATATTATAGGAACAAGAAATATACGGAGATGGCGTATGTGTTAGTTGTAGTATTCCTGTAGAGTTTTAATTTCAAACCTAGCTGTCTTTTTCATCAATATGTTATATTCATTGTTTGCTGTTTTAGACTTGTAATTACATGTAGCTACTTTTCATTATCCCAATTTCTGTAATTATACAAAGGATGCACTGTCGTCAGCGAGGAGATCTGTTTTAATTCAAAATACCCCCTAGTCATTGTATGAACTGCGAAACGGAAAAACTGTAATGAACATCTCAATGAAAACAATTATCTTGTGTATACCGGAAATTTTGTTTCTCGCTGTGTATCAGAGCATGTTCAGCGATCCCAATAGACTTTAAACAAATCGTGGAAGGTATTCTACTGTGTAAAGAACACTACGTATATGTACAGTTCTTCTGAGTTCACAATGAGAGTTTACGGGTCGCGGTAGCCTTTATGTATTTATTAGGGCACTCGCTTCGTAACCGGAAGGTTTCGGGCTTGATTAGCGGCGTCAAACCTAAGGTATTTAACACAGGTAGTGAATGCTCCTTCATCAAGAACTTGAAAGTTACCTGTCTTTCGGAGATACCCTTAAAAACGAAAGTCCAGTTTCATGAGCCCCGTGAGGATCCGGGTTGTTAGAATAGATCCTCAGTACCCCTTGCTTGTCGTAAGAGGCGACTAAATGGGGCGGTCCTTCGGGTGAAACCGCAAAAAGATCCCTCCCTGCTCAAAGGCAATAAGCGCCGAGCAAAGGCCTAAATTTTGCAGCCCTTCACCGGCAATGGTACTACACCTGCTGTGATACGGGACCTCAGTTTTTGCGGTGTCATCCGAAAGACCACCCCATTTAGTCGCGGGATGAAGTATTATATGATTAATGATATCTTGTTTAACGTCCCGCTCGAGAATCCTTATCTAACATGGTAACGTCACCATTGCCGGTGAAGGACTGCAAACTTTAGACCTATGCTTGGTGCTTATGGCCTTTAAGCAAGGAGGGATCATTAACGTGCCACACCTACTGTGACACGGGCCCTCAGTGTTTATGTTCTCATCCGAAGGTCCGCCCCATTTAACCACCTCTTACGACAAGCAAGGGGTACTGAGGATTCCGGATCCCCATGGGGTTGTATAAAATATATTATGTAAAGTCTTTTATCAGTATGGGCACTTCGGGGGCATTTATATTTATGAAATGAACACGTCTTGCATTATACTACGCTGAATGTTTAGAATTTAGCTTAGATAAAATTATTCAGAACAGGAAAATTATTTTGCATTCCATGGGACCAGCAATACTTTTCAAGGAACATATTGCATGGGACTGAACTTTTATTTTTTTTTTTGGATACATATGTATTGACCTTTTTTGTAATTTTGTAATTTTCGAGTTTGAAAGCGACGAAGTTCAAAATTTGCGATAAGCATATTACTTTCCGATATTTTACACGCCATTATATGTGACGTTAAATGCGACCTGGAACGAGAAGGTATGAAAACAGCTGTTACCCATTTTATAAACTGATTATATTTAACAAACAAAAAGTCCAATTATCACGTTAACAGCTTGTAAATACGTCGTATTATGGTAATTTTGTGCTGCTTACAGGTGCACTACATAGTGTAGATGTCAGCAGGAGTGTAGACTGAGGGTTTTTTTTCTTCAGGTCATCAGAGCGAACTCAGGTGACCCACTGCAATTGGCCTGCGTCCGTGGTACGTTAATAATTGAAAATTTTTAACTTCTTGATAACTACCAATCTAATTCTTTTCAAATTTAGTATGAAGCATCTTTGGGACAAGGCGGACATAAATATAAATTTTAGGACTCCTGCACCCCTGGGGCCTTAAGGACGAGGCCAAAACTGCCAAAAAGTTCCCGATTTTCGAAAACATTCTCTCTAGAACTACACATTTTTAAGAAAAAATAAATACATAGTAATGAAGAGCAGGAAGGCCTTTATTAGAACTGAAAATTTCATGATCCCCAGGGTGGGACCAAACTTAGTATTTAGTTTTCAAGCGTAAAAGTGGGAAAATGCTATTGATACCAAAGTGAAACTAAATGGATATTTATAATGAGCAGGTACTCCTTTACCAAAATGTAAATTTCGTGATCCCAAGGATAGGGTTTTGGTATGAGAGTGGATTCAAAATATTCAGTGATTACATGTGTTAACTAATGAACATTTTTAACTACTTGATAACTACCATTCCAAATATTCTTAAATTTTGTATGAAGCATCTTTTGGAGACGAAGGACACACATTGTAAATTTCAGGTCTCCTGCTCCCCTGGGTGCTAAGGGATCGGCAAAAACTGAAAGGATAAGAGAAATGCAAATTGTGAAATTTCAGATCATAGCTCCCCTAAAAAAATACACAAAAGCTTCAAAAATATTTTCTACGCCCATACGTGTGAGAAAAACCAAATGGAAAGTTATTATCCCCATGAAGCCCTTTTCCAATATTGTGAAATTCATTGCACCTTGGTCAAGGAAATATGGGCTAATTTAAATGCTTCAAACTTCGTCTTTCTGTCTGTTGTAACTGAATGGGCATTTTATGTATATATAGAAAGATCCTAAAACTGCGAACAAAAGACACCAGAATGAGGCTTACCTATGAAACCCTCAGACAGGTCTATCATACTCAGGTGACCGTGAAGGCCTCTGAGCCAGAGTCAGCTTAACTGCGAAAAATGGTTAAATAGAAGCTGAGCACAGCTAGGCCTACAGCACGTGCATTCTGTTCTGATCTTCACCATTTCACAAAATACACATTGGAAATTAAAACTGACCTTGTAACGGCATATACTTGTGCTCCCAGTTCCTATCAACTTCCAAATTTACATAATTTTAAAGATCGAAGACAATTGAAATTACATTCATAAATAATAAATTACTGCAATTCCTAACTTTAATTTGAATTAAAATATGTTTTCATTATTCAAACAACCATCGTGCATTTAACATCAAGTACAGCATTACGCCGCGTTTCCACATCCTAACTAACACTGCTTTATTAGAATAATGTATTGTGATCGCTAGTTTTAATTTTAATTTTTTGAAATGCACCCTTTGCAGAAGGCCTAACGATTAGTTATCAACAATGTAACATGTATGATATTTTTTCTACTCAAAAAATAATTAATAGCTGCACAGTTTATAGTAAAAACAACGCCAATTACAGATATTTAAAGGAATAACCTTACCACAGGGTATACTCGTATTGCCGATTTCATACTCGCGTTCCTCGCTATGTTCTTTGATAATATCATACATTGAATATGATGTAATCGTTCTCAGTAATATTTATCAAATATTTTACTGAAATCTGAACAAATATTTCAAAACTCTTCAGCAGGAAAATTCCTTACACAGTCAATTTGGGACATATTACGGAGTCACCCAGAGTGTGAAATGGAAAGCCGTATTGGGACTCCGCGAATACGGATTTCAATTTCACACCCTGGATGACTCCGTATTATGTCCGAAACTGACTGTAACTAATAACTGTTTACATTTCCAATGATTCTACGTTTGATAGCTTTACAAATTGTAATGTTAGCCATTTCTTTATGAATGCACTGCAATTCTGAACAATGTTCGAATGAATCTTGCATGAACAAGTGAAGATAACAAAAGTGATCAAGCTTATAAATGCAATAAAGAATGCAAAAATTATGAAACCCCTGGACATACCAGCGATAGGATCAGAAAGATTAAGCAGTTCCTGTTGACCGGCACACCCGCCGTGAGTTCTACACCTTGATCAGGTAAATGGAGTAATCTGTAGTCAAAACCAGTGTGTAAAGAATGGCCTAACAATTAGGATAAAGCATGTCAGACAGCAATCAACCCATCGATAGCTTTCATTTGAAAATTAGATCGTTAGAACGACCATAGAATTTGCGAAATGCTGACTTTGAACGAAACACTTCAAACTTCTATAATATAAACTTATTTGTAAGTAGCCTGTCGTGATTTAAGAATTAATAAAATGGAGAACATGCTCTCGCCTATCGAAGCAATTGAGAGAAATAAGCAATATATGCAGGTAATAATGGAATAAAATCACTGATACAAAATATGGGGAGATGACGTTAAAGTCATCTCCTATGTCAAGTTGTGTTGTTTGTTTGCTATTGACATCTATGTTCAATAAAATATCCAATTTGAAGCTGACAAGAAAGACTGGTGTTTTTTATTTGAGTTCACTGAGATATATCGAATCGACATAGGAATGAAAATGAGCATTGTTAATAGACAAAACGTCGTCGATATGTTTAAATGTCGAGTTTATTACGATATAATGCAGTTTCATTTCATGAATATCCTGCATAGAGCCCCATCTTAACGCCAAACCCATGGTCCCAGGGGAAATGAATTCCAAAATTCTACAAGTTGCAACATATAAAATTATCTAATTTATCCTCATTTTCACCTTTTTTAAAAGTCATTTACTAATAAAAAGTTAGCAATGCTTTTCATGTTATCCGAGTATAATATTCCTTTCCGTTGCGATCCGATTTCGTTTCTACTCGAGTACTACAGGGCCAATTTTACAATATATAGCTGGCAAAAGGAACAAAACTTTTAAAGAACTAAAGCCATGAAGTGCCAAAATCGTCCCTGTCACCAAAATAAGTGAAACCCACTCCAATAATACTTTAAGATTGATAGGTTATAAAACATTTTATTTTTAACAATATCTTTTCTAGTTTTCTTTTTACAGTCATTCAAAATTGATATAGTTTTCTACTTGTTTACGATGACGTTATGATGTTGACGTTATTTACTGTGATGTCATGAGGAAAAGGTTATGTATAAGAAGGTAATATGTACGTAAAGACCCTGAGGCCGTACACTGAATGCAAAATATTAATATGGAATGAGAGAAAATTACATAGCATAAAGAGATACATATTATAATTACTTAGTTTATTTTTAACGGGGCAATGTGCCTTACTGAAGAAAAATCCTCAAAAATATAATAATGAAATGATACACAGAAATTGTGTTTGTTCATTCAAATGAGAAGTTTACATGCAAATAAAATTAACAATAGTTAAATTTATCTAAAAAATGGGAATATAGTGAATATTGCATGCAAATGACAATTTATTCTATATCATAAAATATCCCATGTATTCAAAAATACCCTGAACTTAATGTGCATTATAGTGAACCTCTTGAACAAAGTTTGCTTTAAATATTTTTTTACTTCGTTCTCTAGAGATTTGTACATGATAAAGAATTGATTCCTTTCTTGTATAGGGAAGTAAAGGAATATAAACTATTATTTGTTTCACTATTAGTATTATATACATATAACTGTTATATAATATTTAAACCCCTTGGGGACCCGGGCTGTTAGAATAGATCCCCAGCACCCCCTAGCTTGTCGTAAAAGGCGACTAAATGGGGCGGTCCTTCGGATGAGACTGCAAAAACCGAGGTCCCGTGTCACAGCAGGTGTGGCACGTTACAGATCCCTCCCTGCTCAAAGCCCATAAGCGCCGAGCATAGGCCTAAATTTTGCAGCCCTTCACCGGCAATGGTGACGTATCCATTATGAGTGAAAGATTCTCGAGTAGGAAGTTAAACAATATATAATCAATCAATCATATAATATTTAATAACAATGTCACTCTATTGTCGTGGGGATCCGGGTTGTTAGAGTAGATCCTCAGTGCCCCTTGCTTGTCGTAAGAAGCGACTAAATGGGGCGGTCCTTAGGATGAGACCGCAAAAACCGAGGTCCCGTGTCACAGCAGGTGTGGCACGATAAAAATCCCTCCCTGCTCAAAGGCCCTGAGCGCCGAGCATAGACCTAAAGTTTGCAGCCCTTCAGCGGCAATGGTGACTTTCCATATGAGTGAAACATTCTCGAGCGGGACGTTAAACAGTATATAATCAATCACTTGCGCTATTGTCTGTTTACACAAATGCAATGAAATTGAATTACTAAGTCAGAACCAGTGCAACATGCATAGGAAATGCATATTGTACGTTGTACACGTATAATTTCTAAAATGGTACAACTGACATTTACTTTTCTATCAATCCCCATTCTTATTGCGTTTCTAACAACCAAACAAACAAAATTTCCGGCACGGTTAAGCTCAGAAATCATTTTTCTTCTAAAGTCTAAATTTCCTCTCAACAATCCGACAACAGACTGACTTTAACGATATTATGAGCATTCCCACCTAGGCCTGACCACCATGTTGTGACGTCACGAAATCACATCTCCACACCAAATAATCCGACTCTTCCAGATTAATCAAATTTACAAATATATTTAAGTAAAATTAATAAAATACAAAATCTAGACTGGTTTGCTCAAAACCTTAGTTAACTTTGACCACTGGTTATATTTACTAGCCACTGGCTAACTACCACTGGTCAAATTTCTGTTGCTCAGAGTAAATTTAGGGCTTACTAACCAATGGTTAAGCACATTTAACCAGTGGTTAGTATCCCAAAATGCCTTGCAACTTTATCCGTCTGCTGAATATGGCTACCAAAAAAAAAGGAAGAGGCACTTTATATAATTGAACAAGTTGAGAGGTACTTGCCTTTTCATTCATTCTAAGCAAACAAATGCTGTACCAAATGCCAAAAAGACGGAAATTAGGCGTAAAATCACTGATGAGGTCAATGCCAGAGGGGGGACTTGCAGGACAATAGATCAAGTAAAGGAAAAGTACAGGAAGGCCTGCTTGAAGGGGAAAAAATAGCACAAATGAAGACTGGTGGGGGTCCACCTCCTCCCCTGGACACCATCACCAAGAAGATCCTGGATATTTATGACGATTCCCCTAATTTTACAAGATACTTCACCTAAAGCTGGTGACGTCTCAATATGAGTGAAAAATTCTCCACGGGACGTAAAACAAACAAAAAACAAAACAAACACCAAAGCATGCATCCAAATTCAATGAAGTAAAATATATGTAAACAATTCACAGCTTTATGTCAATCGATGGGATGTGACGATATGTCATACACATTTTGCAAGACATGACATATTGTTGTGCTTTGATAGTCACCCCCCCCCCCCCTTTCCTTCCCGAGTGAAATTATATTTATATCAAAACCGCAAACTTTGTAAATTCTTGATATACCATTATTTTGTATATGATATCGTTTTGTTAGAATTTGTATCGTTATCGTTAATTAGTGTTTTGTGTAATGCTGCCTGTAAGAAATTATACGTCTTGTTTGACACCACGAAAAAAAGTATATAAACAAAAATAAACAAAACGCATTGGATTGTGCACTGATTTTCAATTCATAAACCCTTGCAACTTAACAGAGTTATGATTTTAAAAAGCAGTGCCGTCATCGTTGTCAAGGGGGCGTTTCCCCATACAAGTTACATTATACAACAATCTAATTAAAATTAGATCCTTTGATCCGCTCATATATATCGCTACACTAGTAGCGATATACGTGAGCGAATCAAAGGATCTAATTTTAATTAGATTGCATTATACAATATAAACTAAATTTTTTTTCGGTGTGAGC
This sequence comes from Ostrea denselamellosa, assembly GCA_024699665.1. Taxonomy (NCBI): domain Eukaryota; kingdom Metazoa; phylum Mollusca; class Bivalvia; order Ostreida; family Ostreidae; genus Ostrea; species Ostrea denselamellosa. The sequence continues at coordinate 521,937 of JAMZEH010000055.1, read as the reverse complement.
AGCCAATGAAATTGCGTATTACAAATAAAATTAAGTTACAGAATATTGTAGTAGTGATCTCTTAAAATTTCAAATAAAATATTGAGTATATGCATATGTACCATTAGCATTATAATCTCACATGGCTTAACTACATGTACATACAATGTATTAATTGACTTGTTCTAAATTACAAGAACCATCACCGATGAAACATTTATAAGAAAGATACCCAAGAGGCTTATGAACCACAGCGCTCACCTAAGTCATTTTCTCGTACGCAGATTTTTTTTTTCATTTACACTTCAGAATTTTAATTGTAGCATCATCCTGGCTATAGAATGAATCACTGTGTGTACTAATCAAGAGGATGCTTGAATATTTAATTGACAGACTGTGTCATCATTGTTCTTGAGAATATGTAAAACTTGCACTACACGATGGTAGGAAGTGTGATCATAATTTGACGCACGCCCGCGTGGCGCAGTGGTTAGAGCGTCGGACTTAAAGATCTGATGATCCTTGAGTCGGGGGTTCGAATCCCACTGTGGGACGTGGGTGCCGGTCTTTCGGATGAGACCGTATAAACCGAGGTCCCGTGTCGCAGTAGGTGTGGCACGATAAAGATCCCTCCCTGCTCAAAGGCCCTGAGTGCCGAGCATAGGCCTAAATTTGCAGCCCTGTCACCGGTAATGGTGACAGCCGCCGGATAGCTGAAAAATTGCTCAGGCGGCTATAAACAAACAAACAAACAAAAATTTGACGAACTGTACACTGGTCAAAGGGCAAAAAATAGCTTTTTTTAAATGATATATGTTTATGTAAAAGATAACACTGTTGTTGCCTTCCCTGGGTGATCACCGATTATATAAACTAGAATTCACACTATACGAGGACAAATTGAAGACGTCGTTCTTGTGAAGATTTTGAAAGTCTTTTCTTTATAATTATATTATAATGATTTTTTTGTTGTTGTAAATTTTAAAACCACAACTGTGGCCCCGCCATCACCTTTGCGTCTTGGTTTGATGAAACTCTAAGCTACTCTATATGAGTACACTAGTGTATCCTTTAACAATTGGGTCATGGTGTTAACAACAAGAGGTTCATGGGCCATATCGCTCACTTGGGCCCATTAGTTAATGAGTGGTTCTTGAAAAGATTTTCCCTATATATTCGCATGTAAAACTTTGATACCCTATTGTGGTCCCATCCTATCCCCGAGAGTCATGATTTTATCAAACTCGAATCTGCACTATGTCACAAAGCTATCATTTAAATTTGAACTTTTCTGGCACAGTGGTTCTTGAGAATAAGATTTTTAAACTTAAGATTTCCCCTATATATTGGCAAGTAAAACTTTAATCCCACCTACCCCTGGGACCATGATTTTAACAAACTTGAATTAGCACTATGTAATTATAAGAAACTGTCATCTAATTTGAACTTCTACAGCCCCAGTGGTTCTTGAGAAGATTTTGCCTATATACATGTATTCACATGCAAAACTTTGTTCTACTATTGTGGCCCCACTCTACCCCCCGAAGGCCATGATTTTAGCAAAATTGAATCTGCGTTATGTCACAAAGCTGCCATGTAAATTAGAAAGTTTTTGGCCTAGTGGTTCTTAAGAAGATTTTTAAAGATTTTCCCTATATATTCGCAGATAAAACGGATTCCTTATTGTGGCCCCAACCTGTTTCTGTGGGACATGATTGTAACAAACTTGAATCTGCATTATGTCAAAAAGGCGCCATGTAAATATGACCTTTTCTGGCCCAATGGTTCTTGAAAAGGTTTTTAAATGTCTCCACCCTATTTTTGTGATCATCTCTCCTCTGAATCCCCTTAACCCAAGGATGATTGGAACCAAGTTTGATTCAAATTGGTACGCTCGTTCTCGAGAAGATTTTAAAATTTGTCACTGTTGTTTCGCTATTATGTTCCTTAGAGAATGACGTTGCCCTTTATTGGAAAAACTTGAACCCCCTGCAACCAAGGATGCGTTTTGCCAAGATAGGTTAAATTTGAAACTGAAGCCTAGTGGTTCTGGAGAAGATGTCGAAAATGTGAAAAGTATACAAAAAGATGGGCAATGGACAACAGGTGAGCTTTCAGCTCAGGTAGTTAAAACTGAAATTCCAGTATATGAAGATGTATACTTGCTTATCGATAACATTGTACATTTGTGGTTTTTTGAGAAGAAAACTGTAAATGCAATTTTCGTAATAGTACTAGTATACGATCTTACATGTATGCAAAACTTGTGACCCCACGTCTTTACTCTGGAAGCCAGGGTAATGATAAGCTTGAATATTTACACTTAGTCTGTGGTTCTTTATAGTATTTGAAAGAATTTCCCTATAAAGCCCTATGTAAAATTTCTCGAACGCGTAATTGAGGCCCCGTCCTTTCTAGAGTATTCATGAATTTCTTCATTATATATAGAGGCCTTCATAGAAGTTTCGGCATTTATCATTGAATGATTAAAATAATCTACACCATTTCTCAATCATTTTCCAAGGGAAGATGGCAGGAACAAATTTGAATTCCCAGTACTCAAGGATTCTTTTTGGCAAAACAACGAGCATTTCTGAATAAGCGAAAATCACATGAGTATGCAAACCAGGCGAGCTTAAAAAATAAAAAACGGAAGAAACGTCGTGTACGACCTTAACGCTGGACTGTAAAATGTCCGGACTTTTTCCTGCCCCTTAGGGATACTGGGAAAAGATTAAAATACGTAAGGTGAATTTTTGGTTCCAGGTTGATCTAATACATATTTCTACAAAAATAGATATCAGACAAAATACCTCTTACTCACAATCAAACATAGAAATACCCCCATATATTATTGGTTTGTTGGGATAAAATAGGGTACATCCTATTTGTTGATAGGAGAAATTATCCACCACCAATTACTTTTATTATAATTCCTTCAATTTCAGCGCTGTTTTCCTAAGATACCTAATATTGTAATATATTACGTCAATACGTTAAGAATATTTTCCCACGCTTGCACGCACAAATTACACTCGTTTTCCTGGGTTTTGTCCATCTTCTGGCTCTTTAGAATTCCCTTCATCAGAACCATATACACCAGCATACTGGTTAGACTTGTACGACCTTTCCTCTTCTCTAAGATACTCAATGGAATTGTCACTTCCAGACTTCTGGTCTCCATCAGCATTAAATGCTGCGTTATCGCTGATTACGGTGAGGTAGGTGGTTTTCTTTTCCACCTTTTCTTTTCGCTTTCGACGGATGAAAATAATGATAATGGCGACGATGATTATCAACACTACCACTCCTCCAACAGAACCACCTAGTATTCCTACTAATCCTTCCGGGCCAGATTCCGGATTTCCTGTACGCTCGTTTTTCGAACATTGTGTGTCTGAAAATTTAATGAAGTGATTACTTTTATATACTGATGTCAACAAGGCACTTTAAGAAAATGCCTATATATTAATGTATTTACATTCAGTGAATCTTATCTCTTATTACAAGCCGCGGACGATCGCGGTCTGTCCTGATATCGGTTTTTAAATTAATAATAATAATGATTGGTTTTTATGTAGCGCTTTTTCCAGCATATGCTGCTCAAAGCGCTTCACAATACATTATTACTTCAGCAGACTTTATAACATTCCAGAGCTTTCTTAGTGCAAGTTGCCGTTAAGGCGCTAGAGCACTAACATTCTAACAATATCTTTCACTGTCTATAGCCCAAAACCCCTTTTACATTTGGGTGGAGTGGGAAATTCGTGTCAAGTGCATCTCCCAAGGACACAACGTCCGTCTTGCCGCAGCCAGGACTCGAACCCACAACCTTTCGATCGAGAGTCTAATAGTCCAAAAATTAGTGCAAGTATTTAATTGGAGATTTAATTATTGTTAATTTAACGTTTGATTTGTATAATCTCTAGAAAGACAATTCAAGCGTATATAAAATTTAATAAACAGCATAGTTGTCAATTTGTACTGTGTTTGTTTCGGGTTCAATTTATTTCATTTCTATCACTATTCGCTCATGAAACACAAAAAGGATGTAGTGTTTTGTGGATTCAAGACTATTTTCAACTTGAATTAAATTTAAGTCGTCTTATGGTGATAAGGGAAGTCGAGTCTAGACTAGTAAAAGCTCCAAACAAAAACACCTTGTAAAGTTCATCTTCTGCGTTTTGTTGGGTTTTTTTTCGCCACACTCAACAATTTTTCAGTTACCCAATGGCGTCCAGTTTTTTGTTGGTGGAGGAGAGAACCCAGATACAATGTACCCGGGAAGAGATCATTGACCTTCCGAAAGTAAACTGGCAAACCATCTCACATATATCGGCGCGAGCGAGAATCGAACCCGCTAAAATTGTCTCTACTAACTAATTTTGAAGATTAAAAGATATCATAAAGTACTTCACAATTACTTTTCATCCAGTAGTGATGCACAAAATGCATATTATTGGTATGATCCGATCTGATAAAAAGGAGTAATAACAGTAATTTAAAAAAAACACCTAGAATTTCTTCATATCTTTTGCTGCCCGATACCTTTGACGCTTGCGTCAAGTTGGTTTCTTGTATTTCTATTGACATTGACTTTGTTTTCATCGTAGACAATGAATACATGTTTGTTGCACACTAGCTCGATCCAGTTTTTTGTGTCACTTGTACGTGTAAACCATTGCCAAATGTTGATCGTTGCCAACTCAAGGGTGTATTGGTTGTTCTGTTTAAGTAACGAAATAATCAGACAGTAAAATACTTCAATCTAGTGTATATTTACTCTAGTTTATATCTTCAAAAAAAAAAAAAAATTAAAAAAACCCGCATCAAATGTTAAATTTAAATATAAACAGTACTGAACAGATATAACGGACTTCTAGATCTCCAAATTCTTTGAACTTGTGTTCCCTTCCACGCCCCGGGGTAACGATGCCAAGGCAATTGCATGTATTGATTGACTGCTTAGGGTTTCACGCCGAGTGGGCAATATTTCAGCCATTTTACGGCAGTTAAGCAACTGAAATATGTTTTGTTTTGAAATTTGAAGTTTCCCTGATGCCGTCAGTGAGCCTACTCTTTTTTCGAAAATTAAGCAACCGATCTTTTATGTGCCAAGGGGGTTGTAATCCTTGACACGGGGAACCCTTTAACGTCCCATCCGACGGACTTAAAAGTTAAAAATAAGTGAACAGGTAAAAATACATATCATTTTTGTATATGAATAAGTTATTTTTCTGTAAAACTCGCATTCTTGTAAACATTTTATAATAATATGATATTCAATATTTGTAAACAGCTTATACATTGATTGCACATTATTAAAAAGTCTATTTCGTGTGGGTATAAAATCACATTCCAAAAGAATGTGTTGTATAGGTAATGGACAGTCACAAGATATACATTGAGGTTGAAGTTCTCCGTTTAATACATATGAATATGTCAATTTTGAATGTCCGATGCGTATTCTTGAAAAAATAATTTCGTCCTGGCGTTTCATTACGATGTTACACGATTTGAATAGAATACAGTTTACTTCTGTCGCATATATTCCAATATATTTGACCGGTCGCTGTAGCTCAGTGGTTAGAGCGTTCGCTTCGTAACCGGGAGGTTGTGAGTTCGAGCCCCGCTCGTGCCATGGCCGCGTCAAACCTAAGACGAAAAATAGGTAGTGATTGCTCCTTCTCAGCATTTAGAAGTGAGAATCACGGGTCTTTCGGATATGTCCTTAAAAACGGAGGTCACGGTAGGCGTTGGCACGTTAAAGAACCCTCGCAAACGGGTACGAGTACAAACCGCCAAGTAATTGCATGTCGTAAACGTAACAGTTGACGCTATATTTACGATGGAAGGTACCTGTTTAAAATATGATAAAGGCAATTCACTACACTGAAAATTTCAATTATTTCTATCCGTTCTTTTTTGGTAACTGCCAGCCACTTGTTTATGGAAAGGTATTTCTACACAATGTTGTATTTATTCACTAGGCATAACTTTCGCGAATCATTTATATTACTGAAGTCTTAATGTGGAAAAGTTTATTCACAAGAACTAATTTTTTCGCAATTGGCTAGTCTTTCAAAATTAGGCGTACATAATATTCTTGCGAATGTGTGCAATTTTAAAGATTAACTATGCATACTTTTAGTATGTTCTTTTAAAGTCACAAACATTTTGCGTATTTAGAATCCAAAGTAGCATTATTTATTTCCAATCTACTTGCATGATTTTTTGTGCTGTTTATGTTTTGTTTTTGTTTGTTTGTTTTACGTCCTGTCGAGAATTTTTCACTCATACTGAGACGTCACCAGCTGTAGGTGAAGTACCATAAATTTAGACCTATGCTTAGCACTCAGGGCCGTAGCAGTGAGGGTTCTTTGACGTGCCAACGCATACCGTGACACGTGACCTTCGTTTTTAAGGTCATATCCGAAACACCCGTGATTCTCACGTCTAAATGCCGAGCGTTTGGCGAAGAAGCAATCACTACCTATTTTTCGTCGTAGGTTTGACGCGGCCATGGCACGAGCGGGACTCGAACTCACGACCTCCCGTTTACGGAGTCAACGCTCTAACCACTGAGCTACCGCGACCGGTCCTGTTTATGTTGTGTTGTTAAATTTACCAACAAAGAAAAGTGTTGGAAACGGTACATGATATGTTCGTCACACGCTTATGAAAAGTGTTATTCATAAGCCATAATACTTTGACACTTTATTTTGTTTATAAACTGTGACAGAAGGTGAACAGACAAACCAAGTTCAACAAGCTGTAATTTTTTTCAAACATTAAAGAAATAATATTAGAAAATTGTTGTTAATCAATTTCTTCGCAGTACAAATTACACTCGTTTTCCTGGGTTTTGTCCATCTTCTGGCTCTTTAGAATTCCCTTCATCAGAACCATATACACCAGCATACTGGTTAGACTTGTACGACCTTTCCTCTTCTCTAAGATACTCAATGGAATTGTCACTTCCAGACTTCTGGTCTCCATCAGCATTAAATGCTGCGTTATCGCTGATTACGGTGAGGTAGGTGGTTTTCTTTTCCACCTTTTCTTTTCGCTTTCGACGGATGAAAATAATGATAATGGCGACGATGATTATCAACACTACCACTCCTCCAACAGAACCACCTAGTATTCCTACTAATCCTTCCGGGCCAGATTCCGGATTTCCTGTACGCTCGTTTTTCGAACATTGTGTGTCTGAAAATTTAATGAAGTGATTACTTTTATATACTGATGTCAACAAGGCACTTTAAGAAAATGCCTATATATTAATGTATTTACATTCAGTGAATCTTATCTCTTATTACAAGCCGCGGACGATCGCGGTCTGTCCTGATATCGGTTTTTAAATTAATAATAATAATGATTGGTTTTTATGTAGCGCTTTTTCCAGCATATGCTGCTCAAAGCGCTTCACAATACATTATTACTTCAGCAGACTTTATAACATTCCAGAGCTTTCTTAGTGCAAGTTGCCGTTAAGGCGCTAGAGCACTAACATTCTAACAATATCTTTCACTGTCTATAGCCCAAAACCCCTTTTACATTTGGGTGGAGTGGGAAATTCGTGTCAAGTGCATCTCCCAAGGACACAACGTCCGTCTTGCCGCAGCCAGGACTCGAACCCACAACCTTTCGATCGAGAGTCTAATAGTCCAAAAATTAGTGCAAGTATTTAATTGGAGATTTAATTATTGTTAATTTAACGTTTGATTTGTATAATCTCTAGAAAGACAATTCAAGCGTATATAAAATTTAATAAACAGCATAGTTGTCAATTTGTACTGTGTTTGTTTCGGGTTCAATTTATTTCATTTCTATCACTATTCGCTCATGAAACACAAAAAGGATGTAGTGTTTTGTGGATTCAAGACTATTTTCAACTTGAATTAAATTTAAGTCGTCTTATGGTGATAAGGGAAGTCGAGTCTAGACTAGTAAAAGCTCCAAACAAAAACACCTTGTAAAGTTCATCTTCTGCGTTTTGTTGGGTTTTTTTTCGCCACACTCAACAATTTTTCAGTTACCCAATGGCGTCCAGTTTTTTGTTGGTGGAGGAGAGAACCCAGATACAATGTACCCGGGAAGAGATCATTGACCTTCCGAAAGTAAACTGGCAAACCATCTCACATATATCGGCGCGAGCGAGAATCGAACCCGCTAAAATTGTCTCTACTAACTAATTTTGAAGATTAAAAGATATCATAAAGTACTTCACAATTACTTTTCATCCAGTAGTGATGCACAAAATGCATATTATTGGTATGATCCGATCTGATAAAAAGGAGTAATAACAGTAATTTAAAAAAAACACCTAGAATTTCTTCATATCTTTTGCTGCCCGATACCTTTGACGCTTGCGTCAAGTTGGTTTCTTGTATTTCTATTGACATTGACTTTGTTTTCATCGTAGACAATGAATACATGTTTGTTGCACACTAGCTCGATCCAGTTTTTTGTGTCACTTGTACGTGTAAACCATTGCCAAATGTTGATCGTTGCCAACTCAAGGGTGTATTGGTTGTTCTGTTTAAGTAACGAAATAATCAGACAGTAAAATACTTCAATCTAGTGTATATTTACTCTAGTTTATATCTTCAAAAAAAAAAAAAAATTAAAAAAACCCGCATCAAATGTTAAATTTAAATATAAACAGTACTGAACAGATATAACGGACTTCTAGATCTCCAAATTCTTTGAACTTGTGTTCCCTTCCACGCCCCGGGGTAACGATGCCAAGGCAATTGCATGTATTGATTGACTGCTTAGGGTTTCACGCCGAGTGGGCAATATTTCAGCCATTTTACGGCAGTTAAGCAACTGAAATATGTTTTGTTTTGAAATTTGAAGTTTCCCTGATGCCGTCAGTGAGCCTACTCTTTTTTCGAAAATTAAGCAACCGATCTTTTATGTGCCAAGGGGGTTGTAATCCTTGACACGGGGAACCCTTTAACGTCCCATCCGACGGACTTAAAAGTTAAAAATAAGTGAACAGGTAAAAATACATATCATTTTTGTATATGAATAAGTTATTTTTCTGTAAAACTCGCATTCTTGTAAACATTTTATAATAATATGATATTCAATATTTGTAAACAGCTTATACATTGATTGCACATTATTAAAAAGTCTATTTCGTGTGGGTATAAAATCACATTCCAAAAGAATGTGTTGTATAGGTAATGGACAGTCACAAGATATACATTGAGGTTGAAGTTCTCCGTTTAATACATATGAATATGTCAATTTTGAATGTCCGATGCGTATTCTTGAAAAAATAATTTCGTCCTGGCGTTTCATTACGATGTTACACGATTTGAATAGAATACAGTTTACTTCTGTCGCATATATTCCAATATATTTGACCGGTCGCTGTAGCTCAGTGGTTAGAGCGTTCGCTTCGTAACCGGGAGGTTGTGAGTTCGAGCCCCGCTCGTGCCATGGCCGCGTCAAACCTAAGACGAAAAATAGGTAGTGATTGCTCCTTCTCAGCATTTAGAAGTGAGAATCACGGGTCTTTCGGATATGTCCTTAAAAACGGAGGTCACGGTAGGCGTTGGCACGTTAAAGAACCCTCGCAAACGGGTACGAGTACAAACCGCCAAGTAATTGCATGTCGTAAACGTAACAGTTGACGCTATATTTACGATGGAAGGTACCTGTTTAAAATATGATAAAGGCAATTCACTACACTGAAAATTTCAATTATTTCTATCCGTTCTTTTTTGGTAACTGCCAGCCACTTGTTTATGGAAAGGTATTTCTACACAATGTTGTATTTATTCACTAGGCATAACTTTCGCGAATCATTTATATTACTGAAGTCTTAATGTGGAAAAGTTTATTCACAAGAACTAATTTTTTCGCAATTGGCTAGTCTTTCAAAATTAGGCGTACATAATATTCTTGCGAATGTGTGCAATTTTAAAGATTAACTATGCATACTTTTAGTATGTTCTTTTAAAGTCACAAACATTTTGCGTATTTAGAATCCAAAGTAGCATTATTTATTTCCAATCTACTTGCATGATTTTTTGTGCTGTTTATGTTTTGTTTTTGTTTGTTTGTTTTACGTCCTGTCGAGAATTTTTCACTCATACTGAGACGTCACCAGCTGTAGGTGAAGTACCATAAATTTAGACCTATGCTTAGCACTCAGGGCCGTAGCAGTGAGGGTTCTTTGACGTGCCAACGCATACCGTGACACGTGACCTTCGTTTTTAAGGTCATATCCGAAACACCCGTGATTCTCACGTCTAAATGCCGAGCGTTTGGCGAAGAAGCAATCACTACCTATTTTTCGTCGTAGGTTTGACGCGGCCATGGCACGAGCGGGACTCGAACTCACGACCTCCCGTTTACGGAGTCAACGCTCTAACCACTGAGCTACCGCGACCGGTCCTGTTTATGTTGTGTTGTTAAATTTACCAACAAAGAAAAGTGTTGGAAACGGTACATGATATGTTCGTCACACGCTTATGAAAAGTGTTATTCATAAGCCATAATACTTTGACACTTTATTTTGTTTATAAACTGTGACAGAAGGTGAACAGACAAACCAAGTTCAACAAGCTGTAATTTTTTTCAAACATTAAAGAAATAATATTAGAAAATTGTTGTTAATCAATTTCTTCGCAGTACTCACATCTTTAAATTACTTTTAAAATCAAAGCCTTAGATTGAAATGCGTAAGAGGAGTCGAATGGACAAACCATGTACTCATTTTGTTATACATTTGCATTATCTCAAAATTAACCAAGTTCAACAACCTGTAAATGTTTATCTGTAAATTTCTCAAAACATAAAGAAAATTTTAAAAAATACCTCACATCCTTATATTCAATAAAGGACTACCTACAATTCTCAATATGAATTTATTTGCAATTTAGTATCAATAGCATTAAAGAAGACATTATTTAAATGTTTACTCATAGACACTATATGCCAAATTTGGCCCCGACTTAGATTCAGATTTGTGTTATCTCAGGGATCATGAAATTTACAGTTTTGTTAGAGGCTTTCCTACTCTACATGAGTATGCATTTACGTTTCCTGACAGGTGTGCACTTCCAGAGAAGCAAACTTTAAAAAACTGGTTAATTTCGACTGTTTTTTTTCCTACTCTTAAGGCCACAGGGTTGAAGGAGTCCCTAAATTTACAATTTATGTCTCCCTTGTCCCAAAGATGCTTTTTATCAAATTTGAAATGATATAAAGAGGAAGCGCGGGGACGCTAAGGTTATGAAAATCTTTACTGAGATAAAATGCGAGAAACAATGTGAAGTCATAATTGAAATAAGTATATCACAATAAGTATACATATTTAACTCCGATTTTATCTCATACAACCCCCCCCCCCCCAAAAAAAAAACCCCAACCAAACATGCAGTTACTAAGATAAAAATAAAAACAAATTGTTACACTGCCTGTGTCTAATCAATATGAAAGTAAACTGGTGACGTCATTACTATCACGATGCTACATGTGTTAAGATTAAACACGTCGATTCGATTTTCCTCTGTCACACATTGAAATATAACTGCAAAAGTAACACACTATCCCGCATACCAAAACAACTTTATTTATATATATATTTCTATAATATACTTAAAGATGTGCGCATTTACTGCTAGAATCATGTAAGTACGAGACATATCAAAATATCTTCGGTAAACGGTGCAAGTAGAGGGGAAAACGTGAACGTTTTAGTAAGATATTTCAGTTTCATTATTTTTCACAATAAATGACATGATTCTAGTTGCATTCCCGTGCGAATATATTGTATTTGCTAACAGATTTCCATTAACATTCGGGATACTGTGTTACATTTGATGATTTTTCCTGCTGTATTTTTAGATATCATGCAAGGATATCTACATCAATTCAAGGGAGGTAACCAATTATCTCAATAAAACTAATTTGTTTATATGAGGAACAATTTCATTGCACTCATACCATTAGCAAAAGATCACATAAGTGACCTATAAATGTCAGTTTAACACACTACATAGCTCAATCTGGTGGCGTCCAGTATTTATAGGTGGAGGAGATATCCCAGATACAATGTACCCGGGAACAGACCACCGACCTTTCAAAAGTAAACTGGCAAACATTCTCACATATATCGGCGCAAGCGAGAATCGAACCCGCGCCGACTAGAGGTGAGAGGCCTTGTAATTTTGAGCGCAATGGTCTAACCACTCAGCCACGGAGGCCCCCGATACACTATATCACACTTTAGAAGTTTAGGACACTTCATTTCAGTGAATAGCCATACTGGTTTTTCATCTACTGAGGAAAAAAGGTTGTTTACTGTAATTACAAATCAAATACTTGTAGTTACTTTACTAACTTCTTATTGAATTACACAAATTCTATGCTTTTTTTGCTCACTTTTTCCCTTTTGAACTTTCCCAAATGGACATGTTTCAAAAATATTGCAGCATATTTCCGATGAAGGGTACTTCCGTCCGTTCTGGTCCTGAGTACACCAGCTGCACCCTGCCACCTCGTAGCAATTTCTATAAAATTAAAAAAAGGAATCAAATTGACACAATCTGAAGGATATCAGAACGCAGAAAATGAAAGAAATCAGTGATTTCAGAGGAGCTGCGCTGTCAAACTGTTTCAGTAGTATAATTAATTTTGACAAAACTTCCAAGTTCAAAGAGGCAGAAAATATTTAATCGAAATTTCCTGCGAATATGCACATTTTTTCAAAGTATCCTTATTAACTACAAAGTTTCATGATGTTCTGTTTAGATGCAGAGGAGCTGCGCTGACCAGAACTGGTCTCCCAGAGGACCAACTGTTAAGTTCAAAAGGGACAGAATTCCTTGGAAAAATCAGGTGACTAGGAGAAGAGTTTAGCACACTAAAACGTCATGCTTATTCAAAAGGTCAAGAGGAGAAAACTTTACATCCGGATTCGTCATCGATGTGAAATAGCGAACGACAACAGCTGATCAACAACTTCTACCACATTTGTTAAGCATGCAAGTTGATATCAATAAAATAATCGTAAAAACACGAAAACATAACAAAACCACTTCAAGTTACCAGAAGGGGCGCGAACATTTTTTTTCATTTAGACAACCACAACATACATTTAGTGGGAAAAGTCTAGAAAACCAAGTTGTGACAGATGGACAGGAGAAAAGTAGTAGCCCCGCCCCCTTCGGCGAAGTCGGTGAGGGGCTAACAAAATGAGATAACTTTACGTATTTTATTACATTGTTATTTTAATAATTGAAACCTTTATCTGTTTAATCTTATGAAACGATATAATCATAATAATAGAAACTGAAATGTACTTATTCGGGGTGCTAATAAATATTTTGGAATACAGGATGTTATATTGTAAGAACTTGCATATCTATCAACTTACGATTCATCAACTCTAGTATTGCAGCCAACATCAAAGCAAGGTTTCAAGGTTTTTATTTTTTCTAACTCTGGTTGAAATTTGATGTTTGAATCTGGTAACCGTGCACTGCAAATGTGGTATGATTCCCTGTTACGAAAAAAGATTTTCTGTAATTGTTTTATGACTGAAATAACTGTAAACTAAGGGTATAGGGGATACACAAAATAGACCATTTCTCGCAACATGATCTATTCTAAGATAGCATCCCTGCAAGAACTATTCTCAACACAGAGGATTTTGGAGTAACCCTTATAGTGATTTTGGCCTTTCACATGTAGCCATGAAAACCATCAAGAACCAATGTTATTGTTCTTGATAACAACTGTATTTAAAATAGAATACAAAATATACAACAAAATAGCATCAATACTTTTCATTCTTGTGAACTTTTCTTTTTACATTTCTTGCGAAACAAAACGCACTCAAATTTTATACAAGGATTAATCCAGTTTCCTGACAGATAATAAATTGCAGAATTTGTAGAATTTCAATTACCTTGAAACCACTAAAAGCTAATAATCTGCAAAATACCAGTTCTGAGAGTTTGGCACAAATTGAAGGAAAAATATAGCTTACATGTTATCCAAAACGGTATCCTTCCAGTTCCCATAACATTCATTACATTAAAGCTTATCATGAAAACTAAGATCTTTATACCAGCTAGATATATTATTCCTGCAAATTTAATAAAAACGGGTAAAAACCGTTGTCATTTTGTTTTGGAAAAAAGACATTTCGGTGTACTTGTTTTCAAGCAATCTTGACAAACATCTGTTAACTTTACGTTATTTTGAATCAAAGTCCTAATGATCATTTGCAAATCCTATATCTACTATCATTACATAACTGTAGGGTTCTCTTAGGATCCGGGTTAGACAAGGTCCTCTGAACCCCTTGCTTAAGAGGCGACTAAATGGGGGCGGTGCTTCCGATGACCCCATGTCACCGCAGGTGTCGCACGATTAGGTTCCGCTCTACTAAAAGGTCGTAAGCGCGGAGCATAGGCCTAAATTTCGCAGCCTTCATCGGCAATTTTTACGTCTCTATATAAGTAAAATATTCTCGAGCGGGACATTAAACAATATAGAACCAGCCAACATAACTGTAGTCAGACGTTTAACATACTAAAGCAGGTAATGACTGTTCCTTCGTCAAGGACCTCACAATATAAGTGCGAGTCATGGGGCTTTCGGATGAAATCTTAAATCGTTTGTTTCACGTCCCGTCAAGAATTTTTCACTCATATTGAGACATCGCCAGCTGTAGGTGAAATACCACAAATTTAGAACTATGAATAGCGTTCAAGGCCGTAGCAGTGAGAGTTCTTTAACGTCCCAACGCCTACCGTAACACGGGACCTCCGTTTTCAAGGTCATCTCCGAAAGACCCGTGATTCTCACTTCTAAATGTCGATCGTTTGGCGAAGGAGCAATCACTATCTATTCTTTCGTCTTTGGTTTGACGCGGCCATGGCACGAGCGGGGCTCGAACTCACGACCTTAAATGGAGGTCCTATGTCACGAAAGCCTTTGGCACGTTAAAGTACCATCACTGATGTGGCCTTGGGTGCAAAAAAATATACCAGTACTTGTGGAACTCCATCTTCATCTGGTGAAGTATCTACACGAGTGAACAATTCTCGAATTGGACGTAAAGAAGTATTCGAACAACAATGGTTCGCTGTTAAAAATGGTAGAATACTGAAATCTCAAAAAATTTTGGTGCTATGGAAAAATTTAAAATCTTAAATTATTGGAGATGTTCATTGACCAATTTCATAGTCCTATTTAAAACAAAATTTTAGTTATGGTCCTACTCATGCCTCCTGCCGTAACCATACTTAAATATACTATACATATGAAGGACTCTTGTACATTAATTTGACGTTCTGCAGATAATTCTTTTTTTTTTTATTTTTCTTCCTAATATTCTTAACTCTATCATTGAACCTCCTACTGTTGCCTCGCCCTAAACTCGGGAGTCAAGGCGAGAATGGACATGAATTTACACTGCATGAGGATGCTTGAATATTTATGTATTGACCGGTGGTAGTCTCAAAATGAGTGAAAATTTCTCGAATGGTCGTAAAACAGACAATCAAAAACCTTTCATGTAAAGATTTTCAAATGTTTTCCTATATAAAATTTTTAAAACTCCTCTTGTAACCATGTTTGTTTATATATTGTTTATCGTCCCACTCGAGAAATTTTCACTCATATGGAACGTCAGCAATGCCGGTGAAGGGTTGCAAATTTAGGCCTATGCTCGGCGCTTGTGGCCTTTGAGCAGGGAAGGGGTGTTTAACGTTCCACACCTGCTGTGACACGGGACCTCGGTTTTTGCGGTCTCATCCGAAGGACCGCCCCATTTAAAAGTAAGTGCTATTTATATCAAAACACGTAGCGTGCTTTTAAAAACTCAATTTTTTTGGTTATAGAGACATGAAAGGTTTTCTGTTATAATAATTATAAGAAGCAGGAAATAATCCCATTCTCGAGAAGCGAGTGTGGACCCCTATAAGGGGTATTTGAATAAGTTTTTATACATACGTGTGTTGTCATACTGAATCACATGATGTAAATGTCCGAGTCAGAATGAAGAAACCATTGAATTCTGGATGATTTTTAAAGCGCAGTTGAGAGCAAATTAATGCATTCCTAATGTTCAAAACTGTCAGTATTGTTATGATTTGTATTATTTTATCGATACGTGTTTTAAAAAAGCACTCGATTAAAATCTGCAAAATGAGCAGTAGTGCCTCTTTAACATTTCAGTGACAGATGAACGACAGGCAAATGACGTTCATTCAAACCACCTGGGTTATCGACGTAGGTGACCTAAAATAAAAGCCTTATTTCTGCGACATTTTGAATGGAAAAAAAGGGATACAGAGTGGAACAAAAAGCGTTACAATATTTAGGATTAGAGTGCCACAGCTAGAGATTTTTTCTTCTCATGTAGAAGCTTTTAAATAAATTATGTCTCATAAAAGCAGGTCATCTAACAAAGATGCATAATTCATTCCCATGGGAATTCCAACAGGTAGTGACTAAGCACCCAGCGTTCGAAATGAAACTCACAGGTCTCTCAACCTTATAAAGGGAGGTCCCTTGTTATAATTGGCGTTGGAACGATAAGGAACCATCCCTGCTACAGCTTTAAGCGCATTGCATGGACCAACATTTTGTAATGGTGAAGTTCTGAGTTGAACATTCTCAAAATGGACCTACACAACCAAAAAATAAAATAAAATAAAATAAAAAACAATTACCCCGATGTTGTTTTTTCCTGGCAAGTATCATAAGGCACAACTTTATGGCAGAGACAACAATCTGATCCGCTGCTGGTACAGGAATACACAAGTGGTGATTCATTTGAACTCTGTCATTTAAATTAAACAGATATCAGCTGTTAGCACAAAGGCGAGGAGATTGAGATGATACTTCATACTTATACTCTATTCATATTATTACACAATTTTCAAACCAGTAGAGCAATGTTGTCTTGATAATGGTGAACTGATTTATTATAGTCAATATACACTCTTTAACAATCCGCAATATACACAATCAACATACGATATGCATAATGAAAGACATGTAACTAACTTGATTTTTTTTATCTGATTCTGACTCTTCCCTTAAAATGAAGTTTGGGAAGTGGATATATTTGTTTCACTGTCTACTCCGTCGTAGACACATTTTAAATGTCCGGAGATTTTCGCGGATACTATTTATTTACTTTTTATCAAAGTTTGTGGAAATGGTGTACATATATACCATATAAACCTGTAAACTGGACGGATTGATTCATTTCATTTTGATTTTAAGCAAAACATCCATTTGTGGATTTTTAAAAAATATTTTTGTTCTTTTCTTTTCAGTATCCTTCCCCATAAAACCTGAAAGGCTGTATCAATCTCACCATGTTTGTTTCTCTTTTCACCCATCCATGTGGTATGGGGACAGTTGATATCAATTTCACCATAGTTAAGTGTAAACCAAGAGCTATTACTTAAGTTATATGTAGTCTCTCCTTTTTACACCACATTTACATGTCCTGATAAAAATAGAGGTCGAAGAAATTTAGTATAGTTTGTTATTTGTATTCAGGTGAAATTTAATGTTGAAACTCGTGTCTTTCCGATATTTCTAAAAATGTCCCTATATGAATAAGCCCAGCGGGGCTATCAATTAAGAAAGTATAGTTTCTTTTTTGGTGAACGTAACTTGCGAAGAGTGGGAAACGAAATTTCATACCAAAACAAATATTGAAACCAATGTATCCCGTTTATGTAATTAGATTTTTTTAAATATATAAACCACCGATCACGGTGGCTCAGTGGTAGAGCTCTCGCCTCGTGAACGGAAGGTCGTGAGTTCGAGCCCCGCTCGGGCCGGCCGCGTCAAACCTAAGACGTTAAAATAGGTAGTGATTGCTCCTTCGCCAAGAGCTCGGCATTACGAAGTGAGAGTCACGGGTCTTTCGGATGGGACCTTATAAACGGAGGTCCCGTGTCGCAGCAGGTGTGGCACGTAAAAGAACCCTCACTGCTAAAAGCCATTAGTGCTAAGCATAGGTCTAAATTTGCAGCCCCGTCACCGGTAATAGTGATAGTCGCCGGATAGCTGAAAAATTGCTCAGGCGACTATAAATAAAAAACAAACAAACAAACAAATAAATATATAAACCTGACAACATGTCCCAGGGGAAAGGTCTTTCTTCTTAATGATGATATAAACATTGCTGTGAAGAACAGGTGCAATTTTGTACCCTACTGTTGATAATTTGTTGATAGGGTCAGATATATCCGACAGATGTACCTGCAGTAAAAATCATATTGTCAAACATATCTATTTACTGATAATATTCTAGCAGTTTTACATGGTAATCATAAATATGTGCACGTCATATTGCAAGATTATATGTCATTGTACTTGCCCGATATGAAAACAGTTGCTTTTTACTCTCCATATCCAAACAACTTTCTTTCTCAATAGTTTTATCCTTCAGGAGATCTTCAAATATTTTTGTTTCCTTAAATAAAAAACATGATGTTAATCTAGAGGCAAGATCAATGGAAATCCAAGTTTAAATTGTTCTAAATTTTGAGATGATAATAAAACCAATTGAATAAAGAAAGTATATTTTAAGCAGTTGTCGTGTACATGTATGGAAGACTGACTAAATTATATGTACTTGCATATATGAACAGATTTCCTTCCAGGTCTAGGTAAAATATTTATGCCATATATTTAAAATATATAAAGCTGACAACATGTCCCAGAGGATGATCAGTTAATAATGACTTAATTAAAATATTTTTAAACTGAAAAGTACATACAATTTTTTTAGACGGGGCATATTATGGTATGGCGTCGTCCGTCGTTCTGTCCGGACCTTGTCGGCAAAATGCAATGCGAATCGTAAGATCCAGGATCTTACAATTTGGTATATTTAATCACCATGATGTGAGGAAGATGCCTATCATTTTTAAGCTCAAGGTCGTAGTATTAGTTTATAGGATTGATTATTTGTTTCTTTTACACCCCGTCCAGAATTTTTCACTCATATTGAGACGTAACCAATTGTAGGTGAAGTGCTACGAATTTAGATCTATGCTTAACACTCAGGCCCGTAGGAGTAAGTGTTCCTTAATGTGCCAACGCCTGCCGCGATACGGAACCTTCGTTTTAATGGTCATATCCGAAAGACCCCGTGATTCCCACTTCTAAGTGCCGATTGATTATATACGAGAACATTTCACTCATATGGAGACGTCACCATTGCCGGTGAAGGGCTGCAAAATTTAGGCCTGCGCTCAGGGCCTTTGAGCAGATAGGGATCTTTATCGTGCCACACCTGCTGTCTCATCCGAAGGACCGCCCCATTTAGTCGTCTCTTACGACAAGCAAGGGGTACTGAGGATCTATTCTAACAATCCGGATCCCCACGGGGCTCTAAGTGCTGAACGTATGGCGAAGGAGTAATCACTACCTATGTTTATGTCTTAGATTTAACGTGGCCATGTCAGGAACGGTGACCAACCTCACGATCTCCCTGTTAGATTGATTATATATTGTTTTACGTCCCTCTCGAGAATTTTTCACTCATATGGAGACGTCACCAATGCCGGTGAAGGGCTGCACAATTTAGCCCTATGATCGGCGCTTATGGCCTTTGAGCAGGGAGGGATCTTTAACGTGCCACACCTACTGTGACACGGGGCCTCGGTTTTTGCGGTCTCATCCGAAGGACCGCCCCATTTAGTCGTCTCTTACGACAAGCAAGGGGTACTGAGGATCTATTCTAACAACCCGGATCCCCACGGGGCTCTCCCTGTTAGAGGCGAACGCTCTAACCACTGAGCTACCGATGGTAGTGATGGGTATTTGCCCAGACCCTGCATGTAAATGTTTCGCGCCTTAATATTTACGAGAGAACTATGACACATTTCGAATATTGATTAATCGGCACATGTTAGTTTAAAAACATTGTTTGGTCAATAAGGATTGATTGATTATATATTGTTTAACGTCCCACTCGAGAATCTTTAACTCATATGGAGATGTCACCATTGCCGGTGAAAGGTTTTTACGGTCTGGTCCAACTGACCGCCCCAATTAGTCGCCTCTTACAAGCAAGGGGTACTATTCAAACAACCCGTATCCCCATGGGGACTGCAGTATTGTATTACAGTACAGGGGGCTGCAGTATTATATTACAGTACAGGGGGCTGCAGTATTATATTACAGTACAGGGGGCTGCAGTATTGTATTACAGTACAGGGGGCTGCAGTATTATATTACAGTACAGGGGGCTGCAGTATTATATTACAGTACAGGGGGCTGCAGTATTGTATTACAGTACAGGGGGCTGCAGTATTATATTACAGTACAGGGGGCTGCAGTATTATATTACAGTACAGGGGGCTGCAGTATTATATTACAGTACAGGGGGCTGCAGTATTATATTACAGTACAGGGGGCTGCAGTATTATATTACAGTACAGGGTCCTAACATTATTATTACAGCAGTAAATGTATGCTAGTGTATGTAGCAAATATATGTTTCTGCACTGCATTATTAAGTTTAAAATATCTTTGTTGAACAAATTAAAAATACAAATTAGTTTGAATATTTCTTCAAAGAATACCTTTATTCCTAGGTGTTTTAATTCGATATCAGGATTGTCTCCATCATATGAGAAGCTCGGGTATATAACGAGGAATCCGCTGATGTCAATTACCATACAACTGAAATGTCACAAGGTTATATTTGAATATTTACATTTGCCAATGTTTTGCCTTAGATGACACTACTAACAAAATTGACATTCAATTTTCCATAACATGAAGTTAGTCACGTTTTTATTGCGTATGAATACAATCACCGTTCAAAAGTACTTGAGTCAATTGTACTAGGTATCTTCACCTGTCTTGACATCATCAGGGAAACAAAATTAAAATACATCAGAATATTTACAGAGTTTATTTTGTAAACAAATTTCAGTAATGAATAAAACAGAAACATTCACCATACCGTTCAGTTGTTTTATCTTTTAAAAATACATACACTGCAACTTCTGAAGTATGGCGAATTCAAACAATGTCTTTGATATTTACAGTATGGCAATCTAATATTAGATTCACTTAATGATGATGGTAACTTGTTTCCGTGCAATAGCCATCACCGCCACGAGCAAGGTTGATTTCGAGCTCGAAACTTTGTTAAGTTAGGGCACAGCTGCGAGTCTTTGTTTAAATCCTACAATAGAAATTTTTCGATTGAAAAAAGTCTCTTTCAGTTTCTGTTTATCTTCTCTTACACACCTGGAAGTAAAAAAATACAACGTACCTGTACGTCGTCCAAATCTGTCGGTATAATGCTGCAACCACGAGTCCTAACGATGAACATGTCATTGATCCCTTCCAAAAACCTGACGTAGAACTTAACATTAACTTGATCCAATTATCCTTTGTCATGTCATCTCTCTTAGATCCTCTGAATTTCTGTCGAAATCTATGTTCAGTAATTGCGTTTACAAATTTAAATAAGGTAGGAGACCGCCACCGTTTCTCCATCACCGATTGAACGGATGTAGTTTTTACTCCGCGCTTTTTGTTTTCAATTGAGTTAACTTGACGCTCTTAATTATGTTTATTTTAGACTTGTTTCATCTTTTTTAATCCTTCTAACATAAATGTTTATATTTTACATTCTCCTAGATATTGTTCCCAATTATTTATTCAATCACACTTTAACGAACTATATCTTGTGTTTTGCGATCGTCTGCCTATACAAGTATGGAAGTTTGATGATAAAAACACAAATCGAAACAGAAATATAAATAAGAAATAAGATATGATTTTTTGCGTGTTATTGGGATACGACATGAAGTTGGTACGTGATCAGGTCTACTATAACGCCTTTCGGGCGTTATAGGATTTGATCAAGTGACAAACTTCATGTCATATCCCAAAAACACTCAAAATATGCATCTTGTTTCTTGAATAATACTAGTACCTTTAAAATTCATCTTGTTTCTTGAATAATACTAGTACCTTTAAAATTCATCTTGTTTCTTGAATAATACTAGTACCTTTAAAATTCATTCTTACTTTAAAACTACAGAGTTCTATATCAGAATTAAAATATCAGTCTCTCTCTCTCTCTCTCTCAAAGTTTGTGGTATTTCACCTACACTGGTGACGTCTCAATATGAGTGAAAAATTCTTGACGGGACGTAAAACTTCTCTTTCTCTCTCTGGCGCGCGCCCGGGTCAGGTTAGTTATATGTGGCAAAACGGAAACAACGAAAAAATACTACTAGTTCTATACTTTACAAACATTAGCTAAAACTTTTCTTAACACTAAACTATCTTTGAATTTTTTTTCTGATGGTGGGTTATTTTTACACGGTATAAGACACATCCAACCCAATCACCCGAACGTCCTAATTGTGAATTCTCAATTGATTTACCCGTCATATTATTTCCAATATTGATAATGATGGTAGAAATTATCAGAAATGTTTCTTACAAATGAAGAATGTCAAAAATGTTGTCAATAACATGAAAAAGGACAAGTCATTGGAGTAGATGGTCTTTCTATTGAATATTATAGTGATTTTTTTTGGGGGGGGGGGGGGGGGGGGGGGGGGGCTCCGTGGCGTTATGTGAGCAAGTTTGCCAGTTTACTTGCGGGAGGTCGGTGGTCTCTTCCCAGGTACATTGTATCTGGGTTCTCTCCTCCACCAACAAAACTGGACGCCACCAGATAACTGAAAAATTGTTGAGTGTGGCGGAAAGCAATAAATAATAATGATTTTGGGAACAGCTTCTCCCCTTAAGACTTGACGCATTTTACTAAATATTTAAAATTTTATGCAAAATTAATTCTATTTATGCCAAAAATAAATTTAAATGTGTTTCAAAAGAAATATTTTGCATAGTTTTGAAGTTTGAAAGCGACGAAATTCAAATTACTTCGAGACTGTATGCACCAATATTTGACATAATATTTGCGATTTTAGTCAATTTGTAACTGAAAAACAGAAAACCACTTATCAAAATATGGGAAGAAAAGCTAGAAATCAGTTCAGCTGTGGAACAGTTTTATCGAATTTTGTCATACGCTTTTATATGTCAATCCCAACCAATGACTCTACAAAACAGAGGGGATCGGAAACAAAGAAAAGCTCAACGACCTCATACAGTGTACTTCCCTGCAAGCCGTGATCGCCTCGCCATGTTAAATGTGGGTGTAAAGTGAAGTAACACCTATAGTCACAAGGAAGGTATGGGCTTGGAGTAAATTGTTTTATTCAATATGACCATACCTTTATTCAGACTACATGGTATCACCTGTACGTTTGGAAGATGTAATAATTCAACGAATTATAAAATTTTCCATTTGGACCCCCCCCCCCTCTCTCTCTCTCTGCATTAATAAGTATTGTGAAAATGATTAAACCGACTTGTGTAGTCTGAATAATTTTGTACGTCTTAGTGGTTAGACTCTCTCTTCGAAAGCAGGTTTAGTTCCTTATTCTATCCCATCTCTGCGTCAAACATTGGTCGTAACTGTTCCTTCGTCAAGCGCCCAGCATAGGAAGTGAAAGTCTCTGGAATATGACCTTAATAACGGAAATTTCGTGTTCAATAGACGTTGGCATCATAAAGATTCCACATTGCTACAGCCCTGAGAGCCTTGCAAAGGTCAAAATTTGCGGCACTTTACCTACACAAATATTCTCAAATAGGACGTAAAACAGTCATAAATGCCTGAGATACGTTTTTTCTTCCAAAGACGAGAAACTAATAGGCTCATCAACTTTCCTTCAGCTATCAGTGCGAAACACACACACACACGACACTGGCGGACGTGGAAAACGTCTTGCCAAATCACTGACAGAAATTGGTTAACTTCGTGAATTAGAAACAATTGCACATATATTTACTTTACATTTGCAATAGTTTATTAGCGTAATATATTGTAGTACCTGTATTCGTCACCAGTACATTCTGGGTAGCTACTCAAAAACATTCTGCTGAAATATGGGTATGGATAATCAATGCACTGAACTAAGTCCACGATATCGTTGGGAGAGTGCTGCCCAGTGCTCCTTAAAATAAAACGATTAAAACTAAATTTACTCAAAACTATTAATTCCATAATTCAGGACGCAAATCCACTATTTCATATAAAATCGATTTCCGTAATTGAGAACAAAATCTATGATTTGTTATATAATCGAATATACAATGAAATAATACTCTTCGAACAAAACCGGACTTGGTTTATAATAAATCTTTAAGTCTAGTGGTTCACTTCTAATGATTTTTCTTTGTGTTTTTGTCCCATGGGGATCAGGGTTAGAATAGGTCCTCAGTACCCCCTTGCTTGTCGTAAGAGGCGACTGAGTGGGGCGGTCCTTCGGACGAAACCGCAAAAACCAGTCCCGTGCCACAGCAGGTGTGGCAGGTTAAAGACCCCCCCCTCCCCCGCTGTTCAAAGGCTGTAAGCGCCGAGCATAGGCCTTAATTTTGCAGCCCTTCGCCGGCAGTGGTAACGTCTCCATATGTCTTGAGTGAAAAATTCGAGGGACGTTAAACAATATTCACTATACATATGTATAAATACAAGCTTACCTGCCCTCGTAGATGGCTTTACACTGAGTCACCACCACCCCGGCTCCCCAGTTATCTACATACGGAGTAATCACCACATTTTTGCCTTTCTGGGCCACTGTTCTTCTCCACCTAAAATCCGTTTTACACTATGAAAAACATTTTATTGAAAGGTTTAATCAATACAGATGTTCATGTCTCCACATATTTTAAAGTTTACCACGGCCTCATGAAATGATCATAATCCTTCGCTATCTCCACCGCCGGATACACTCTCATATGGCCGTCTCTTGTTCCCATGTAGCGCCATATCACAAACTGCGACTGGTCTTGATTTTCTTTCCAAAATACCTCCGCCTTGAAAGTAGCCTGAACACTACTTTTGACGGTGTCCTAATTGAAATTAATATTATATTGATATGTTGATTTTTTCCACCGAAATACCCATGATTTTCAACATCATTATATTCACTATATCTATTGATCACAATACACACTAAGATACAACTCATTTTTCACTTTCAATCAAGTGTATTTTTAACACCTATCGTTAAAATGATGAAAATCATACTGATACTGACAATTTTGAACAATTTGAATGTATTACTTTGCATCAACTGAAGATCATCCGAAATTGAAAGGATTCCTCTTGCTGATTCAGAATATTCGTTATGGATTTTTATATCACGTGATTTTGAATAACAACAAAGGTGTTGTACAGAAACTTATTTATATACCCCGTAAGAGATTATTCCCTGCTTTTTATAACCTCTGTTTAACTTACTCTGAGTTTCAAAGCCTCGTCTGCTTGTGCGCTGAACTTATCATTAAGGTAATCGGAGTAATAGTTCACTTCTGTCCGTGTTTCTGGCCGATAGAGGTATTCGTATGGAGTAACAAAGGCATGAGGTGTCAACATTACCATTGACCTTTCTAAAAACATATTTCACACAAGAAATGAGAATAAATGCACTTTAGTTTATACTTTCCATTACTAAATATCACCTCTCTCAAACTATCTGTAAGCCAAAACGACCTTGATTATCGAACAAACTAAGCTATTTTCCAAATGTTCATTTAATGTGAACGTTCTATTGAAAACAATTTCTAGTTTTTCGAAAATAGCAACAAGACGTACCTTTTGTTGAGTATCTTTCGTATTCTCTACACTTCTGCATAGTCTCACTGTTAAAGTCCAACCTGTGGTAATAGAAGACTCCGGTTTTTGATAGACCTTGTTGATTTGCACGCAAGCGAGACTGCTGATCATTCTTTCCAAGTACAACACATATTGAAAAGTTCGTTCCGGGTACCTTTACAGAAAGTAAGTAAAATGTGCATTAAAGCTCGCTTACACGTGACCTGAATCAACTGATACAGAACTAGAGGACGATTGGACACAACCTTCAATTCAGCCAATGTCCAAACTTAAATTGCGTCAATAATGTGTTTATACGATTGATTATGGACACCACCATATAAATAAATGTGATTTCACACTGGATGATGAGACTTCAAACTGAATGCAAAGCATCTGTTAAAATATAAATATCAGAAAATACCCAGGACATTAACTCTTTGTTTCTATAGCCTCCCCATCCACCCTCATTTTATCACATTCCGTCATCCATCTTACTGGCTCTCTCAAAGCATGCGCACCGGTCGCGGTAGCTCAGTGGTTAGAGCGTT
Organism: Ostrea denselamellosa; assembly: GCA_024699665.1. NCBI lineage: Eukaryota > Metazoa > Mollusca > Bivalvia > Ostreida > Ostreidae > Ostrea > Ostrea denselamellosa. The sequence continues at coordinate 495,696 of JAMZEH010000055.1, read as the reverse complement.
CGCTTCGTAACCGGGAGGTCGTGAGTTCGAGCCCCGCTCGTGCCATGGCCGCGTCAAACCTAAGACGAAAAATAGGTAGTGACTGCTCCTTCGCCAAACGCTCGGCACTCAGAAGTGAGAATCACGGGTCTTTCGGATATGACCTTAAAAACGGAGGTCCCGTGTCACGGTAGACGTTGCATGTTAAAGAACCCTCACTGCTACGGCCCTGAGCGCTAAGCATAGGTCTAAATTCGTGGTACTTCACCTAAAGCTGGTGACGTCTCAATATGAGTGAAAAATTCTCGACGGGACGTAAAACAAAGAAACAATCAATCAAAGGCATGCGCTTTGGGGTGGCCGACATTTTTGTTTCCAATATATATACAGTATTACCTATGAACGTATTTTTCAGACAATATTTATAACCTTAACGTTCGGTCCTTATTGAAGGCTGTAGAAATAGTGCTTTACACCACATGAGTACAAGTATTTACTGACTGTAGAGAAAGTAGTTGTTATATCTAAATATCAAATAGTTGCCGTAGATTTAGGAGGAAGGGGCAACATATCGAAGCAAGTGGTACTGTGAACACTGGTCATTAAGAATACCCCCCCCCACTCTGCCAAACCTAACGGATGTTCTTTTGACCCCAAGTCCGTAGGGATCGCGTTTGTATCATGGGTAATCCATATGTGTGATATGATAATTCTAGCTGTAAAGGATAGCACGCGAGAGTCCGAAATAATTTTGCTATACCAATGTCCAGTACACTTGGCCTTTTGACCTCAAAATCAATAGAGATCCCTTCGTTCCATGGAGAGTCTGTATGTAAGGTATGTTGACTTTAAGTGAAAAGGACAACACTACAAAGCCCGGAAACCATTCCTTCTACAGATGGACGGACATACGTACGGAAAATCTTACTCCAGTATACCCCCAATAACTTTGTTGAAGGGGTACAATTAGACGTCAATTTACCACCGTGGCCGAGTGCTTAGAGCATTGCGCTCAAAATCACAAGACCTCTCACCTCTAGTCGGCGCGCGTTCGAATCTCGCTCGCGCCGATATACGTGAGAAAGTTTGCCAGTTTACTTTGGGAAGGTAGGCGGTTTCTTCCCGGGTACATTGTATCTGGGTTCTCTTCTCCACCTACAAAATCTGTACGCCACCAGATAACTGAACAATAGTGTGGCGGAAAGCAACAAACAATCAATCAAATTACACGTGCAAGAACTGGTATGAAATTTGAGGTAAACACTGATTCTGACTGCGGATTCCTCCATTTACTTTGTCAAGATATAGGCCTCACGACGAGTATGATCGGTCGACAGGGGATGCTTACTCCTCCTAGGCCCTGATCCCACCTCTTGTTTATCCTGGAGTCCGTGTTTGCCCAACTCTCTAATATATATTCCATACAGGATTTAAGAGATTGATCACTTTTCCTTATCTTCGCCTTTTCATTGGTGAAGAAAATAATGATTAAAATCTCGTCCTTTGTTACATATGTATTTGAGCTTTTAAACAGAAATATATATTTTTTTAAAAAGTCGAGTAGGCTTTTACATCAATATGAACCGCTATATGTCTTGATGAATCAGAATTCAACAGAAACCTTTCCCACAAGATTTCTTATACACCTTAAAGTATGGTCTTCTCTTTCCACTGTTGCACGTATAAATAATAGTAAAGATGACTAATAATTGAAAGAACTTTTTGCCAGGTCTTGCTATCTTGATGCCTCACCTTTTTCCAGCTGTAGTCTGCATCTACTTCCTTAGCCTCTATTCCTTCATATTCCAAAATCCCTCTAGATATCGTCTTTAGATACTTAAAAGTAGAGTTTCCACTTTCACCCCTAAGAAAATGATTGGTGTGTCATGACGTTTTACATCAAACACAACGAATAACTGCCATTTACTTGTTAATTCTTACTTGATTATTCTCAGCGGAATTCTTATGTAATTAGAAAAACTATATTTTTAAAAATATCCTGTGCTAGATTATCATATGAATATAATAATAAATAAATATAACCCTACTCACATCACAATGTAATTTCTGAATTAAACACTTTCATAAAATACCTTTTCATGGACTCAATCATAGGTTTTGCATCAAGACTTGGTTCCAGTACATGAATATCTATAGGATCTGGGTCGCTTATAATGGCATTTGGAGTAGGCTGCAAGTAGTGCACCATAACCCGACCGTGTCCATCGATCATAAATGCATAAGAAAGTTCTCCTTGCTTAAAGTTCGTAACTTCGGATAATAATTCGTCTAGAAGTATATCTGTACACGTGACTCCTATCAATGTTCCAGATTTATCCACGGGAAGACAAAGAGATGTTATCAGACCTTAAAAGTTAATGCAATGCATCAGTGTGTTGAATTAACCGGTCGCGGTAGCTCAGCGGTTAGAGCGGTCGTGAGTTCGAGCCCCGCTCGTGCCATGGCCGCGTCACCTAAGACGAAAAATAAGTAGTGATTGCTCCTTCGCCAAACGCTCGGCATTTAGAAGTGAGAATCACGGGTCTTTCGGATATGACCTTAAAAACGGAGGTCCCGTGTCACGGTAGGCGTTGGCACGTTAAAGAACCCTCACTACTACGGCCCTGAGCGCTAAGCATAGGTCTAAATTCTTGGTACTTCACCTACAGCTGGTGACGTCTCAATATGAGTGAAAAATTCTCGACGGGACGTAAAACAAACTTTATGGTTTCTGATACCTACATTTAATATTGATTTTATTTTAAAATTACCATGACTTCATTTACAGTTTGTCTAATAGATGAATTAAATTAGATCAAAATCGCATTAGAACAACTTGCATACACATGACTTATAGCAGGGAGCATTGGCTGTAATTATAGTAAATGAAATATATTAGGAGTTTCAACTAGAGGCTTCTTAAATTCTTACCAGTTTTCGTGGATCGTCTATCGACGTAGGGATCAGAGAAGACAGGACTGTCTCCCAGATTGGTGCTGGGAAGGTTTAGGTAATAGGAAGCCATAACAGAGCGAAGGGTTGAGTCATTTACAACGTGATGGTAGGTTCCTTCCTGTAATGTATAGAGAAAAATCGCTAGTAAAAGTGCGTTTCCCTCTTCCGCTTAAAGTTATATCGATTATCTTTGAACTTTTAATTGGTGGGATATTCACGAAGATTCTTCTAGAAATGCCAGCCAGAGACTTTAACATAGTAACTGTTCATTTGCGAAAAGATTTCGACGTTAAACAATATACAACCAACCATTAAATATTCCATTGCGTATTGACCAGATGTCACGAGTAATATGCTTGTTGGTTGGTTGTATAATATTTAACGTCTCGCTTGAGAACTTTTCATTTCAGACGGAGAGCTCTTGAGGATCCGGGTTGTTAGAATAGATCCTCAGTCCCCTAGCTTGTCGTAAGAGGCGATTAAATGGGGCAGTCCTTAGGATGAGACCGCAAAAACCGAGGTGAGGTTCCGTGCCGCAGCAGGTGTCGCACGTTAAGATCCCTCCCTGCTTAAAGGCCATAAGCGCCGAGCATAGGACTAGATTTTGCAGCCCTTCACCGGCAATGGTGACGTCTCCGCATGAGTGAAAGATTCTCAAGCGGGACGTAAAACAATATATATAATCAATCAAATGGAGACGTCACCATTACCGGAGCTTACGTCCTTTGAGACCGGTCGCGGCAGGTCAGTGGTTAGAGCGTACGCTTCGTAACCGGGACCCCGTGGGGATCCGGGTTGTTAGAATAAACCCTCAGTACCCTTTGTTTGTCGTAAGAGGCGACTAAATGGGGCGGTCCTTCGGATGAGACCGTAAAAACCGAGGCCCCGTGTCACAGCAGGTGTGGCACGTTAAAATCCCTCCCTGCTCAAAGGCCAAAAGCGCCTAGCATAGGCCTAAATTTGCAGCCCTTTGCCGGCAGTGGTGACGTCTTCATATGGGTGAAAGATTCTCAAGTGGGATTTAATCAATCAAACGTAACCGGGAGGTCGTGAGTTCCGAGTCCTGCTCGCGCCAGGGCCGCGTCAAACCTAAGACGAAAAATAGGTAGTGATTGCTCCTTCGCCAAACGCTCGGCATTTAGAAGTGAGAATCACGGGTCTTTCGGATATGAGCTTAACAACGGAGGTCCTGTGTCACGGTAGGCGTTGGCACGTTAAAGAACCTTCACTGCTACGGTCCTGAGCGCTAAGCATAGGTCTAAATTTGTGGTACTTCACCTACAACTGGTGACGTCTCAATATGACTGAAAAATCACTACCTAATTTTCGTCTTAGGTTTAACGCGGCCATGGCACGAGCGGGGCTCGAACGCACGACCTCCCGGTTACGAAGCGAACGCTCTAACCACCGAGCTTCCGCGACCGGTCTAAAAGGTGTAGATTAGCATTCGACAAAGTGACCTGGTGTGCTTCTGATCAACTGTCAGATGTATTGGTACCCAACCGGCTGAAAGCTTTATCATTGCAAGATCCTCTGTCAAAATGGAATGTACTTATACTCTTTCCTGTGAAATGTCAACTGTACTGGCTACATATCTTTCTGTAACTCATCTGTCAGTCATAATAATATCAAGGATTTCTGGAGTTGCAACAGTGACAGGCCTTCCAGGACTGGGGTCATCTTCAAGGCTCTGTCTTCTGTCCATTTTGCAAAGGTCTCTACCTTTGTTTAGGGTAGCGTGCTAGTTCGTTGATATAAACTGACCAAATATCACTGATCTTCGGGTACACGGCCTCAAATAGTCGGTGAATAGTAGGGCTGAAAAAGGATATCAATGTTAACCCCCTTTAATATATGGCTCACAATATATCAACCAACCCTTTGTACACAACTGATATCATTAAAATGGGCGGGGGGGATCAATATGGTTGTACCCCCTACCCATATTTGAAAGGAGAGACGTGTCCCTCCTTTTTCTATGCTTTAGACGAACCCCGTTCCCTTACAGGAACAGTGAATTACACATCCCCTCTACTTAAATGAATTTTTTGTGAGAGAACGACTAGAAGGCAAAGAACATGAATTTACAGTCAAAACACTGAAACCTGTCGTCGGTCGCGTTAGCTCAGTGGTTAGAGCGTTAGCTTCGTAACCGGGTGTTCGGGAGTTCAAGCCCCGCTCTGCCATAGCCGCGTCAAACCTAAGAAGTAAAAATAGGTAGCGATTACTCCTTCGCAAAACGCTCGGCAGTTAGAAATGAGAATCACGGGTCTTTCGGATATGACCTGTGATCCGGGTTGTTAGAATAGATTCTTAGTACGCTTTGCTTGTCGTAATAGGCGACTAACTGGGGCGGTCCTTTGGATGATAAAGTTAAAACCGAGGCCCCGTGTCACAGTAGGTGTGGAATGTTGAAAAGACCCTCCCTGCTCAAAGGCCGAAGATAGGTGTAAATTTTGCAGCCCTTTACCGGCAATGGTGAGATCTCCATATGAGTGAAAGATTCTCGAACGATATCACCTTAAAAACACAGGTCACGGCAGGTGTTTTCACTTAAAAGAACCCTCACTGCTACGGCCCTGAGCGCTAAACAATTCAGTATTTTCAAAATTAATATACATATGCATATACACCTTTTTTATATATATACATAACCCCGTGGGGATCCGGGTTGTTAGAATAGATCCCCAGCACCCCTAGCTTGTCGTATGAGCAGCGCTCCAAGTCACATTTACTATCAGGTCGCTAAATGGCGATCTTCAAATATTTCTGGTCGCCATTTACAAAAGTTCTACTCGCCTTGGTAAAAGCTTTTGTAAATAAGACTTACAAATGTCTAATTGAAATACCTTTCAATAAAAAAAAAAGCAACACCAATACAACATTTTGTGTGTTTTATTATTTAACTGAGTATAAATGTGCTGGATGCCAACAAGTCAAGTATTTACTCTGGCAAAAGTTGTATTGTATTGGGCCATCCTGCATATTTTACAGTACACCCAGCAACATGGTTTCCACATTTCCACCAGAGACATAACGAATATTGATGGCTTTATTTTCTTTTGCTGAACAATCAGTACCAGCATCAATAAGAATGCTAAAATACATACTTTCTCTTAACTGGGATTCCATTTCACGTTTTAATTCATCGTTAATACATGCTATCATCTCAGCACATTTCATGTCATTAGCATAGTTTTATTAATTTTTATTCCATTTAATTTCTGAACTTCAAGAAGTGTTTTAAATTTAGTAAACGGTAATTCTTCTTTACCAATGAAATATGCAGTTCTGAATTTCACTGCCATGTCTTTCATGACTCTATCATCCCGAACTTGTAACTGTCTTTGAAAATTAGCAGCAACAGTTGCCCCACTCGCTCATGCAGTCACGAACAAAGCTGTGTCTCTTACTGTTCCAATGGATAGTCACACTTTCGCGTTGGAAAGATGTACACCCTGTAGTGGCGAAATCAGATAATGGGTGTCCAGAATTTGAGGACGTCGCTGGCTGATTGGCCTTACAAATACTGCAAAACATTTTGCCATCTCTGTAGATCAACCACGAAAACTCCTTCAGCCATTTCAGTACTGGTGTTCTTTCTTTACTCTTGTTTGTAGATGTCGTCACGTCATGTTTTAGATCGTGAACTTTCCAGTTGTGAATCTGATTCTTCGTTACCAGGCGTAAAATGGCTGAAATATTGCCAACACGGCGTAAAACCCCAATCAATCAATCGTTACCAGGCTTCAACTTTTTACTGGTAGTGGTAAATCCAAAACTCTTGAACGCTTTCCCGCCATTTTGCACTGCTTTAAAAAATATTTATTCCGGTCTCCGATCCCGATCATAAAAATTTACTGGATGCCCAAATTTTCTCCAGTCGCAAAAATGCGACTTACTCATAACCTCTAGTCGCAAAATCGATTTTCTGGTCGCAAATGCGACCGTTTTACTCGCAACTTGGAGCGCTGATGAGGTAACTAAATGGGGCGGTCCTTCGAATGAAACCGCAAAACCGAGGTCACGTATCACAGCAGATGTGGCACGATAGAGATCCCTCCCTGCTCTAAAACCCTAAGCGCCGAGCATAGGCCCAAATTTTACAGCCCTTTACCGGCAATGGTGAGGTCTCCATATGAGTGAAAGATTCTCGAACGGCACGTTAAACAATATATGATCAATCAATCAATGGGATATCACCTTAAAAACACAGGTCACGGCAGGCGTTTGCACGTAAAAGAACCCTCACTGCTACGGCCCTGAGCGCTCAACATAGGTCTAAATATGTGGTACTTCACCTATATCTGGTGACGTCTCCATATAAGTGAAAAATTCTCAACGGGACGTAAAGACAAACAAACTAAAACTTGTGCGTCAACGAAGTTTACCTTAACTGTTCCATATGAGTCATCGTTCTTTACTTGTTTACTCATATTTCGTAGAATCTCTCTCCAGTGGCTACTCGTCCCTGAAAGAATTTCAAAAGTTAATTTATAAAATGTTTCATATTTTAGAATTGAAATATGCACAAAAAGCGTGTCAATACTAATGAGGGTTCAAATAAAACCACGATATGATTATAAAGTACCTTTACCTTGTCCGAAAGAATATGTCAGAATAGTCACTGAATTATTACGAGCCTCGTTTTCAGTCTTGATTATATCTACTGGATCACCGTTTGCGTTATCTCCGGCCGCCAAAAACAAAATGAGCGATTCTAAAAATACAGTGACACATTCTCAACAACACATATGATAATATATAAAATATCAATTTGGTACTTAATAAATTACAGCTTTGATGTGACTGTAATTGTTACGGTCAACATTTTACAGGAGCCTTTCAGTTTTGCACCTCTTGCGTCTCCGTATATTTTCATTTCATGTTTATCAAAGTATGAAAAAGCTGCTTCAATTCCTTTTCCATAGTAAGAATGCTTGCTGGACGCCCATTCCTTGGTGAAGTCTTTTAGAGCCTCTTTGTTGGTGGTAGTTGCTTTGGCTAACTGACTACCATGACAAGAGCTTGGTTTTATTGCTTGCTCATGAAATGCTACTAATCCAATCTGAAAGAAAATTGGTTTAATTGCTCAGTTTGTATATTTGGATTTCTGTAACACAAGTAAACTTTATTCTATTCAAACCAAAGTAAACAAACCATGCAATGTCGTACTGAAACGCAAGGATGAAATGATTATTTCAAGAATACGTATCGGTCATTCAAAATTGACACAATCTTACCTGCTTACATGTAACAGATAACCTCAGTCTGAATATGTATCTTGCGGCTGTTTATTAACTGTGCATCACATTATTTTATAATATGTTGATGGTTTTTCACTCATACGAAGTCAACATTTTAATCATGTGCTTTGATGAGAAAAAAATGTTCTATTTGGCTCTCATATTAACAGAAGTGTTTAAAAGATTTAAGAATGTCAGTACAACCCAGGTGTTATTCTCAATTTGACAAAAACTACTGAAGTCAGACTGATGACATAAAACTACATCAGATATTTTGACATGAAATGATAATTCATCCGTAAAAACATTGAACGCAGTCTTTCACAAATTTAACTTCCACCATGCTATGCATGCACCTTTGACATATTATCTTCCAAGTACATTTAAATACACGTTTCTTCAATTTTGAAAGAAATAGTACTATTCAAAAAAAGTAGGGGGTACTGTGTTTTGTTATTAAAATGTTCACATATACAAAGGGATACGAAAGAATGTTGTATAGTTCCTTAAGACGAAGCATTTCCAAAGAAATTCATCACCCAAACACATCAATCACACTCTCACGATCTGCACAGGATGCTACTGATGTTCAAGGATGTTGTGCCTCTGAATTGGAAGGTTAGAGCCACTCTGAAGGAATATTTTGAAGAGAAGGCATCAGTTGTTGAAGTCGTTAATTGAACAGAGACCATGGGCCGTCTAACACAGAATGAGAGGTACCCTTCGCATCCTACTGGTTGGCACAAGACATAACGCTGTGACAAAGGCAATGAATGTTTCCCAGTCTGTTATCAGCAGATTATGGTCCAGACATCGTGCTATAGGGTCTCTTCAGGATAGACCACGATCCCAGTCGACCATAGCCAACAACTCAGGCTCAAAACAGATTCATCCGCACTATTGCCTTGATAAATCGGCTGGTAACAGCAAATCAGATAAGGTCTCAACTTCAGAGGGATACTGGCTTGGTAGTGAGTGGCCAGAACATCAGGAATCGACTGCAGAGTTCACGTACACGCCCGACATCCTCATGTCATTCCCTGTTTGAGGGTTGTCACATGAGGGCCCCGATTCTAACGGAGTCGTCACCATCAAAGCTGGAATAATCGCTGATGGAACCACACAATGTTCTCGGATGAGGAGAGGGTTCACTGTGGACTTCCTGGACAGACGCAGGAGGGTTTGGTGCCGAAGTAACGAACGTTTCCATAAAGTTAACGTCATTAGACATGATCGGTTTTGGGGGTGGATCTATAATGGTGTGGGGAGGCTTCACTGTTGTCGGCAAAATAGACTTGCATGTTGTTGCTGGACGTGTCATAGGGCAGTACTACCGGGGCAACATCTTGGCACCCCCAGTTTTGCGCGTCATTATGACCGCCGTTTCACTTTTCAAGATGACAATGCCAGAGGCCATAGGGCCAGGATCGTTACATATCATCCCCAACAGCAGAATATCACCACATTACCATGGCCCGCACTCAGTCCGGACCTTTCTCCCATCGAGCACGTCTGGGACATGCTTGGACTACGGCAACGTCAACAACCTCCTGCCAATGGAATAACCTTCCTCAAACTGACCTGGGACTTCTCGTTAGGAGTATGTCATGCCCAATCCTAGCTTGTGTGATCAACCAGGGGGTTTCACCATCTACTAACTCTGTTCCACAATGGTGGTAAATTTGCCGTGTGACCCGTGTTGGTGTCGACCCTTATTCTGGAGAATCTGTCCTTTTCTGACTGTACACAGGGTTTCGAATAAATTGACAAATGTTTCCTTAATGTTTTTCTGCCATTTGTTTCCTTCGTGACCCCAGGATCTGCATTTCATTGTCATTGTAAATCCAACATCCCCTACTTTTTTGAATAGATTATTACGAGGGCCATAAATTACGTTAACACAGGAGACGTAGTCCTATTTTAGATTTTTTCTTTCACTGTCAACGATGACTTGTGGACTTGTATAAACGGTACTACAGATAATACATATAAACTCAGTTTACTAAACACCGTCAATAGAATCATTAAAATCAATGTAACAGACACCGTCAATAGAATCAATAAAATCCATCACAAGAGTCTTTAACTAAAGTGACTATAGATAAGGCAACTTTAGAAAAAGTAAGCGAGTATTAACTTTTTATTTTATTCTTATTTCATCCTCCATTGGAAATATTTTCTGTATGCAGTTATTTCGTCTTTTTAAAGTCGAATACTTTTCAAACATCTTAATCTGATTCACATGTAAATTGTGTTTCCTTAATACGTTAATAAACGTTAAAAATCTAATATAAATATGCAGTATCGCTTCATTGTAATGAATTAATTATAGTGATTCATCTAATTTTATCAATTCATTGTGATGTTGTAATTTTTAGTTTCTTCACTTTTTGCAAAAGTAAAGAAAAGTAACCCACGACCAAATAAGAAAATATTCACTGGGTCATTATTGATGAAACGCTCGAGTTCTGGAGTAACTTACTCTATCGTTTGGATTCAGGGTATCAATGACGTATTGCACGGCCTCGCGTGCCACCATTAAAAGAGTTTTGGACTCGTAGTTACTACGTCCTGCCGTGACCCCCGAGATGTCCACAGCCACAACCACGTCTTTAGGTTTCTTTGTCGCAGAGGATACGTAATACTGTCTATGAAGGATTGTCAAAAATTTAAATATGTGTTTAGAAACGCTGCTGTATACATAAATATGTTCATAACAGTTTACATACCATGTATAGTGTAAATTACGTTACGCAGGGATGAGGTTGATTAAAACAAAGAAACATACTGTTTTGAGGTCAAAGACAGAGAAAACAAATCACAAAGTAATTTCGCCAAGGAATATTCATACAATAGACTTTTCCATAAGAGATAGATATTTCGAACATAAACAAGAACTATATGGAAATTTATATTGGAAAGTTGTCGGAGTTTTCATTATATCGTGTTATTTCAATGAAATTCATTGTAGTTATGCAGGTTCACCAGCAGCAGTTCAGAATGCACATAATAATCATAAAAAACCACGGAGGCATGGGTAAAACGTGAAAGATAAGAAGTATAACTATAAGTATAGTAGTAACGATGCAAAAAATATGCACAGTATTTCACATAACATTAACATCCATTGCCCTTTAATGTTGATACTGTAGGGTAAGTAATAAATAATAAAAAGTCAATGAGGTTGCATGTATGGTATCAGAGCAGGTTCAGGGTCTTAGCGAGTTCCTACAGAATATTTATTAGTACATACATATTTATGTTTGTTTGGGTTTTTTTATTTATAGTCGCCTGAGCAATTTTTCAGCTATCCGGCGACTGTACATATTTATGAATGTGTAGTGTAGCACAGTATCTTCATATTAAAGTAACATATATAGGTATATTAAAGTAACATATATTGGTATATAACTATACACACCTTAATCTGGGATCGTATGAATAACAGTTTGTGCTGAAACGATGAGATGGGTATATAAGAAACGTTCCATCACTTCCACCGAAGTATTGCCACAAGATATTGGGATTCTGTCGATAGTTGTCTTTCATAGTGGTTTCAATGTGTTTGTTGGGGAAGTGTTTCGACGAAGTTGATATCGATATACATGCACTACTCTCTGAAATCTGCAGTAGAAGAACATATTCATGCATGTTTGTTGAATAGATGTTTATGGATGAACTCATTTTGATATGTGTGAACTCATTCTGTTAAGTGTAGTCCTACTGTGTAAAATGTAGGTACACCATTTGGTGGTCTTATATTTGGACTATTCGACACGTTTATTTATATGTTTTACGTCCCATTCAAGGATGTTTCCCTCATATAGAGAAGTCATCATCTTTAGATGAAGTGCCACACATTTTGACCTATCTATATAGCTTATGGCCGTACTATTTACATGCAGGGCTCTTGGTCGCGGTAGCCCAGTAAGTACACGGATCCCGTGAGGATCTGGGATAGAATACTTCTCGGTACCCCTTGCTTGTCGCAATATATATATATATATATATATATATGAACAATGCAAATGCCAATATCATCCTCTATCTTTTCTGTATTAAACAATACTATGTGAATACTGTACATTATCACATTATTGAAAGGGGCTTAGAATAATGGCTTGTCAATATTAAACAATATACAATCAATCAGTCAGTATTGTTTCGACATTTAACTCATCATCGGCATTGCAATATAATGCATATATCTTCTACCTGTCTACATAACTTACATTGTAATAGTAACCACACCGTGTCATATCGCCTCCAACCCTTGAACATTGCTCACATCGTAAAAAATGCAATTGCACTACTTTATAACTGAGGTAATACTGGGAATAGACTGAAGGACACACAGTATATCTTTATTATATGAGGTTTGTCGGATATATATTTCATAACTCACAGGGTAAATAGTGTTTAAAAAATGGAAACAGATTAAAGATATGTTAAGTTCCTTGCTCATCGAGCCCCCCATTCATCCAACCGTTTACTCAGTAAGCGAAAACGGTTCCGATTGGTGCATCTTTAACATTCCAGCCATGCGAAGATGTTTTCCCGGACGCGGTAGCTCAGTGGTTATAGCGTTCGCTTCGTAACCGTGAGGTCGCGAGTTCGAGCCCCACTCGTGCCATGACCGCGTCAAACCCATGACGTAAAAATAGGTTGTGACTGCTCCTTCTCCAAACACTCGGCGTTTAGAAGTGAAAATCGCGGGTCTTTCGGATATGACCTTAAAAACGGAGGATCTGTTCTACCTTCGCTCTGGGCTTTGGAAAGATAAAGAATCCTCACTGTTAAGGCCCTGAGCGCTAAGCATAAGTCTAAATTTGTGGTACTTCACCAAAAGCTAGTGACGTCTCAATATAAGTGAAAAATTCTCGATGGGACGTAACTGCTGAATGCTGAACTGTTTACCAGCTTCGTCGCAATTGCAGATACAATGTGGGTTGTCTTGCAAACTAAGATTGTTGATCATTTTCCATATATACGCCATATATTTATTAACAACAGTGGGGTTTAGAATGCGGGCTCGAGAAATGCCTTGTTTTGGCTCTATCCCCCAAACCTTCGTCTTTCCGGCCCGCGCCTTAGTTTCAAGACACGTGTTAAAATTGGCCATAGTTGCGTATATCATTCCTGTTTTATGTAAACAAACTACATTGCTATGTTTGTTTGTTTTACGTCCTGTCGAGAATTTTTCACTCATATTGAGACGTCACCATCTGTAGGTGAAGTGCCACAAATTTAGACCTATGCTTAGCGCTCAGGGCCGTAGCAGTGAGGGTTCTTTAACGTGCCAACGCCTACCTTGACACGGGACCTCCGTTTTTAAGGTCATATCCGAAAGACCCGTAATTCTCACTTCTAAATGCCGAGCGTTTGGCGAAGGAGCAATCACTACCTATTTTTTCGTCTTAGGTTTGACGCGGCCATGGCGCGAACGGGGCTCGAACTCACGACCTTTCGGTTACGAAGCGAACGCTCTAACCACTGAGCTACCGCGACCGGTTGCTATGACCTTAACTATGATTTATTCAGTCAGTTAAGTGTCAAAGACATTGACAAACTAAACACAGGATTATGGTCCTAAATAACAATCAAAAACTAATATTTATCATGTAAACTTTTTCTTTTCATTTTAGTATGCTGGTTTAAGTATGCATGTTTGTAAATGAAAAGGAAAGGGTAAAATATGTTTTTTGCTGAAGAATTTAAATTCACCAAACTTTCAACTGCTGTTGATGAAAAACCACGTCGCACTTTCTTAGTTTTTCAACATTCTCGTCAGTGCATGAATCCAATGTTACAACGTTACAGTGTATCTTAGACCACTTCAATCTTCTCCGCAGATCCCTTCGGTTCGCGGTAGGTCAGTGGTCAGAGCGTTCGCTTCGTAACCGGGAGGTCGTGAGTTCGAGCCTCGCTCGTGCTATGGCCGCGTCAAACCTAAGACGAAAAATAGGTAGCGATTGTTCCTTCGCCAAACGCTCGGCATTTAGAAGTGAGAATCACGGGTCTTTCTGATATGACCTTAAAAACGGAGGTCACGGTAGGCGTTGGCACGTTAAAGAACCCTCACTGTTACGGGCCTGAGCGCTAGCATAGGTTTAAATTTGTGGTACGTCACCTAGAGCTGGTGATGTCTCAATATGAGTGAAAAATTCTCGACGGGACGTAAAACAAACAATCAATCAATCTTAGCATTGTTGGTGGTTGTATATTGTTTAGCGTCCTGCTCAAGAATTTTTCACTCACCATTGCCAGCGAAGGGCTCTGGCATAAACTCGGCGCTTACGGCATTTTTATGGTGCCACACCTACTGTGACACGGGGCCTTGGTTTTTGCGGTTTCATCCGAAGGATCGTCCCATTTAATCGCCTCTTACACAAGCAAACCGTACTGAGAATCTAACGCGGATCCCTACGATTCTTAGCATTGAAATGTGCAATTACTGTAGGTCTTACAAACAAAAAGCTTGAATAAAAATACTTACAACAAATGTGACGTTAAACAATAATACAAACAAACGGAAATCCTAGTTTATAACTACAAATTCTATTTAACTTCAAGAGTTTTTTCTAAAGTAACACATAGTGTTTAAATGAAACCTCTAATTTGGAAGTCCCGTGGGGTGGTTAGAATAGATCCTCAGTAGCCCTTGCTTGTCGTAAGAGGCGACTAAATGGGGCGGTGAAAAGCCCTAAGCACCGAGCATAGGCCTAAATTTTGCACCCCTTCATCGGCAATGGTGACGTCCCCATATGAGTGACAGATTCTCAAGAGGGACGTTAAAGAATATACAATCGATCTAATTTGGAATGTATGTGAATGTCAATATAAACAAAATGCGTACCTCTGTTCTGAACTTTGGGTTGTACGTGCCGTTTATTTTGCAGCATTGTGGAAAAGTTCCCTGCTCAAATGTAGAGAACGAGTTATATTCCTGTATTACGGCCTTCTTCACATTGTTTAGCTGACTCGTCAGTGTTTGAAACATCGTTTCGAGTTTGTTGGTCATCTATAAATAAACAATGGTATAGATTAAGATTACGTTTTCTTTTATTTGTTATGATTGTAAATTGTCGACGGAACGTAAAATAAAGAAACAAATATTTATTTATTTACTAACGACCTAGGACGTAATCGGATTGTCACCATAGTGAATTTTTACATTCACGTTATCAAAACAAAATAGTTCTCATGGAAGAAGTTGAAAGGATTTAAGATGTGTATTTGCTCGACTTGTAAATTAAAAGGTATGCTACAGTAAGGTAATACTTTGCAAACTTTAATTTAATGGAACAATAGTCTGTAACAATCACCAAAACTTAAAAACCAAGTAGTTCCGGCGAACAAATCCCTACACCCATTACATCCGAGATTTGTGTGAAGCGTAGAGTAATCACCCGAGGATTGCCGATAGTACATAACGATTCGACAATTGTGACATAACATGTTTATCAATAACGGACATAAACACTTTCGTCTGCTGTCAACCGGTCGCGGTAGCTCAGTGGTTAGAGCGTTCGCTTCGTAACCGGGAGGTCGTGAGTTCGAGCCTCGCTCGTGCTATGGCCGCGTCAAACCTAAGACGAAAACAATAGGTGGTGATTGCTCCTTCGCCAAACGCTCGGCATTTAGATTTGTTTGTTTGTTTATAGCCGCCTGAGCAATTTTTCAGCTATCCGGCGTTGTCGTCGGCATTTAGAAGTGAGAATCACGGGTCTTTCGGATATGACCTTAAAAACGGAGGTCCCGTGTCACGGTAGGCGTTGGCACGTTAAAGAACCCTCACTGCTACGGCCCTGAGCGCTAAGCATAGGTCTAAATTTGTGGTACTTCACCTACAGCTGGTGACGTCTCAATATGAGTGAAAAATTCTCGACGGGACGGAAAACAAACAAACAATCCCCTATCTGTGTAGCAATATCCCATTATCAACCGTATATGGTGTTTGCATCTCTCAACTGATTCAATACGCAAGAGCTTGTTTTGTATATGACCAGTTTTTAATTCAAGACAGGCTACTGACAATCGAGGTGATGTTACAGGGGTTTCTACAGTCTAGTGTAAAATCAGCATTTCGCAAATTTTATGATCTGTTTATTAGACTGGTACAACTTTCCATTAGGTCAGACCCCGTGGGGATCCGGGTTGTTAGAATATATCCTCAGTACCCCTTGCTTGTCGTAAGAGGCGACTAAATGGGACGGTCCTTCGGATGAGCTACCTAAATCCAAGGCCCGGTGTCAAAGCAGGTGTGGTACGATAAAGATCCCTCCCTGCTCAAAATGTCGCAAGCGCCGAGCATAAGCTTTTTTTTTTTCTTTTTTTTTTGCAGCCCTTCACCAACAATGGTGTCGTCTCCATATTACTGAAAATTTCTCTAGCGGGACTTTAAACAATATACAGTGACGTTTTAGATATGACCCTAAGCATCTTTTACAGGTACGAGATATCACATGGAGCTCTCTTTCTTTTTTGGGGGGGGGGGGCTTTTTTTTTTTTATTTGTCACACGTGAACTGTTTTGATTGAAATTAACCAATAATGCGAAGTTTTAATTTTGGCATCACTGAAAAGATTACGATAGTGGACAGTGATCAATCTCATAACTACTATAAGGAATACAAAATTAAGAGTTGGGCAAACACAGACCTCTGGACATACCAGATGTGGGAGTAGGAGTAAGTGAGCCCTATATCTTAAGCAGGTAAATGAGTAATCGTCGTCAAAATCATTGTGTGTAGAAGGGACTAAACATTGGTATGAAATATCAGACATTTCACCCAGTGACGGGTTATATTACTCACAAGTTAAACTCACCTTTGCCACAATTTCAGCACCAGTGTCTGTTGGCTTGTCGTATATAAGGGTATCATAATATTCCTATATACAAAAAATGAGTAGCATTGAATATAAAAGTAAATAATCACAATGCTTCTTATATACATAGAAATGTTAGATGATTGATCACCTGCAGATTGGGTGCACCTATTCCGTTTCTATCCATCCTTTTAAGGTCATCAGAAAATTTTTGTCCGTTTAAGGACTGCGCATTCTGGGAAAGGGCAGTCCATGGCAACAGAGACACCAAGACGAGATATAAATTCATACTCCTCCTGAAGTGTTTGTTTAGTCTTTTACTGTGGATACAATACGTAAAGCATGTTGATATAAATGAAGGCAGGATGTATCTAATATTAAGGCTATCACGTTTACAAAATTTTGTAAACGTTTAAACGAAGCATTGTAAACGAAACGTTACCGTTTAAACGAAGTGTTGTATAATTTAATAAAATAAAATACGTACAGAATTTTAAGACCCATTAATGACCATTATGTTTGTGTTTCAGTTTTCATCGTTCTATGGACGATGCAGAGATTGTCACCGGACGTTCCGGAGTATAAATATAAGACAGAATAAAATACACGAACATAAATATCCGGATAGCATTTAAATTGAATTCAATTTTATTCACACTGTAGTGACTGTACAACATTTGCACAATACAGATCACAAATTCACAATAAACTTCATTTTTCAAATTTTCATTTCAGTGATTTCACATTAGATTGTCCAGAGAGGGCAGAGCTGGTGCCGCGGCTTCTTCCGTCGGTTCGGTTTTAACATGGACTTCACGTGCAGGCGGAGCAGCGCAATTCACTTTATGTTTTAATCTTTTGTTCAAAAAGATCAGTTTGTCCACGTTCTCAGCGTCAAGGGAGGAGCGCAGTTTTGTAACAGTTCCACCCGCTGTGGAAAAGACGCGCTCAGAGGCAACGGACGTTGTCGGTGTGCATAGCAAATCCTTTGCGAGACTTGCTAATTTTGGAAAATTAATACGACTGGTTTTCCACCAAGTGAATGGGTTGGTATTTGTCGGCGCACTTTTTGCAGATAGATATAATTCGATCTCTTCATCTGAAGTGGAAGGGGTAATTATTTTGCAATCTCCGGTGTCAAAATATGATCCTAACAGGAAGGATATATCATCCTGAGAAAGTTTACTTCTCTTGCATTCGGGCTCATTCTCGCCTTCCTTGATGTCTGCTTCTTGTGTTTTGTTTTCGTTATTAACACTACATGCATCAATTTTCTGTCCATCGTCTTTTTGTTTTAAGATTTTATTTATCGTATCTCGAACAACATTGCGTTGCTCGTCATTGAGGAACGGAAGCGAGCGGTAACGCGGATCCAAGAATGTGCAGAGCATTGGAATACTCTGACACATTTCTGGTTTGTCCATATTGAACCTTCTGCGCAAATCGGTTTGCACCTTCTGTTTGAATGTTGCGACTGCAACACAGTCACTGTCGTTTGAAGTAAGATGGTGGCTTACTAAGCTATATAAAATTGGGTAGACGCCACTGACGGTCGGATACTCCTCGCTGCACATGACACGAGTAGACATGTACAAAGGCTTCAGAACAGGTATCATGCCTTCAAGTACTCGCCAGTGATCGTCATTCAGATCTAATGTACGCGCATCATTGGGTTTTGTTATACTAGCATCGTGAAGCACGGCATAAATAGCCAGCCTTTGTTGTTTGAGTCTCTCAAACATGTCGAACGTGCTGTTCCACCGAGTGGACACATCAATGATTAAATTGTTTTCAGGTAGATTCATCTGTTTTTGTCTTGTATGTAGTTCATTTGTAGCTAGCACTGATTTTCTGAAGTGTGCAACTAATTTTTTTGCCGCCCCTATTGTTCGCGAAACAGAATTTACAGAATCAAACGCACCTCTAATCGAAAGTTGTAAAGTGTGCGCAAAACAACGAATGTGTTTCCATTTCAGGTGCTCAACACACGAGACCATGTTGGACGCGTTATCAGTAACGATTCCTATAACTTTCTCGTCAGTAATGCCAAATTCCTGTGTTATTGCTTTTATTTCGTTAGCTGTGTTCTCACCGGTATGTCTGTCGGTGACTTTTCTGGTGGCCAAAACTGTATTTTGAAAGTTCCAGTCATCATCAATAAAATGGGCAGTTTCTGTAATGTATGCCTCAATGGCAAGGCTTGTCCAGTGATCTGATGTCAGCGCTACGGCAGACACGTTTTTTAAATTTTCTTTCAGTTTCTGTACCTCCTCGTCATATAGTAAAGATACGTAGTTTGAAATAGTTGCTTTTACAGGGATTTTATAATGCGGATTGAGTTCATTACAGAAATCTTTGAATCCCTCGCCACTAACAATACTTAGTGGTCGTAAATCACGCGCGCACATCAGTGCTAATTTCTGGGTACACTTTTGATATTTTTCTCTTGAAAATACCGGCGTTCTATAAGCTGTAATTGCTGTTTGCGTCAATGTTGCGGAAGACCCTGGCTTGTGACTTTTATCAGATGCATCAATACTTGTAGACTTGTGTTTGAACTTGATGTGATTGGTCATTGTCCCTGTACTCCCTCCGGCATAAGTAAGCTCCGTAGCACATAAATTGCATTTCACTTTTTTCTTTCCCGCTACTTCCAACTCCGTAAAATAATTCCATACACCAGAACGTTTCTGTTTTTCGGCCATTCTAATTTTGAGAGTTGCGAGTCTTGCGACAGATGATAATACAAATAAAGTTTAAGAATACCTGTTTGAAAGCACTCGACAATTTTATGACGTATTGAATCTCATCCATTCACTTAATTTCATTCAGGAACTTTCTTCAATGAAAAAAAAATGACACATGCCAAAGATGCCATGCAAGTGACACGTAAATATTCATACAGATTTTAAATTTGAACGTTTTTCCAGATTTGTATCCATACATTTAGATATCTTATTAGGAATTTTCTGGAAGGGGGGGGGGACTATAATTGCCGTCAAAACCGTTAATAAATGTTTATTAAAAAGAATAAAGCACATTTTGCAAGATGACCAAAGAGCAGCACAGTAATGCAATACAAGCCAGAAACATATAGTAAGAGATTCTGAGACCCTTTCAGTTTACTAATTAAATATGACGGGGAAAAAATTGTTCACCGTTCCTATAGACTATAGTCAAACTTTTATAAATTCATTACTTCCCCTCGCAATTTGTTTAATAAGTTTATTCACTTGAAATAATTATTCAAATGATTTAGATTGTAATTTGAACCCTGCAAGATTTGTGCCACATATATAAGACATCGTTTAAACGTTTAGGGATTTTGTAAACGTTTACAGCCCAAACACGAAACGTTACCGGTTACACGTGTACACGTGACAGCCTTATCTAATATCCGCATTATAGGATTCACATTTCTTTCATATTTATTCTGACTAGACTGTCATTAGATATACAGACTAAAATTATAAAGACCTTTGATACCACTCGAATATAAAACTAGTTGTTCGTCATGTATGGACTATAGGTTTCTTATACTTTCAGTCCTATGAAACCCGTAAACGTCACTTGCTATATACGCTCCTACATGTAAAGCAGTCACGCCAAGCTTGCGACCTGTTTACGACCCAATTACGACCGATATTTTAAAGAATCGTTGGCAAATCGTAGAAAGCGCACGACTGATTGTCAAAGTCTTCGCTTTTACTTGCATGAGGCGTCTAATATTTTTATGCACAAAACTTCTTTTTTATCTTTCTTTATCAACACGTTGTGTAAAAACCTATACAACTAAAGTAGAGCCATATCGTACATACCGCTCTCTGTAATTATATGCAAGTTATGGTCAAAGTACAACTACAAAAATAATTCTCTCTTTGCAGCTACTACATGTATATATGTACCTTTAAATACCAGGTACGATCTGCTGCATGTAGTAATTTGATTCATGTTCGTTGTTGTTTACAATCAAATTTCATTTTTGTTTAGCGTCCCCATATGAGTGAAAAATCATCGAGCGGGAAGTTAAACAATATAATCAATCAATCATTTTTGTTTTGCAAATGAAAAAAAAAAACCCAAGTCTTTTCAGGTATTACGTTGAGACAGCTGAATAACTATTATATGAGACAGCTGAATGGAGTTTTGAATGTAGACAAATATAATGCATGACATGAATGTGTTGGATTTTGATGCGTAATAAATACAAGGCTAATAATAGAGTTGGTATTTGCTAAGCAAGGTCATCCTAAGCCAGTTACTGACACTCACTGCACGAGGCACTGGATTTAAAACTTATATATGAGAAAGGTGAAGACCCCTGGAAACACCAGAGGTGTAATCGGGTGCCTCTTTCTGCATACTTAATTCAACTTGTACAGAATTTCCCCCCCTAAAGGAATTTTGCGTTTATAAAATATTCCCATAAATTTTCAGTAATGTCATTTAATGGTAGGCAGGATTATTAGATTAACAAATACAAATATTTATTGCTACAAATACATGTCCAATTATATTAATTAGCAAGTACTCGCATATAAGCATTCAGTCTGCCATAATGCAGGACATGTTATATTTCTTGTTTCATTTCTGGATAAGTTATATTGTTTATAAATAAACATGTTATTTTCAGTATCCGATTAACTGACTGCATGACAACAATTTGATGGATTTAAAAATTAACTGAAAACATGAGCACTTTTTTTTTATCTTTAAAATCAACTGAGTGTACGAGTACCATTTGCTGGATTAAAGAATTATTAAATAAATAAATAATCTTGTTGAATTTTTTTTTTAATAAAAAGCACCATACATTTGATGTTCGGTGCTACATCTTTTCAAAAAAATGTATAGGCCTACAATTTATCTGATTTAATGGGTAAAGTTGCATGGTTGTTTTCTTCACAATGTTCATGTATGTTATCTTACCCAAGATCAGCTGAAAAGGGGTGGGATGTCTAATATGTTCATACTCAAACGTGGTTTACAACAATAATGAAACTTGTATAATACTGAAGGTATGACCATACTAATATTCATCCCGAAACTTGGATACCGCATATTTAAAGCCTTGCTCCCGTTTAAAAATATACTGTAAACAATATACGTAATTTCAGGCTAAATAAACGTTTTATCAAATGTGAACAGTTTAAAGCTGCATAGTAACAATTTTGCAAGATAAATGAAACAAATATTATTTGATATGATATCAATATCATACAAGAATACTTGCATGAAGCCAGAAAAATATCCGGTATGCAAAAGTGAAAACAGACATCATTGATTAGTTGGATCTTTAGTCTTTAACGCTTTCGGTCTATGTCATTTTCGTTTAATGATCATTTTATGATAATAACGTATAATAACAAAATTGTACACACTTTCTTAAGAACAACGCAATGCAACTGTGGCGTGAACGACCTTAAAGGACGGGCATAACTAGGTAATGAAAATGAGCATATGCAGTATGGGGGCGAAACAAGCTGCATCCGGAAACTATTATTTGATTAAGGAACTTCGCTTGCTTTAAAAATAAGCACCGACCTAGGGTGATCTATAAAAATATAAAAGGCATTTTGTTTCACCATCCACAGAAATAAATCGGTCATATTATCTTAAAATTCTAAGTTTTTCGACATCAACGCATCAGAAACTTAATATTTAGTAGCAATCCGGAATATCGTTTTTTCAAAAATAAAACTAGTGCCTATAGCTCGCCCTGAAATATTTTTGCAATTTTGGGCAATTGACAAGATGTAGATTACAAAAGTACTTCAAATATTTAGGGTGAGATAAGACCAATTAAGGAAAAACTGAAAATAACCAGTTTTTGGTAACAAAATACGGAACCATATCCGGTTCTACTATGTATACAGCTTTTGTTGTGTTGCAATTTTAAAATCAAACTTATAAGGCGTCGAGCTTGCTCGAGAGCCTTCTAGCGATCAACAGAGTTTGCCTCTATACCGTATTTCAGCACATCTCAATGTGTGAATTGAAACAATGCCTATTTCTATTGAACTTTTCTTACAATTAAAGACTTTGAAACATTGAATTTAAATGTTATTTGAAAGGTACAATACCATTTCCGTTGTTGGTGTCGTTGTTTATCATTGTATCTTTGTTCAATAGTTAAATAACAATTGTTTGGCAAGAAACGTTCATTATTTGCTGATGGATTTATTAAGAAACAGGTTTTCCCGCGAAATTTGTGTCGCACGATATTATTAAGTACTTACAAAATAACCAGCTCAAATTTGGTTTTCATTTATATTTATAGTATTATAGTTTCACCAAGAATCCTTATTTCACATCAGTAGAAACAGATAAATACTAAATTGTGCAATGTAACGGTTCGTTTGCTATTCCAAAAGCACAGACTATTTCCGGTTTTGTTTTCGGTAATCCCGATCCCGATTATCTAGTAAGTAAAACGAAAGTAGCGTTTGCCTTTCGACGAAAATAACGGGTTATTTTGCAAAGAAACCCAGACTTTTCTACATATTACGTTGAACTTTTGAATTATTAGACATTATTGAAAACAGAAAATTAATACAGTATAATTGTTACATCATACATGAACAGAAGATACAATTTCTATAAACAAGTAGTCTCACCTGAAGCAGTTATATTCTTTTCAGCATTTGTCGTCTGTAATGTAAATTTATTTATCATAGCCTTTGTAAAGTAACTAGTCTTGAGGGGATATTATCTAGCAAGAAGGTACATGTGTGAACTTGTTAGTTTAAGCAACTTCAGCCCAAGCTCACTTCTTACTTCTTTTTATGTAAATAAACAGTTTGCTGATATTTTACAAATGATTGTAATACTTTATTTATGTACTTAAACATGGGGATATTTGACATTTTCTTGAAATGGAATGTTTAAAAATATATTGTAACATTTTTCTTTGACTTTCACTTTTCTTGTAGAGTTGATTGTTCATGCAATTTGAACAGTCTTGGAGTTTGAATTATATCTCGATGTTCAACATATTTAGAGAGCGAAGAGTTACAATTTTATTTGACCTTAAATATTTGGAAATAAACGTTGGAAGAAATAATTCTATTTTGAATTTTATGGTGTAGACATGCAATACGAGAGAAGGGTGTTTATAGTTGAAAGCACATTAAAAATTCTAAATTTTCTCTGGAAAACTAATTTAGTAGAGGTATATGATAACGTAAGTAAAATTTATAATGCAGGGGCGGATTTAGAGGAGCTGGGAACCCCCTATCCCCATTTCTTGTGACCTAAAATCAAAACATTATAGTAGAACAATAGCAAAAGAATAAGATTTGACATTATGCATAAAGATAAGCGAGTCGTTATTTGTTATTATTAATTTTATTATTCATAAAGTATAGCTAGAATAAACCATTGAAAGAATACTAAATAGCCGCAAAATCCTGAAGCCCCCAGCCTATCTATCCTTTAACAAATCCTGGATCCGCCGCTGGAAAGTATAGGTATGGCTTTTATCATAGTTTATTTATTTAAATTTGCTAATTATGTATAATATTTGCAAAGAATCTTTTGGTTGCGTCATTTTTCAATCGTGTTTATCGAGTATCTCGCAATGCACAGACACGTGCAAAAATTATTCGGTCACACTGGAGGCGTGTTTACACTGACGACGAACGCATCAATATTTTCCGGCTGAAAATTTTACGAAGAATAAAAACGTGAACTACTTACATTTCAGTACTTTGTGAGATGTCCTTTTAATCTTATGACATGCTGAATGCGTCTCGGGATAGAGCCATTCAAGCTATGAATGTAGGCAGGTGTGTGGTAGTCCATATGCGCCAAATTTCCTCATCAAATCACGTTTTCACCGATCGCGGTAGCTCAGTGGTTAGAGCGTTCGCTTCGTAACCGTGAGGTCGTGAGTTCGAGCCCCGCTTGTACCATGGCCGCGTCAAACCTAAGACGAAAAATAGGTAGTGATTGCTCCTTCGCTAAACGCTCGGCATTTAGAAGTGAGAATCACGGGTCTTTCGGATATGACCTTAATAACGGAGGTCCCGTGTCACGGTAGGCGTTGGCACGTTAAAGAACCCTCACTGCTACGGCCCTGAGCGCTAAGCATAGGTCTAAATTCTTGGTACTTCACCCACAGCTGGTGACGTCTCAATATGAGTGAAAAATTCTCGACGGGAGGTAAAACAAATAAACAATCAATCAAACCAAAACTGGCCACAGGTTGTCCTCTACATTGTCTTAATATTTAGCAGCGTTGATATTGCCTTCCACTGGCGTCATAGTTCCAATACCCTCCCAACAAATGCACCCCCATATCATCACTTCGTACTTAGCGCGAGGCGTGTGCTGTTGAACGAGATCGGGTCGCCATCCTTCATCTCTTTTCCTCCAAATCCGAACTCTTTCATCATGTCCTATCATAATTTTGGTTTCATCTGAGAATATCGCTCGTTTCAAGTTGTCTATCTACAGTCCACTGTCTTTTCCCCCCGACTCCAAGCAAGCCGTTTCTTCCGATTTACTTCTTTTATGACAAGTTTCTTCTTGTCAACACACCTCCGATGATTGTTTTTATGCAAGTTATGTGGTGCTTTCCTTTTACTCACCGGATTTTGTCTCTCTTCATTAAACTTTGCCGTAATATCGGAAAGTTAACACCTGCGATTAGTTTTCACAATCTTCTCCAACTGCCGATAATCCCGGGGTTTGATTTTCGGTGGTCGGCCACTTCTAGGTTTGCTTTCGACTGATCCAGATTCCGGCATTTTTTTTTTTGTTTTTATTTTTTTTTATTTTTTTTTTTGACAAACATCAATAACACTTGATTTGGATAACTTCAACATCTCACTAATCTTTTTCCGACTGTATCCACTCTGTAATAACTCCACAATGATCTTTTTTACTTCTAACCCCATCTCTTTTCCTCTCCGTCCCATCTTTGATATTTTGTCGAACCCGCGCCGACTAGAGGTGAGAGGTCTTGTGATTTTGAGCGCAATGCTTTAACCACTCGACCACGGAGGCCCCCTTATTTTGAAGCGCAATTTTGAAAGTACGAAAGATTTATGCCAGATGGATACCGTATATATTGACAGATGACCAAAAACGGGTACGAGTACAAACCGCTGAGCAATTGCTCAAAATGTTTCCCATATTCAATCAAAGACAATTTGCAAACATTGTTACTGTTGACGAAACATGCGTTCACTATTTCGAACTAGTAAGAAAACTTGGAAACAAAATATGGCTAACTAAACACGGTAGACGGCCTGTAGTTGCCAAAAGAACCACAAGCACAAAGGAGGTTCTCTATTGCATATTCTTCTCACGTGATGGTATACCCGTAAAATTTTGCCGAATGGCAAAAGTGTTAAAGGTCGCTTTTACTGAGATGTTATACTAAAAAACGCTCAAGAAATATTATCATAAACGACGCCCTGTGATCAGGATTTAGGAATGTTCGTCTAATTCATAATAATGCTCCATCACATACACCTGAGCTTGTGAAGCAGTTTTTGACGTCGTCGGAGGTTACCATTTTGTCACACCCACCATACTCTTCAGATCTAGCCCCATGCCACTTTTTCCTTTTTCAGGAGTTAGAAAGTTCTTATCTGGTCGTCGTTACAAGTCCCGACAAGCCCCTGGCTCAGCCGTCAATCAGTGCCTCAGAAGTCTACCTAAATCAGTGTACTGTGACGCATTTCAGGAGTGGATTCAGATGTTGAAATTATAAATTTCAACCGCAGAGATTACTTTGAGGGATGTAATGTTCATTTCACTATTTGAGTCTAATGCTTTTGAGATATCGTACAATATACATTACATATCGAACAACCCTCGTAGGGTCTCGAATTATCCGAAATACCTTTAAAATATGCAGTTTTATTTATAGTGATCGTTTCGCGTGTAATTGCAGTGTTTTGTGTGATATTTGTATTTTTAAAAAATTATGTCTAAATTAGAATATTAGTATACATGGTTACAGAATATATCATTTCTTTCAGAAATACCTTTGTTTATATTTGCTATTGACTAACAGCACTCCATGTTTTGTTTTTTT
This sequence comes from Ostrea denselamellosa, assembly GCA_024699665.1. Classification (NCBI taxonomy): domain Eukaryota; kingdom Metazoa; phylum Mollusca; class Bivalvia; order Ostreida; family Ostreidae; genus Ostrea; species Ostrea denselamellosa. The sequence continues at coordinate 468,640 of JAMZEH010000055.1, read as the reverse complement.
TATTTTTATTATTTTTTCTTTTATTTATTTATTATTTTTTTGTTGTGTTTTGTTGGTTTTTGTAGGTTTTTTTTATTATTCCTAAAATTATAATTTTAGTATTTGGGAAGTGTTAGAGGTTTGAGGCGTATATATGTTCATGCCTACTCAGTCTTGTACCATGTTAGCAACAATATCCATCTTGAGAATCGGAGTGTGGGGTGTATAATAGCTTAAAGTGATTTCTCTAGGACTTTCACTGCCTCGTTCACGAAACAATCAAACAACGAAGTCCTTGAAACTTGCTAATTCTGTTAAGCAGAGAATCATACGGGGGTGGGGTGGCGGACCCTCCCTTTTAGGATTTTCAGATTTAAAATATACTCTGCAAAAAAAGAAACGCATAATGGATTTTTTAAGATTTTAGTAGATGTATTTTGGATTATGATTTTACAATAAAAAATGTAGATATTCACTAGAATTGTTTCAATTGAAAAAAATTACAGTCCAAACCTTAGATATTGGTGAAAAAAAAGTCAGATCATCACAGTTAAGAACACTTCCTGTCACGTTTAAGTTAGTACCGTGTATGACCACTTCGAGCTGCCAACACAGTTCTGCATCTCCTTGGCATAGAGTCAATCAATGTTCTTACGTTATTGCGTGGAATTGTTCGCCATTCCTGTTGTAACATTTGACGGAGCTGATCGAGGGTCTGAGGCGGAGGTTGGCGCAGGCGCACACGTTTATCCAGTTGGTCCCATAAGTGTTCAATCGGATTCAAATCCGGTGATTTGGAAGGCCATGGTAGCACTTTAATGTTGTTCTGCTGAAGGTAGTCAATTGTTAAGCGGGCTGTGTGAGGCCTAGCATTGTCATGTTGGAATAACTCCCTCTGTCGGTCAATTACGCGCATAAGGTGAGGTTGGAGAATTTCGTCTCTGTACCTTTGAGCCGTTAAATTGCCCGGGACATGTACCAGTTCTGTTTTACGGTCATTAGAGATCGCCGCCCACATCATGACGCTACCTCCACCGAAGCTATCCACTTCTTGGACACACGAGGAAGAGAAACGTTCATTCCTACGCCGGTATACACGGATTCGTCCATCACGTTTCTGTAGCAGAAAACGGGACTCATCGCTGAACCAGATTCTACGCCAGTTGCGGAATGTCCAGCCCCTCAATCTGTTGCACCATCGGACTCTTTCTCGTCTGTGTAACGGTGTCAAAACTGCTCCAAAATACGGTCTTCTGGGTCTAATGCCATATTGTCGAAGTCGGTTGCGGACTGTCTGCGAGCTGATTCTTCTCAATCCAGGTATTCCGACTGCAGTAGCTGTTGCAGCAACGGTTCGATTCCGTAGATGAAAGACCCGGATGTAGCGATCTTGTCCAGGAGTCGTAATGCGAGGTCGCCCACTCCTCGGTCGGTCTTTAGTAGAGCCAGTCTGCTGGAATCTGTTCCACAGCCGAGAAATTGTGCTCTGATTTACGTTTTCAGTTCGTGCAATCTCACTTTGGGATACTCCGGCCTGGAGACTGCCAATGACGATATTTCGAGTAGCAGGGTCCAACCATGGCATGGCAGCATTTTAACGTTATGATGAATTCAAGCTTCAAACTTCGTCCTTTTGTACGCTTTAATGTAGTGGTTGAATTAAGCACAAAGTTCTCGTGAAAAACGTAATCCAAATTCCATGGCGATAGAGGTGATATGCAATTTTAGAGAGTCGCCGAGCTAATTTGGCAGAGAGCCAAATCAAATGAACAGACCTTTAAAGTTTCATACTTACCTGTAAAAAATCAATTACTCAATTGACCATTTCAGTTTACCGGGTAAAATACATAATTTGCATTTTTAAAATTTCAAAAGGGCTATGCGTTTCTTTTTTTGCAGAGTATATATAGTAAATGAAATAATACCATCTAAAGTAACACGATCCCTTGTAAGTTATATGCAGGAAATCGGCTGGTGCTTCAGAAGTGTTCAATACCCCCCCCCCCCCCCCCCCCCCCACATTTAACACCACTCCCGAAAAAGTTCTTTTGTTTCTCTTTCTTTTTTGTTGGTATGTTTTGTGTGTTTTGTTTTGTTCATTTTTGTTGGTTTGTTTTGGGGTTGGGGGCGAGTATCAAAAAATTTATGTCATCAATGAGATTGTCATGGACTACCGTGGCCTCAAACATGAAACTAAGATAATCGTGTACGGATGAACAACATCAGGATGACAATTTTTGTCATTTTGGAAAAATGAAAATTTTGAAACTGAAATTTCAATAAACAGCTTGCAGTTGAAAGACAGTTCAAAACTCTGTGTAGTTGGTTTGAGTAAATAAATAAATTGAATTGAATTGAATCTACACAAGATCAATTTAAATACGGTCAAGGATTATTAACCACAACAGCCCTATGATTGATGCGCCATTTTTCTTCACTCTGAACTTATTTGTGTGGAATTCACTTCAACGAATTCTGATAACGCTTCAGTTTAACATTATAGTAGAGACACACACCCTGATTAAATCTGGTACGTGTATATATGGCACGGGGTTGATACTTACATTTCCTCATAAACATAAAATACGTCTAGTTCATGTTTCATTTAAATTAGACTCGGTGTTATGAAAACCACAATGACAAATTCAGTTATTGTAATACATGCTTGCTTGTAAGCTTCTTTTGACATGGTCTAAAATACGGTAAGATATGATAAAACAATAACTCTGAACGAAATATATCAGTATTGTTAAATACTAACTATGTATAAAGGGAAGTGCAGAGATTCTAATAGTGAAAAATCATACGTGTTTACGGTGACAGTAAATAATGAATGATTTGTAATCACCTTTGGAGTTCAGGAGTATGTTGAGCAAGTATTGAATTAAAATATTGATTACAAACATTGTAAAATAGAAATATCGATCGAAGAAAATTAATTAAGCGAAACTCACCTACAAATATGTATCTATGTGCCAGTGTCTCTCACTAGACTTGTAATTTGCTTCCTGTTTGGGAAATACCCAGTTTAAATGATAGGCCATGGACAAAAACTATTTCGTCAAAGGAATTTTAAATTGTTTTGTATTTTAGTAGGTGTAATCTTTTCAGCGTTGAAAGACCATGATAGCGAAGTTCTTTTCAATCTGACTCGTATGTAATCTGGAATTTTAGATTCAGTTATAAAAAAAATGATAATTTTCAAACGATTCCGTCACTTGATTTCTTTCAGTTTGGTTAAAAGTCCCAGTTTCGTATGATGATATTAATAGATATTAATCTAAAGGGCTTTGAATTCATTCATTCGTAGTTTAATAAGTAAAAGAATGTTTGAAATGGATTAATTTCCTTATGAACAGTAATAGTAAAAAACACAGTAAAATGTTTCACATCAGTTGGTTTCTCGGTTACAAGTTCACTCAGTCATGCTTTTGTATCATTTATATAGAAAAAACAGCAAAACGGGTTGAAACTTTATTTGGCAGATGTTGGCCGTGACATACAAGAGGTTGTGAGAACACATCAGGGTAAACCCACACAAATGCAACATCAATCAACCTAGGCCTGCTCACAATGGACCACCCCGGGTAACCGCGGATTATTAATTGAGCATATTCAATTAACGGTTTTGCCTATGCTGGGCTTCACAAAATTTGAACCTGCAATTTAATGAAATTCTACCATATTGTTCTCAGATCTTGTACATATACAGAAATTTCTTTCTCTAAATTGTTTGATTGACAAGTACCCAATAACAAATTTGACTTTTCAAATAGTTCTTGTATGTTGAGTGGTAACCTCGATCTTAATTCTAATGATGATGGTGATGGTGAGGCGGTAGGAGACTTAGTTACTTCAATTTTGTTAACATAGATTCGATCTCCATCTTTCAGACACCTTAAATCCTCATTTTCTATACCAAAACCTACATTTTGACCTTTCTTGAAAGTGATACATTGATCTGAGGGGTTTCGGAAAGGTATTATTTGTCAATTTGCACTGACAATGACACTGACTGATCTATAATAGTCAGAAAGGGGAAAGAATGGAGGTTATTTAGAAGGAATATATATTTAGAAATTAAATATTCAAAGGGAACTACAAAATCGAATTGATATATAAATTTGTATATCCTGGAAATAACAGGCATCTGATGATAGTCAGATGTTGGTAACGTGATGAACGCTAATATTATAATACATGTATATTTAAACATCTTCTATATCTTGGAGGCTGAGATTCAAAATTATGACGTATTATGGGTAATGTAGGGGCAGTCAAACGACTGAAGTGTTTACTCTCAACCACTGTGATTATAATGTTGCAGCAATATATCAGGATTTTATCATTCTAAAGAAAAAAAATAAAAGGTTAAAAACTAATTAAGTTCATTTTTGCTCCTCGGGAAAATATTAGATGCTGTGAAGGAGAAACTTCAAACGTAATGTGCCGTAACATATGCCAGAAGTGGTGTAAATCAAATGTGGATTCTTAATAATTCTAAAGAACTTATAGTCAATTTGAAATCACAAAACTTTTCTCAAATAAACAACACTAAAACGTATGATTTTACAACACTTTACATGACCATACCTCACGATAGATTAAAGCTTAGACTTTTTGACATCATAAACGGTTACTTCGTCAACAATTTTTTATTTTGATCTTTTTTTGGGCGATTTCTAAATTCAATGTGTAATTTAAAGAGACACTACCCCTCATTTTGCTCCAAGATCGTAAAATGAGAATTTTTCCAGAGCTTTCTCTGATTTTGTTGCATAGTTGAATGTATAAACTTTGCTAAAATAACACATTTCTAAAGTTGAAAATTCTTCTTTAAATGTAAAAACTAATAGTTTTTGAAGGCCCCTTTTTAACAACATTGAGATTTCCTCTTTCGGACGCATGCACATTCCAGTGAGAGGTAGCGTACTATGGCTAAACCCAAAATTTTGAAAGATTATTTGAGAAAAGGGTTAAAATAGAACGAGATACAACACATACGGACACTGGAATTTAACTGGGGATATCACTATGACCCTCTAGCTACGAGACACACACACAGAGCTTTAAAAGTAAATCACTACTGGACGGGAAAAAGTACTGAGAGTGTCATTTTTTACTGATAATTTCTGATATTTACTGCCGTTTTTACTGTGGGTGCTGAGAATTTCTGATAATTGCTGTCGTCGGTACCGTGGTTGTCACAGGCTCAATACACAAGGTAAAGTGTCTTTTTTAAAAAAAGAACAATTTCAAATTTTCCATTTGTAATGCGTATATTGTTTTTCGGCTTATCGAAACGATTACAACGATACCGAACACTATATATGTATTTAAGGAAACCTGCTTTTTAAAATATTTATATTAATCCCCTTCCTTATTCTTTTCATTTAAAACATGCTTGAATTCATTGTCTACTAATAATGAAAATAATTCATTAAACTGCCTTCATAATCACCATTTGCAACGAATTTTAATTAAAAATGATCTAATGCAACGTATCTATAAAGAATACGTATATTGAAAAATTACGAGTCTCTCTCTCTCTCTCTCTCTCTCTCTCTCTCTCTCCAAGGATTATTAAGTTAATCACTTCATGGTCTTTTGTCCCATCAGAAAAAAATGTTACCTCATTAGCGGTACTGTCTAGATAATACATATGTCTGTGTATAAGATGTATGCATAATCCATGCAATTGGAAGACTTTTCCCCAACAATAGATCTCATCACCAGAGGCCGGGGTCTTAGCAATATATCGATGATGTGTGGTCCATGCAAATATTGGAAGGGTTTTCGCAACAACAGATCTAAGTGGCAGAAGTTAACTGCGTGCTTGGAATAAACATAAGTGTTTGATTTGCCGCGTCGGCACTGAACATTGGAAGGTGCTAATAATTTAATAAAATAACAATAATAAAATAAAATAAATAAGAAGGAAAACACTTGTGTTAAATTTCAGATACCCGGCTTAGCAAAGTATACATAGTATACAGACAGAATTTTTTTTTTTTTAATTTTTAATTCATTTTGATTTAAATCCTTTAACGTAACTATAGTGAATGTAGTATAGGAGAGAGAGAGAGAGAGAGAGCATCAGTAAGTAACACTTCGTTATATTATTATTATATTATATATTGCATATATTAATGAAAAGGGTTAATAACTGCATACTGACATTTGTGGTCTTTAATGAACAAATCGAGATGCTTAATCTTTGAATTCTTAGTAAAATTAAAACACTGAAATTCTTGTCACGAACATTTGCCTTACTCTTATGTTTATTCCAGATTAGCTGACTCAGCTTCTGCCGCTTGGATCTATTGTTGTGAAAACCCTTCCAATTGGCATGGACTATGTAATATGTTTATACATTTACATCTTATACACAGATCATTGTATTATCCAGACAGCCCCCTAATGAAATAACATTTGTTTTTATCTGATTGGGAAAATAGGCCATCAAGTGATTAACTCATTGAACTTTCTAGAGAGAGAGCATCGTAATTTTTCAATACGCATATTCTTTATGAGTATGTTGAATTGGATCATCTTTAATTGAAATCCTTTAAAATGGTGATTATAAAGGAAGTTTAATGATTATAAAAAAAAAGATTTTTAAAAAACAATAAAACAACTAGACAGTCCCTTAAACAATTTTGGTATCTGGAGGAAGGATGGGGGGCTGCAGATCATGAACTAACTTGAGAGAGAGAGGGGGGGGGAGGGGACGCATCGTAATTTTTCAATATACACATTCTTTGTAAAGTGCATTTTAAATCTGTTACAAATGATAATTATAAAGACAGTTTAATGAATTATTTTCATTATTAGTAGACAATGAATTCAAGCATGTTTTAAATAAAAAGATAAGGAAGGGGATTAATATAAATATTTTAAAAAGCAGGTTTCCTTAAATGCATATATAGTGTTCGGTATCGTTGTAATCGTTTCGATAAGCCGAAAAACAATATACGCATTACAAATGGAAAATTTGAAATTGTTCTTTTTTAAAAAAGACACTTTACTTTGTGTATTGAGACTGTGAGACCCACAGTATCGACGGCAGTAAATATCAGAAATTATCAGCACGAACAGCACAATTGCAGTAATTATCAGAAATTGTCAGTACGAAATGCCACTCTCAGTACTTTTTCCGTCCAGTAGTGAGTGCTATTTTTATACAAACACGTGGCGTGCTTTGAAAAAAAAAACTATTTGGTTATAGGGACATGAAAGGTTTTCTGTTATAATAAAGATTTATAATTATTTAATTATAAGAAGCAGGAAATAATCCCATACTCGAGACGCAAGTGTGGACCCTTTTAAGGGGTATTTAAATAAGTTTTTACACAACACGTGTGTTGTCATACTGAATCACGTGATGTCCGAGTCAGAATGAAGAAACCATTGAATTCCGGATAATCTTTAAAGCGCAGCTGAGAGCAAATTAATGCATCCCTAATGTTCAAAACTGTCAGTATTGTTATGATTTTTATTATTTTATCGATACGTGTTTTAAAAATCACTCGATTAAAATATACAAAATGAGCTGTAGTGCCTCTTTAAAAATCATTGCTATCTTTCTTACTAGCAATGTAATGGACACGAACTTGTATTTGACATAGTGTAAAACAAAATATGATGCTACTTATATGTTTTAATGAATAATACTCCTACAAGTGGCAGATACTTTTCTGTGTACAGCAAAGGTTTGGAAAAAATTAACAATATCAAAATAAGAAATTCTAAATATCACAATAAATACATTCATTGATTAAAGCTAAAAGAATGAAATTCAGGACAGTTAATAATTGGAAAACAAAATATGCACTAACATCAGTATATGAATATGAACGGTTTCTTCGAAGAGTTCATACGATTTCGACGGATTCGCTGATGTCATCAGACTTCTCACCGCTCTCACTTGTTCCCACTCCTGTGACAGCTTGGTCAGAGGAGGAAATACTAGGAGGAGGAGAGACATGGGATGGTATTGTTTGGTTGTTGAGGCCTCTCACAAAATCCTCAAGTTCAGTTTTTGATTGCAGTCCAAACAGTTGTAAAAGGTCTCTCTTTCTATCGGGTTCTGGAATTGTAAAACTATACGTAGAAATTACATGTATATAAATGTATCGAAAAGTATTCTAGACTTAATAGATACTGCTAATGAAATTGATATATGATGTATATATACACTGCACTAATTACTGCTTGGTCACACGAGATTACTATTGGCTATGGAAAAATATATGTACTCATACTTGCTACGTTAACCTCAGTGTCGTTTTATTTTATTTCATGTCTTTTTGATGTATTTTCTTTGTTTTGGTTTGTTTTACATGTAACGCGTTTTTGGGTGATTATGTTATTAGATAAAGAGATATATAAATAAAGTATAATAATAATATGGATATGCGGAATTAAGAATGTTAAAGGGTTTTTTCAACCATAAATTCTGTATAAAATCTTCATCCTGTGGTGTAGTGGTCAGATTGACATGGGATCTTTACATTTGCTGATAAATTTTGGCTACAGGAAAGAAGGAACCCACAATTTATATTATCCAGTTACTACTGGGAACTTAGGGGCATCATTGCTCCTTGTGTATAGTATATTGTAACAGACCATAACGAGGGTATAGGAGAATGGTACAAAATCGTAAGAGCCACGAAATGTGCCTGTAACACTTTCTTTGATAAATCTGCCAAGTTCCAAAGAGTTCTCATGAAACTCAAAGTTCCATCTTATAGACTGTCACTTCCAGATCTCAAAGTCACCTTTGTCACAGGTAAGAAATACACCTCGTGGAAAACTAAAATTCTAAAGGCAAGTAAATTTCCTATATTGTGTAATAAAATCTTGTGGGTAATTTAAAAGTTCTACTGAAATTGGACAAATTTCTACAGAAATATAAATATATTCCTATGTGAAAAATACAACATCCTGAGAATTTCAAGAATCAGTATTTCAAATACTGTATGTCCTACGTAGGATTTTTGTCCTATGAAATAAAATTACCTGCAGGAAAATAAAAATATATGTAGGATGCTTAATATTCTAATCTGAATTTCTCATATTCTATTAGAATTTTATTCTCCCTTGAGAATTTGTTTTTCAAAGAAGATTTCTATTGTCAACCGAGAGTCATCTGTGACAAATGTACAGATGTCCATGTAGTTCTAAATTCTGGCATCAATGTTGTTCTAGTTAATGGCACCTGATTTTTGTTTGATTTTCCTCAATAGTAAGGGAATTTGGGCGTCAATTTACCATTGCAGACTTGAATCCCAATGCATGTTGCAAAGCAGCCGTAACAAACCTGTTCACCGTTCTATAGCGCTAAGGGCCTGTGCGGGATTTGATACGCCATGATGGTCTGGTAGTGGGCTTGCATTATTTTTTCTGCCGACTGTGATGATGACTCCATTCGTTATGATTCATGTACAAACTTGTAAGGTTGATTGATCGATCAGATATTCTTTAACGTCCCGATCGAGAATCTTTCACTCACATGGAGACGTCACCATTGCCGGTGAAGGACTGCAAATTTAGGCCTATCTCGGCACTTATGGCGCTTATAGGGAGGGGTCTTTTACGTGCCACACCTGCTGTGACACTGGACCTCGGTGTTTGCGGTCTCATCCGAAGGACCGCCCCATTTAGTCGCCTTTGACGACAATCAATGGGTACTGAGAATCTATTCTAACAATCCGGATCCCCACAGGGCCAAACATGTAAGGGATCTTTACTCTAGAATCCGAGCTACGGGCACGTACAGAACCAGTGCATACATTTGCATACCATACCGGCCATATGATCCACGCTATTGTCTAATGCCTTTTTGTGGTGCTTTTATGAAAAGAGCCATTGTTTGAAAGTTTTGCACTTATGGGCATGTACGAGGTGAGAAACTTTAAAAGACTGTGTGGGCTTGTGCTGCCGGGCAGCTCCCGGTAAATTACCTATATACTGCATGTGACCATGAAATTACTGCATTTATGCTGACAACGATAATATATCAATTAGTCTTACGGCATGAAAGGCAATTGGTGGCGTACCAGCACCAAATTTTTCTCTTGTAATCACCACATTTGGCTCGTCCACATCCCAACATGCATGTTTTGGGACTAATTACCTATCAAAAGAGACGTTTTTCATTTGTACTGTGACAGAACATTTCTGAAGTATATCTAGTAACATTGCACTTACGCTGAAGTATTCATTCATTTACAGTGAAATTCTATATAAATTTATGTCTATTGTATAATATTTTGTCCATATTGTGAAACTTAAGAATTATATGGTTCTTGTATTATGATATTTTGTACAGGTCCACAATACTGATATTTACTATGAAGCTTTAGATATGTATGTCTCAGGTATACTGTGTTTAAGACATATATATATATATATATATATATATATATATATATATATCGGTAGTGTTATTCGTATAGCTTAAAGTTTCAGTTTAAAGTTTTCTGTTTTATGACTGAATTACAAAGAATATAAAAACAAAACCTGCTTATAGTGACCACACTTAGTCCAGTGGAGGTTGCATTTTTGGGTTTCATGATTCCAATACTTTTCTTCATTTTCAAATGCTTTTGTTGCATCATCCCCGGGCGCTGAAATATGAGAGCACAACGTTTGAAATATATCAATTTGATATTTGCAATTGAAATGGCATTGACATTGAATTCAAAGCATGTGTTGGCTTCTGTGGATTCAAATAAATGCTTGCATTTTATGGTTGAGTTGTGTTTTTATTCTAGTGTAGCCAAAGTCTACGATTGTCCGTTATTTATTTATTCACACCGTTAAGCTTGGCGGAAACGTTTCAGCTCTATAGTATCTTTTTCATATATGACTGTGCATGACAGAATCTGTACAGTTCTGTTGTGTTGCACTACAATTCTGGTATAAGAGTATCTTCGCAGGTCAAAGGTTCTCGGTGAACTTTCATCCCCACAGAACAAAAACAGTCACTTGCAGAGATGTCATTCTTGTATTCTTAACATTACAGCCAGGAAATAGCTACAATTTTCGTAGTGAATTTTTCTGATCCATGAAACTATTATAATTTAAAATAGATGCTGCCATTAGACAGTAATGCCAGCACGCAAGTGTTTGCCTTTAACGAAACTCTTCACTGTACAAGTGCATGTGTAACTAGCAAAGTTGCCCACAATAGTTACTATATAACATAATATTTTTGCTGAATATATCAAGTTGCATTGAGTATTCTATAATATTGTATTGGGCAACTGTCCTGTGGTCATCCTAAATCCAATTTCATAATTGTTGAAATGTATTTAAAACAAATTGAGGTCCTGGCCCCTTACCCATATATATTCCTGCTGCTCATATCAAGATGCATTAAATATTCTAAGATTGAAGTGCCCCGGGGTCACACCAAACCCCATTGTTCAAATATCTTTCAAATGGTTGAGATTTCAACCCGTAAAGCAAGAATCTCTTGTTGCACATGACGTTATGCATTGAGATTGAGCACCAGATTTTTGTTCGTTGTTTTCCAACCCCACTCTCGATGTGAAAAATAGAATTCCGAAATTTTATTTCACATCTGTGATTTGGATACTGAATAAAATGTTACAGGAATTCTGGGAACCAGGTTTTTCTACAAAAACAATCGTTTTACAATCCCCAATAAGCCCCCTGAGTGAAAATGGAAAATCTGAAGCCTTACAGCACATCTATGGGACAACGCCAATCACCTTCCAAAAGATGATTTGGCTACTGCATAAATTGTAAGAAAAGTTCTGGAAAACAAGGGGTTTTGTCTAAAAAATACCATTTTCCATAAACGTACTGCATATCTACGGGACAATGCATATCTTTCACAAATGATAATGCTACTGCATAAATTGTAAGAGGAATTCCGGAGTTCTGGGAACCACGTTTTCCTATAGAAAAATTCATTTTCTACAAAAATTTTCTACTGTTTGGTTCCAGGTAAAACTGGAAATTCCGAGGCGTTATTGCACATTTACAGGACACCAAGAAGATGATCTGGCTATTGCATAAAATGTATGAGGAGTTATGGAAACCAGTGGGTTTAAAAAAGGGTTTTTTTTGCCTTCTTGAAAAAATTGAAAATTCAGAATCCTTATTGCACATCGAAAGAACACCTCTATCATTCCAAAAGATTAATTGGGTACTGCTTAAAATAACAGAGGAGTTTGAGGAAGAAGAAGGTGCGATTGATGGACGGACCAGGGTAACAATATACCCAAACTTCCTTTAGAGAGTGCGAGTATAATCATACAACCCCAATTTCTCACATCTGCCTTGAATAACATGCATACATCGTACAATATACGTGTGTATAATGGGTTGATAATGAATGACTTTTATTAAGTGATTGGTAAATTTTAAAATATATAATAGTTCTATCCTATACACACAGCGGTATCCAGACCACCCGTTTTCACCGATCCATCTACACGCCAGACCGGATTCATCCTTCCTCATTAGGTAATCAGAATGAGCACTTTTACATGTTTGTGCATACTCCAAAGCATGTATTTCCAGACTTTTACTCCATGTCTGAAAAAGGTATATCATAATATGAAAAACAACTGTACTTCAGGTATAAGTCTCAATTTAATTTGTTTAAGGAAAGTAACTTAAAAGGGTGATTATATATAATATAAAGATTTCAGATATATGCGGTATCAAGTAATATATTAGTCCCATGTTTTGGTTTGGGAACTCTGACACAAAAGCAAAAAAATCTCAGAAATATGCAAACAAATAAAATCAAAATCAAGATACCCTATCTAATCAAAGTTACCTTGAATTATATACAATAATTATAAAAATTGGGTATCAATCCAACCACTGATCCCGAAATATAATGATATAGTTAAGAGAATTCTTACGAGATGTCCAAGATCTTTTGAAGCTGCTTTCCTGACCCTATTGTGCTCCTCTAGCATATAATCTTTCCACTTCTTACAATTCAAGTTTCCAGCATCACAAAGTTCTTTGTAAGACTCAACAGATACACATAATAGAATGAAGCAAAAGCTGAACGCAGACCTGAAATATCAAAACAGATTTAATCCCCTTGAAACCTATTCCAGTGTGTGTCACTAAACTTATTTCTTATTTTTGTGGTTACTTCATCTCTTCAAAACGCATACTAAATCTGGAGAATGTTGTTACACGGGTCAGCAAAAATGAATCATCTATTCTAACCACCCAGATCCCCACGGGGCTCGTAATTGAGAAGTTCAGTTGTTAATATCTTCGCGCCCATGGGGATCCGGGTCGGAATAGGTCTTCAGTGACCCCTCTCTTGTCGTAAGAGGAGACTAAATGAGACGGTCCTTGGGATGAAACCGCAAAACTGAGGTCACGAATCACAGCAGATGTGGCACGATAGAGATCCCTCCCTGCTCAAAGGCCGTAAGCGCTGAGCATAGGCCTAAATTTTGCAGCCCTTCACCGGCAATGGTGACGTCTCCATATGAGTGAAAGATACTCAAAAGGGACGTTAAACAATATGCAATCATTCATAACATCTTCGCTAGCCAAGTACTCTGACTTTCACCCTTGGAAAAATTGACCGAAAATTCATGTGTTAGAACTGAATTAGAACAGAGGTACCCAGAAGTCTCCATAACAGTCAAAATGCATCAGACATCCGATCTCGCGTGAGGAAAAAGAAAAAAGAACAACCCAATCACAATGAAGGAGGCCCAATCACAGTGAAGGCGGATATCTACAGATTTATGTATCGCCAACTTTGCCTTTTAGGACCAGTTAAACAATATTTATTGACATATTACATGGAGCTACTATCTATATAATAGGATCCGGTCTCAATGCTTAATACAGGAAACCCTTCATAGGTTAGTCATTTATCAATCCACGTTCTTGTGCAGAACATAAAAACAAAATATATTTCCAGCGAATACTGACGATATTCTGGTTGTTGGAGGGATAGTTACATGTAATTTTAAATGTTCCCATATGGAAATTTAAAACCTAAGACATAGGTGGTGACTGTTCCTTTGCCAAGCGCCCTACTTTAGGAGTGAAAGTCGCGGGTGTTTTGGATATGACGTTAAATAAGGAGATTCCATTTCACGGTAGGCGTGTGCACGATAAAGAGCCCCACAGCTACGCCTTAAGCGCGCGATATATATATATATATATATATATATACATTGTGCATAGCCGGTACCATTTGTATAGGTGAAAACTTCTAGTATATCAAAAATCAAACAAACAAAACGAAATCAATAGAGTAGAAAAACATTTACCCGGTAACGAAAGAATATTATAATAGTTGCCTGGCAACGCAACAAATATAGCTACAGTATGTTGAGGAATTGTACATTGGTTAGAATAATATTTTGTTATCTTTATAAATAAAATTCAGATAAGCATAGTTCATCTTGGTTACGAGATAAAACATTTTATTTATTTTGATAATGTACCATTTTATGCTCCATAGTTTCCATTCTCAACAGAAAAATTCCGTAGTTATCAATATTCTTGAAAATAACATTATTGTTTGAGGGAAATTAACTTGGAAGTATCTGAACATGGTTACAATGTAAATTGCTGTAATATGTTTTAAAGACAAATGATTTTCGGAATGGAGAAGAAGTGCGACCAAATGTGAGTTATCTACTTCCTTAAAAAAAAACAACACAAAACAACACAAAACAAAACAACCCCCCATTCAAAGAAACAAACACACAAAAAAAGAACTATTTAAAAAAAGTAACGGTTGCAGGATATATAGATTCTAATATGCCAGTTTTGATTTTTATGTAATGTGAAGCACATTTTCGTAATAAACTGCGAAAAGCAAATTTGTCGATGTATATTCTATTCAAAAGTTTTGATAGTCCGTTTTTAAATAAAATGTTATTATCTTAGCACCGATAATCTTGTTAATCCTCATAATGCAATCAATAGTGCTAAAAATCTAGTCTTACAAAGGTAAAGAAATACTTACATGGCAGATTTCAGCATCTCTAGCGGAGTAAAATTATTCAACACATGATTGTTAATATAAGAGGAAACGAGAGTCACCTGCTGGGTATCTAATTTTTAGGACAGTTGGACACGTGGATGTTTGACAAGCTGGTTTATGAAATTTCGGAAGATTCACAATGAAATATCACTAATCTAATAAACACACATCTGATGGGAAAAACCTGTTTAATATGTAAAAACACGGTTTTGTGTCACGCCTTTGCATGATAGGGTACAGGGGTTGCCTTGTATATTTTGATTACAAAGTTATATGCTTAGTGTGAGAAAATTTGATACAAAAGAATAACGCTGTGAAGAAAATATGTACCACAGAGAAACAATATAAATCCATATGAAATGAATAGGTATATATTCAATAAAATTCAAACGTGTTAAATCACAGATTAAAGTATTGAAAGCTGCTGCCAATTTTTTCTTCTTCCTCAACATTGTAAACAAAACTCAATTTTTGACACAAGATGCGTGAAGTTCAAGGATATCTTGCTTCAGCTTTTAATGACAAACGGGATGAATTTAATTAGCTTCTATTTATGTAGCAATATTCTGTTATCACCTGCATAAGGTATTTAGTCGATATGCGACAACATATCCGCGTTTGATCATTTTCTAAACCGATCCAAGCTAGTGACAACAATTTCGTTAATCGAGTCTACATTATAATGAACTTATTTGCGAATTACAGTCTGTTGTTAGGTCGAATGTTGTCTGAAGTGTTTTATTTCAATTGTTAGGTCAGTCTTTTCACATTGATTTTGACACTGGGGTGAAGCTAGCAACCCCTAACCAGCAACCAATAAAACCGTAGAAGCAACCAACTAATAAAGAAAACCATCAAATCACGGAGAGTACTCAAACGAAATAATATTCGATCAAAATTAATAATTTCGAGATGATTTTTTTTTTTTACTGTGAACTACTCTGAAACATGGGGTAGGTGTTATCTCTCGAAAAGTTTCAGTAAATTGTTTTAAACGACTATCTTCCAATCAGAAAATATTAAGCGGAACCAAAATATCACTTGTCCTGTGAATATATTTCGAAATTGTTAACTCAGCTTTATTTCTTTTTAATTCAGCTGAGGATTTAGCAGATGTTGCGATCGGTTAAATGTTTGATGATCGATTAAATTAACCGTTGATCAACATATCTAAATGCAATTATATTTATTTATCTATCTATTACGTTCTTATTGAAATTCTTTTAACATTTTCTTTTATTAGAATGTGCTTACCAAAGTCGAAAAAAAACAAACAAACAAACAAACCAAAAAAACCAACAAAAAACAAAAAACAACAACAACCCAGGCCTGATAGTTGAAAATGACAGTTATAATTTTAGTAGCATGTGCGGGTTTTTTTTTTAATTTAATGGTGTTTAATTGTTTTTAATGATTTTAGGGTATATCGCCTTTTCGCATAATCTCTCACTCTTGTGATTAAACGGAAGTATACAGGAAGGTACCTGCATGGGTCATTGGTCAAGTTCACGTTATGTTGGATTTTTTTATACAGATGCTGTGTATAAACTTCAGATTTTCTACCATTCTCTGCTTTTACTTTCAATACAACTAAGAGACCTGTGCTGTAAGCTACAAATCAGTAAAAGACGTAAACAAACAGTGCCGTACTAGGTATACTGTACACATATAAGTTTTGTGTACTGCATATATCATGTCAGATATATTCATGATTCATGCGAGAAACGCAATATGGATAAAACTGAATTACTCAGATATTCTAATATTGCTAAGATAATACAGAAAGCAGCTTTAGGGAGCCGCAAAAGCAAATCATATACGTTAACTATTTGTCCACGCTGATTTCGAAATCAGTGTGGATTAAACCGATATATACAGTGAGTGGCTTCTTTCATGGGTGGAATCAGACTATAAGGTAATTGGTCAGATAAAGAAAATGTTACAAAAAGATTTCCGTAATTTGAAATTAGCAACTGCATGTCTTATGCAATAAAGGAAATTCAACAATCTGAATTATTGTAACACTACAAGCACAAAGGGTATATCAGTATTTGAAATAAGAATCGGATTTTGTTCTGCAACACGGGATATACATCATAAGATTAATATATCAACCTAGTGTATATTGTTTCTCTCTCTCTCTCTCTCTCTCTCTCTCTCTCTCTCTCTCTCTCTCTCTCTCTGGAATAAGCGCTGCAATTTTGTAATTTTGACTGAGCGATGATTTGATGTCGAGACTTTGCCTACTACGTTCTTATTGGACGACAGTCAGTCAAAACAATTGGCTGAAACTTTCCTGAATACACCGAGAACTCCACGCTGGAAAGTACACAATAATAAAAAGGTTGTTAATTGTGATTGTTAAAAAGTTATTGAAGAATTATGCTTGACAGAATAATTTAGCTGGCATGTAATAATTGTGCATCTGAGAGCGTAAACATGGAGGTAAAGAGCATCTTAATGTTTGTAGAGAGCACGAAACGAGTATGAAGGCAAAGCAGGGGGCATGATGGACAATCATTTCACGCCCGCTGATTTGGGTTGTAGGCATACCACTTGAGGTGCCAAGGGATGGGGTCAATTTTCAGACATCTATGGTTATATAATCTCGTTTAACGGAAATATGTAATCCCCAAGGTTCAACGCCTTTAATTAGAGAAGGTATTGGATTCCACAGTCAGGTCAAGGATTTCTACAATTCCTGTTTAATCAAAGTTCTATGCTGATAGCAATAAATCTACAGATTATAAAATGCATCTAATTTTACACATCAATTCTACGGTCATATGTGGATACAAATCGTGCAATATTTCTTAGGAATCCTAACTGTCCAAATTTTACGTTATCGCCGTCATCTGGAAGCTGCATCCATACAACACTGGTAGCAGTCCCTGCAGCTTCTTCCGCCATTGTTGTCCTACAGGGTGCACCACTTTATCCTATATTCTAACCAAAATTGCTCACCTTTAACCTGACTCTGCTCCCTGAATGTAAACTTCTCAGACGTTTTCATTTCACATCACGTGGTGCTGTCCTTCATGAGCACTTTCATACAAAAAAAGTCGTGCTAAATCAACTGGTCAAAAGCCAAATCACCAACATCTACAACAAAGAATAATAAAAATAATATATTCAAATCCTCCTTTGATGTTTTTATTCACAAAATATCAAACACTTTACTTGAAGTTACACCTCACAAACGACGGGAGAGCCTACCTCTAAAGGAAAGTCCCATAATACAAGCTACGTTCAAGGAATTATCATGATTCGACGTGCACCTCCAGATAAATAGAGTGGTGTAACCTGCAGTCATGCACTTGATTCTAAATGCATTGCCGGTGTAACGACGAAAAATGACCCCCGTAGAATAATGACCGGGGGTCATTTTTCTACGTAGAAATTTTACCCCCTGGTCAATATTCTACATAGAGAAATGACTCCTTTTTTCGTAGAAAATATGGCTTTGGGGTCATTTTTCTCCGTGTGAATTGTAGAAAAATGACCCCGTAGAATAATGACCCTATGTCATTTTTTGATACAAAAGGCTGGTTTTGGTAAGAATATTTTCAATTCACAAATTCCTTTCAAATTCTAGCGTTTTATTTATTTTGGCTATTTTTGATCGTTTACCAGCTGACTTTGTTAGTGATTGTGACAACACAGTCTGATTTCAAAACTTTGCTCCCATGGGAAAAATATTATAGGCTTAAAACATCAATCACTTTGTTTAGGATAAAATGATGCCATCAAATAGGCGGGGTTCTTTGAAGTTTCAAAAACAACAATTCTGTTCGTCA
The DNA here is from genome assembly GCA_024699665.1 of Ostrea denselamellosa. Taxonomy (NCBI): domain Eukaryota; kingdom Metazoa; phylum Mollusca; class Bivalvia; order Ostreida; family Ostreidae; genus Ostrea; species Ostrea denselamellosa. The sequence continues at coordinate 449,845 of JAMZEH010000055.1, read as the reverse complement.
TTTTGCGGTTCTTTGAAGTTTCAAAGGCAACAATTCTGTTCGTCATTTTGCTTCACACCATGGACTCGAAAGAATATACGGAAATATCGCTTTTCGTGGAAAAGAAACAATATCCTAAATTTTTGCCAAAACATTTAAAGCGCAACTTTCGACGAAAATGTAGTAAATTTGTTCTATTCAATGGGATTCTACATTACCATCATAAAAAACGGTTATTAAGAGTTGCAAAAGAAGAGGAGGTTCCAAAAATTATCAGCAATACCCATACAACAGCGAGTGGTGGGCACCTAGGCATTAATAAAACGTAAGTTTATTTATTTATGTGAATATATTTCATGCATTTCTTAAAATCAATTGTGACAAGTTTAACATCGATTTCAAAGATACCCCGGTCATTTTTTCTAAAGATAATGTATATCAATTCAATTATTTTAGTGAGAAAATATAAAATCACGTTTTATATTTTGCATCGGTCTGATTCCGAGTTTAAAGAATTAAAATGTCTGAAATTTCGTATAAACATAATACGGATGTTTTGAGAGAGAGAGAGAGAGAGAGAGAGGAGGCCGGGCATGCACCAATTTTCTGATGGTCTACGATGTAATTGGTTGTATTTGGCTTTGAAACAATATTTGATACAACTAATAAGACATGTGCATGCACTTGTACTTGTTTTAAAGGCACCTGATAAATAGATGGTGTAATCCCCCCCCCCGCCAATTTCCCAAGCTTGTGAAAATTTTCATCAGACAAAAGCTTGGAAATACTTTTATATTCCGTATAGGGTCAATCTAATGATATCAAATATCGAAATAGGAAAATGATAAACAAGGAAATCGTGTATTTTAATAGGTAATTGTGTCTTATAAGATTATCAGAAGCTAGGAGGGGTGCAGTCTTGATGCTTGACTTGGGGATTGTCCCTCGGAAGATAACTGTCTTTTATTGTCATCCGTCAAAACCGGAAGGGGGGGGGGGGTTTAGTCAAAACTGTTGCCCGGTCATAGAATGAACTGTTGCATGTCTGAACTGATCCATTGTTTTTTGGCAAAAATAGACATTATATAGGCATTGATAATTTGGATTTACCTTTTTGTTAGTTTAGCCCCCCCCCCCCCCCCCCCCCCCCCCCCACACACACACATTCAATTTGCTTCCGACGCCCATGCATCCGAAATTTTGTGACATTGCTCCAACGTCTAAGACTTACTTTGAAATCTCACATATTGAATTGTTCATTGATACATGTAAGAGACAAAACCCAAAAAAAATTGTTGCACAGAAATCCTTCAGGATTTCTAGTGTTGTTGGTTTTTAGTGCTTTTATATTTATATATATATATATATACACACACACACACACACACACACACACACACACACACACACACATACACACAAAAGTTGAGTCATAATCAGAAATTTCAGAATAAACATTTGCTTCTCCACCGCATTTATTACTTAAATTTTTCCAAATGAATATATTTCGTAGATGGAAGAAAATTCGAGAAAGATATCACTGGGCATCGTCGTATGATGACGTTAAGAATTACGTAGAGAGGTGTGATCGGTGCCAAAGGAAATCTACCTTGAAGAAAGCAAAGCAGCCATTGAGACCCATACCAGTAAAGTCAAAACCATTTGTGCAAATAGGAATGGATATAGTTGGACCATTGCAGGAAACTAGCAGAGGTAGTTCATAAAGAATTCTATACATTTTTATAAAGAATAGTTCACAGCATGCATAGATAAAATTGCAAAAAATGTATTGAGGTGTTTTCATTAAATAAGTTTACGCTCGAATGTAATTAAAAAATTAATGTCTTTTTATTAAATGAAATAAAACATTTTTTTTATTATTTAATAATTGCTTGAGTTTATTGAATTAATAATTATTAAAATTAAATCAATATGCGACTGGCCTCCTATTCCTGTATTTTATTTTCGCAATCTGCAGCTCATATGCTTTAATGAGAGGGTAAGTATGTGGGTGCCACTTCTAAACTACTCGAAAAGTGAACATTCGAATGAAATATATACTAGTTAAATATTTGTTAAACAGGTTCAAACTCTGAAATAAATAAATGTTCCATCGACACACGTGAAACCATAATACTGGAATTAATGTAAATAATCGAAACTCATAAACTTAACGATGAATCACATTTATGAGCTAGAATTCTAAAAATGTAAAAATTAATGCATCTTCTATGGCATCTTTATGCAGTTAAAGTGATCTGCCTTTAGATAATTTTTAATAGAAATTCACAGTTTACTACTCAATTTTTAATCACTTGAAATATTCCTAACATTTTAAAAGGCCTAGATAAAGTGAATGAACATGTTATTTTCATCTATTTTTTGTCTCCCACTTGAAAAGAGAGGGATATTAATTTGGGTCTGTCCGTCTGTCCGTCCGTCCGTCGTCCGTCATTCTGTCTGTAACGCTTTCGTTTCCACACGATATCTCGAGAACCCTTTGAGCTTTCGCAATGAAATATTACATAACAACTCCCTGTGGCCTAAGGAAGACCCCTATTGATTTTGAGGTCAAAGGTCTAGGTTCAAGGTCGTAAATTGATACATTCTCTCTGTATGAAACACTATCCTTTCCGGGCGATATTTCAAAAAGATTTTGAGCTTTTGCAATGTAATTGTATACATAAACTCCCTAGGTCCTCTCTTACCCCTCTCAAAGTGTCCCGTCCCGTTTGATTTATTAGTATTTATTGTATTATGTGTCGCTTTTTTAGCACGGGGGTATGAGGAGAGTTATTACGTTCAAAACAGGTTCTTGGTGGACTTTATATTCTTATTACATTTATTAGAAATGTTTAATAAAGGTTAAATTAGACACCATGCATTGTGTAAAATTTTGACAATATCGAACGTGAAAATATACATGTATGTAACTTCATCTTTGCATATAATTTGCGTCAGTATAAAGCAGTTCCGTGCTCTAGTGGTATGTCTCTCGCTTCGTACGTGAGAGGGCCCGGGTTTGCATCTCAGACGATCCAATTTTTTTTTTCGAAATGCTTTTTTTTTTTTTTTTTTTTAACTAAATGATAGTATTCAGCATGTGAAATGAAAAATATATGAGGTCTGACTTGTACAAACTCATAAAATCATCATAATAATTTTAATAAATATTCCATATCAAAAGAATCTTCTATGCACATAATAAAGAATAAGCAATCAAATCTTTATAAATTATCCATATTGGCATATTTTATTTGCTTCAGTATACATGTATACATTTAATAATTCTACAAATTCAGTCAAGGGGATCCGACCCCACCCCCGAACTGCGCATGGTTTACTTTTTCCCTAAGCGGGGGACACAAATTCTCGGAATTAGCTTGTTTTCTATGGAAGTAATTAATAGTCATTTGTATTCACTAATACTACTACTGTGTAGTGTTTGATTGTTTTTTTCCTGGGGTAAATGCCACGCGCCATATAGTGAAAATTATATAAATAAGCTTAATAGTTAATATTAACACTTTTATAAAATGTATTTTTCTCAATGTCCAAAAAGTATTTTGCACTGGTGTAGAGAGGGTCCTTAAAACCTACTAGTATTCTAACATGTTTTTTAACGGTTAGCTAATGTAGGGAAAGTAACAGTAATTACACAGGGTTATCGAATTGGAAAGAAACAGATTATTATGTATTTTCCTGATGTATTAGACCACTTGACTGGATTTTTTAAACATGCAATATGATTTCATTCTATATATGAAAAAATGGGTATGTGTAAAACACGAAACGAGAAACAATGAAATGAGATTCAGCAAAATAACTAATGACCTCAAAATTTCAACAAAGTGAGAGCAGCTTGTGCCTTTGATTTCATTTTGTTAGAATCTAACTGACATGTAGGTCTGATTTATTAGCAACGTTAACCCCGCACAACTGTCTCTCACACAAACAAAAAAACAAAAACAAAAAAAACCCCATAAATTGTTGACAAATATCTAAAAGAAATGTATTACTCCGTTTTTTTCTGCTGGGGTACTATATAATATATATGTGATCCAAAATTCATTGTTATTATTACAATAGTTTTCCATATAACATTTATATACTGGGGGTATATAATTATTTGTGTGTGTTTTAAGACATAGATATTTTTAACCTATGTACATGTATATATAAAACAGATAATTGGATATTTCATTTATAAATATATTTATAAATATATTACCGTATAACGGGTAATTTTTACTGCTGTAATTTTTTACGAATTTTGATCAAAAAGGAGTGATTTAATTTTTACGCGTTAATTTTTTACGAATTGAAGTTGTCCGTTAAAATTAAAATCATCGGAGGTGAATGCTTGTTATCACCTTCAATACATTTTACTTACAAAACATGTGATTTTAAGCAGTATTACAGACCAATTTTCACAAAATATTTCAAAGATAAAGAAGCTATATGGCTATTTAGGAACATACATGAAGATACAAAACGTAGTTAACGTTTATCTCTTTCATTTTAGGTAATAAGTACCTACTTGTCTTCACGGAATATTTGACGAAATGGGTGTCAGTGGATGGGAGACCATTATTTATGGCATGTTGTGTCAAATATAAACACCCTATCATATAATTACGTCATTCAAAAGTAATTTCCAGCGATTTTTTGGCAGATTAGGTCAAACATGAAGGTCAAGGGGTAAAAAACCATAGCATGCTCGAGAACGTCTTGTTTCAGGAATGCAAATACGAAACCCCTATCTTTTCCCAATCTAGAAATATACAGAAATATACCATTTTTGAAAAGTAGGTCAACCTTCAAGGTCTAGGTCACAGGGTCAGAAAACGTAGTTTTAGAAAGGATTATACATATATAAAATGATAGCCATATCTCTTTCTTTTTTAAAAATCATAGTATATTTGGTAAGATCTTATAGCAGGTAATATACATGTGAAATACGAAAGCCCTATCTCATTCAAAGGTTACGACAAAGGTTAAAGTTTTTGTGACAAATTTAAACAGACAGACTTGCAGACGAATGAGATTAAATGTCCCCTTGTCCCATTGAGGACACCAATGCCAGGCTCTTTCATGGGATAGATTGGGGGGGGGGGGGGGGGGAGGGGGCGTTATCAGGGGAAAATGACAGCTAAAAAAATTTATTAGCTCGCACCTCCTCCTTCCCAACCCCGTACACATTGAGAGTCATGTGCAGATAAATATAGAAGTAACATTTTTCTACATTGGTGAATCTCAGCCAATCACAAAGAAATAGGAATTATTAAATCATATTTTATGGGGCCCATATAAGAAGTGGTGTTAAATTTGCTTCCACGACATTTAAGGATATTTAAAAAAAACAGGAGACACAGTTATCTTCACCGACCCTATCCAACCCTGGGATGAACGAATATTGAGTATTACATCTCAATTCATAAGATATTATTGTATAATATAGTGAAAAGGTAGGGGGTCATATTTCTATGGGGGTCATTTTTCAACGTGTGTGGTGTCGTAGAATAAACGGTCTGGAAGGGTTTTCTACAGTCGAAAAATGACCCTACTTGCCGTAGAATAATGACCGGGGGGTCATTTTTCTACGTAGAAATTTGACCCCCCGGTCATTATTCTACGGGGGTCACTTTTCGTCGTTACACCGGCTTCACCCGGCTCAGTTCAGCTCGCCCGGATTTTATCAGAATCAAGTATGCTATGAATTTTAGATCCTCCACTCTGTTTGTCTCACTGGAGTGTTACACTCCCATCGGGGATTGAATTTTTTCCTATTAAATATACTTTTAAATCTCAATTAACAGTTAAGTGACACGACTTCACTTTTATTTAACAAATTAACATCTCCCGCCATTAAAGTTCCAAAGCTGGTCGATTTATCGTATTACTAATACTTCATATTGAAAAAAGTACTGGCCCAACCTTACTGAGTATTCATTGTAATGTCACACCAAGACATAATATATATCCAATGAAAATAAATCTCACAAGACATAATATATATCCAATGAAAATAAATCTCACAAGACATAATATATATCCAATGAAAATAAATCTCACAAGACATAATATATATCCAATGAAAATAAATCTCACAAGACCTCAAATTCTGGAACAAAAACAATTTATCCAAATATTTTTAAGAAAAAGATTTAAAAGGAGTTATAATATAATAATATTTCTATTGAATATATTAAATTTCTAACTTTAACTAAAGATATTTACCTAAATTGATACAAAGGGTTAAAAAACAATAAATTTAAAAATATTGATTTTTTGGATTTTGTATTATTAAAAGTAAAAGTTATAAATATATTTTTCAAATATAACATTGCTGAAGTCATCCATATTTTTTTTATCATTTCTATTCAAGGTGCTTTATTTTTAATGGTGGTCTACCTGCAATTTTCAAATTATGTTGCAGAGTCTTTTACCCCAGGAAAGACAGTTGTTTTGAGCTACAATTATTTGAACAGGTCTTGATTATTGATTTTAAACTTATGGAGTATGTAATATGAATATTAATACAAAAAATGAATTTCAAACTTATTAAATATGTCATAATGTTGGATAACGCTTATTTTATCAAATTCATGATGCAGGTTGATTAGGTTTTTCAGTTTTATAGTTGAAATCCATACGTGAGTTTCCAGGTAATAACGGTTATCGAAGTTTTCTTTAAATATTTACAAAACGTCCTAAACGTTTTTCATAACGATGTTCGAATTACCACGATTGAGTAATAAATTATGTGTGAGTGTGTTTTGAGTGTTAAGTGTTAAGTGAGTAGAATTGATACTACGCGATAGACGATATATACATTGTTTTCAGTGAGTTTACAAGGTATATTTTATCGCCTAGAATTTAGATTAATGAGTTAGTGAGACACACAGAGTGATTTTATTGTCAGCAATATTTAAAAAGCATTGCTGTCTTTTCATAATTAATAACAATGATAAAGAAAAGCCCACGGTACTGTACAACACTAACGATATTTTTACGCTTTTCTACTTGCACATACAGAATATTTTGTTTAAATTGTATTTAATTATTGATTATTAAATACATGTTGTATTATTTTCCCCCCAGATCATGAGTTCTTTAATATACAGACGTTCTACAAAATCTGCATTACGAATACCATGCTAAGATAGGTCCAGTGTGCAGCTGATAATTATTTTGTAACAAATATGAGGTAATTTTATATTCCTATACTAAACCATGTAAAGAAAAGTCTAAAAGTAACATTATATAGCTATTGCTATTCTTTTATCATTTATCCGGAAGTTATGATCAAAAGACTTTTTTTATCAATAAATTATTTTTGCAGAATTTTTTAATTCCAAACCTTTTTCTATATCTTTGACCGATATACTTTAGGAGTTTCATACAACATGTTCGATTTATTAATACTTTGTTTCGCAATTTTTGGATTAGAAGAAAGAATAAATAATTATTTGTGGAAAGCAGCGGATCTATATCGGTTATCACCAATAAATGTTTTTGATTTAATAACTGAAGTTCAAAATCAAAATGACCCCAAAACTATTTTTGAAAAAAAAATAAAAACGATAAAAGAACAAATTCGAACCAGTTTGTACGATTATCAAGCCCTTCACAAAGACCACCAAGCGGCATGAAGTGTGGATATAGTGATACCTTGTAACATTTAAAACACGAAATTTTTATATAATGTGCTGTATGCACGGAGTCTATGGAATGTTTTTATTGTAATGTTTCAGCAAATGACACTTTTACTATTTCGATATCAGATCTGCATTATTGCCCCAGATTGACTCTTCCGCAAAATATGTTTCATGCAAAGTATGTCAACTATTCTATGTTAAATAACATTTCAGAAGAGGTCATTTCCATCGAATGGTGATTCAAAGAAGCATGTTTTGAATCTTGAAGACAAAATTCTTTTTGATAGAAAGAGGACTTTTTATAACAAAAAATTGTATGTCATAAATAAAAGGGTACGTAAATAGCATTGGATAAAATCATTTAACGAGGAAATATATGTGCTGGGGTTAAGATACAGATACAAGAAAATGTATAAATAATTTCCCTTCGGCAATTAAAGTGCATGGTCAAATTTTGGCAAGAAAATTTGTTTATTGAAACCATTCGCATTTACGTCAAAGACCTATGATGAGGTCACCTGACAAATTTGACCGTGGTCAGGAGGGTTAACCAGAGTTACGACTATCAATGACCAAAGGTAATATGTATAATTTATAAGTTGCTTATCAGAAATTATTATTCTAATTATGCAACCTCAGTGGTTAAAGGATTCGCTTCGTAAGTGGGAGGTCGTGAGTTCGAGACCCGCTCGTGCCAAGGCCGCGTCAAACCTAAGTTGTAAACATGGTAGTGATTGCTTCTTCGCCAAAAGCTTGGCATTTAGAAGTGAGAATCACGGGTCTTTCGGATATGACCTTAGAAACGGAGGTCGCGCGTCGCGACAGGCGTTGACACCCTCAGTGTTACAGCCCTGAGCACTAAGCATAGATCTAAGTTTGTGATATAGTTGGTGACGTCTCAATATGAATTAAAAATTCTCAACGGGATGTAAAACAAACAATAAATCAATCAATCTAAGTATACAAGAGAGAAATAATAAATTGCAATATGCATTTGTTATTATTAATTTGAATTACAAACTAATCTTTCGATTTTAAAATAGTTTCCCTGAATAGAAGGAATAAGGCAGGTTTTGCAAAAGTAACAAGTAAGGCAAGGAATTCGTGAGCGCAGTCGAGGGTATAAATTGGGGGTCCGCAAGGTTCCGAGCAGAGATTGTCTGACGAAATTTGTGTGGATCTCTCAACTTATACAGGTAAGATTATTCTTGTGAGGTGCGCGTTTTTATAATTGCTCAGGAGATTCATACGGGAATTATAATAAAATTTTATATGTATAACGATTCATATGTTTATATGAAGATGGTTAATGTTAATATAAAGACTTCTATTTGTAAACAATATAACATAAGGGAATATTTTATTTAATAAAAAAGATTGTCTTACAAACTTTGTGTGGATCCCTCAATTTATACAGGGCCTCCAGTAAGGAGCCTGAAGTTCAGCGGGGAATGGGTTGGGTATTGAAAGTACGATTATGATACCTCTCACTGTGTTTAGATCGATCCCGGATATACTTAAAACTACAAAATATCATACATAAATTTCCATTGTCTCAGCACCTCTAGTCGGCGCGGGTTCGAATCCCGCTCGCGCCGATATATGTGAGAAAGTTTCAGTTTACTTTCGGAAGGTCGGTGATCTCTTCCCGGATAGATTGTATCTGGATTCTCTCCTCCACCTACAAAAACTGGACCCCACCAGATAACTGAAAAATTGAGTGTGGCGTAAAACAAGAAATAATCAATCAACCATTGTCTCAGAACTTGCAACGCCTTCTTTAACACCCTCTGAGGTAGTGGATGAGTGAATGTCAACAATATAAGCGCCCTCTGAGGTAGTGGAAGAATGGGTGGGATTGTGGTATGCAAGAGTTTGGGAGAGTGTTTCTTAGCAAAAATCGATTACTTGAAATGTGAACACAATAGGATTCTGTTATGAAAATCTGCATCGTTCCTTACTAAATCGTAAAAATCTGCATCGTCCCTTACAAATAGTTTAATAGGACTCGAATACAAAAACCATCATCGTCTCTTACAAAATAACATATTATTAATAGGATTCAATCATAAAAATCCACACCGCCTCTTACAAAATGGCATAATAGGATTCAATTATAAAAACTCACATTGCCTCTTACAAAATAGCATAATAGGATTCAATTATAAAAACTCACATCCTCTTTGAAAATAGCATAATAGGATTCAGTTATAATTTTACAATTTCCGGAGTTAAATAATAACTCATGTTGTTAGTTGATCGTTGTTTTTTTATTATTATTATTATTATTTTCTAACATCAATTTAAGCGCAGTTTTTAATAATACTAAACACAAATCCGAAGTTTTAAAGCAGCATTTTTTTTTTACAAAGTCCTCAGTTGAACATTAGATTTGAACATCACAAGATAAACACAGTTTTGAAAGTCCGCACAGATTTTAGGAACACAATACACAAGTCTACAATCTATCAGATCTTAAACTCTCTTCTTGCTAAGCTTCGTCTTCTCTTTAGAGGGTTATGGGGTTCGACATCTTCCATTGCTCGTACTCTCTCGTTACGGGCGGCTTTGTCCCGGGTACCGGGTGAATCATGGTGTCCCATTCTTTTGCACTTTCCTAGGCAGTCACTGATCCAATGTCCTAATTTCCCACACTTGTAGCAAAGGGTCTTTCTCTTTACTTTTCTTGCTTTTCTAGGGGCAATCAGGCGACCAATGCTATTTCCTCCAGTTTTTGGAATAGAATGGTCGTGTGGTTGGTAATATTGTCACTCTGGACGTTTATTCTGTTAACAATTCCGTATAAAGTCCTGGAAATAATTCCAGAATCTTCCTTAATTATATGGGATTATACAGTCCCGGTTTTAACTCAGTTGCGTCCTGTGATTCAAGAAAATGAAATCCTAAGCCTGGCTCAGTAGGATTCTTAGAATAGATAACCTGTAGTCTGGGCCATCTTCAGATGGTTATCAATGTAATCTTGCTGCTGCTGTCCCATCTGGTTCTGTACCTTCTTCTGTTCCCTGTCAACGAAATCTGTTTGCATCTGTGCCATATCTACCGGAATGTATCTGGAAGTAGAATGAGTTCTACCACTTGGGTTCTGCTTTTTATGGCCAGCAAAATTTTCTACAACATTCTATTGCGTCAGCTTTTTTGAAAAATCCTATTGCATCAGTTTTTCTGGAAAAACCTAGGTAGCTTTATGGAAAATTGCGCTCTAGAATATTTTCTGCATCTGTCGAGAATATGACACAATAATGATAATGCGTTCTAGTGTAGTTTTATTGCATCATAGAAAAACCTACGAGGGCTCTTCGGAAATTATTGAGACATTTCCCCCAACTTCTTTAAAAAATCTGATAAATCTATGAAATTTCACTAAGATTTTACCAAGAACATACAAATGTCCTAAATTTCAACTTAATAACATAATTACACAATGCATACTATACAAGAGAATTTGCATGTCAAATGACCCGGAGCAACGTACAGAATTGTCTCAACGTCATTGTTACGTAACGTAAACGTTATCTGTTTTGTAACAATTACTCTTTTTCAAAATATTTTCCACTTAAACGGATGCATTTTTCGTGCCTAGCCACCCACAGCTTCTCTCCATTTTTAAATTTTCAGTTAAAATTTTGAGCGTTGTCGCTAATCCTCTGTCAAACTGGAACGTAATTTCCCCAATTGTCTGACGCGCGTCATTCTTTAACGATTTGAATACTGCTGACGGTAATTTTTCCGTGAAAATTTACCTTTCCTATCACTCTCATTTAACACATCTGTAAATCGTTTGTGCCAGCGATAAACTAAAGCCGTCGACACAGTTCTTTCACACTCCGTTTGCTTTAAAAAGTCTCTGGTCTGAACGGGAGTTTTACCGAGCTCTACACAGAATTTGATCCACCTCCACGTCAAAATTCATCGTCTCAGCGCAAAACGTTTTTCGTAACTTGATATAAATTATCCACTTTTTCGGTACTTATAACTGCAACTTTTCAAAACCTTCCCAAAATTACGTCACAATGATAATGAAAATGACGTATAAAATTTGTATATTTTCCCCACTTTTTCTTTGAATACCAAGACATGCTACACAGCTCTCAATACTTGTCAACATTTGGCTCTATGACTGCTACGGGTATCCATACCTTTCAAGCAATGAAAGACCGTCTTACAAACAAAAATATTCATACATGTAATTAATTGACTATTTATAATTTATTAATGTATGATTAATGTATTTAGCAAGTTTTATCCAAAAAACGTCAATTAGAAAGGAAAATAAACAGAATGTCTCAATAATTTTCGAACAGCCCTCGTAATGTATCATCAAAAAACCATGTTCTTAGGTGAAGTAGTGTAAATACTCTTGTTGTCTGATTTATTCATCATGGGTGGAACTTGGAACACCAGGTCAGATGAAACTATGCGTTTAAGCTAAAGAACTTTCAGGAATAATCATGGCTGGGACTAATAACATTGCAGAAATTATTATCATTCTTTATTATACTACATTCACATAGCGCCTTATTTAATAACATAATTACCCTAAAGCGCTTTGCATGTAACACAAACTAAAAACAAAGAAATAAATACATAATTAAAAAAGGAGTAACGACTTTTTTCGTAAAAACAACTGTTCACATAAATACCAAATTAAAATCTTAGTGAAAAGTTTAAAAAGATATGTTATTAGTTACGCTTAAAAACAGCTAAAAATCCTTCAAATAACGATCCCGTGGGAGGCAATTCCACAGGGTAGCTGAACACATATCGAACCTTCTTTCTCTATACAGTTGAGTATGACTGCGTGGCTTTAGAAGGTAAAATGAATCTCCAGATCGAGGTGTATGCTGCGGGCGGAAGATCTGAAACAGTTCTTGGATATACGAGGGACACTTTTTAAGATCGTAGAGTAGGGCGGTCTTTTTAAAACCGCTTGAAATATCAAACTTTTATTTATCTGAGGCCTTCAAAATATGCCCCGTCTGCCTCAACACATATTTTACACCGATGTACCCATTTCCGGAACGCCGCAAGGTACCCTTGTTTAGGTATATGTTGCAGAGACTGGTAGACCGCACTGCCTATACGACAAAGGGATTCAAAACGGTGCCCTGCGAGCATTTCCGTTAGTCCTGGGAACAACCAAAAGTCACAGGGGGACAGGTCAGGGCTGTATGGGGGATGATCTAAGACATCGAGCCCAGATTCTTTCAGATATTCCTGTACCATAGCGGATTTATGGGCCGGTGCGTTATCATGGAGTAATTTGATGCCGCGAACACCGGTGCGCGGTCTGTGTTTCTGATTGAAATCAACAAGCTGAGTAAGAACACTTTCTCTGTAAAATTTTCCAGTGATAGAACTACCTTTTGGGACTGAAATTTGAAGGTCTGGACCTTTCGAATATCGCATACAACATGCGATTTGATGTTTTGCAACGGTGCGCAATGACAGGTCTGTCGCCCTCAGATGAAACCCAAACCTTATTTTTAGCCTTAGAATCGGGTTGAAAATGATAGATCCAGGTTTCACCACTTGTAACTATCTCTTCCAAACGACGTGGGTCACATTTATCATATTTTTATAACTTGCGATGCAAGACTTTGTTTCTGCTCGTCAGTGAGCAAATGGGGCACCCAGCGCGCGCAGATCTTACGTAGCCCAAGTCGTTCACGTAAGATGTTCAAAACACTTGACGAATGAATACCACTTAATTCTTCTATCTCTTGCACGGTATAACGTGCGTCTTCCTCAATTAACGTTTTCACAGTAGCAATGTTCTTTTCCGTCAAAACGGAAACCGGCCTACCCACTGAGGGTTATTTTCAAAACCATCATCAAAACAACGTACTCACTTACAAACCATTCCCATAAGCCTTTTGCAAATCAGCATGAATTTCCGTTGACGGAAACGTGAGGTATGCTCGAATCTTACAATATACCCTCTGTTCAGAGATTTTTCCATCCATATTGAACGCTATTGACGTGGGTCACATTTATCATATTTTTTTTTATAACTTGCAATGCAAGTCTAACCTGACTTTGTTTCTAATCGCTATATTTTACTATAGTGTATAAAACCACGTGTTGAAAATACCCAGCGCAGTGCGCACGTGGACCTCGTGCGCCGCATACAGTGATACCGTTCAAGAGAGGAATGATTACGCAAGTTCTGTGTAAAAATCGTGCAACTTCAAAATCGTGTTAAAAAGTTATAGGCTTATTCTACAAACTTAAAAAGTGTTCCTCGTGTGTTGGAGCTAATTTATGTAGAGACTTGAACGTATAAGCAGGGTTTTATATTTCATTCGATTTGTCAAAGGTAACCTTTGAAGTAATATGAGAATTGGTGTAATGTGCTCATGTTTCAGTGAAAGTTTCACTTATCTGGCCAGCAGTGTTTTGAATGCATGGATGCTGATTAACACCATAAAAAAGTCCTTTTCCATAATCAAGGCGGGATGTAATAGGTGATCTAACATGTGTCCTGTACGTATCCTCTGATTTAAGAGATCTGATTCCACCGATATTACGAACTTGGAAATAACATGATATAGTCATTGGACTTAATTGACACTCCATACTAAATGTGCTGTTCAAAAACATACCAAGATTTTTAACACAAGAAGCACTAGTTATGACAGATCCACGAAAAGTTACTTGATATCTTTAGAATTCATTAGGGGTAAGATGACAAGTTCTGTCTTCCTGATTTTGCTTGAGTGTGTTGTTTTGCAACCAGTTGTCACTATCAGAAAGACAGCGTTCAAGTCTGTCTGCATTGCTGTCCCAACCGTCCTTCGGATTTATAATCTGGCATACCGGAGTGTAATCTGCGGAGCAATGCTAACAAATATTATGCCTCCGGCAAATTTCTCCGATTCGAATATACCATAAAGACGAAGTCCTAATACGGAACCCTGTGGATCACCAAAGTGGAGTAGAAACTCTCTGGACAATGTAGATCCAACAGCAGTTAGTTGACTTCGACCAGAGAGATGAGGCGTCATCCCAACAGAGCACACCCCGTCATACCAAAAGCATACTGCCTGACTAATATATTATGGTCCAGGACATCGAATTAGACTGGAAAATCAACCATCACGAATGCAACACCTGGATTCCTGTCCATTGCAGGGGTAATATGGTGAAACCGTAATAGAGCCGTTTCTGTGGAGTGACAATTGCGGTAGGCAGATTGCTCTTGTTTATGAAGGTAGTAAGCGTTTAGATGATTGATTGATTGATTGATTCGGGTTTTATGCCGTGTTAACAATATTTCAACCATTTCACGGCGGTTAAGCAACTGAAATATGGTTGGTTATGAAAGTTGAAGTTTCCCTGACTGCCCCCAGTGAGCTTACTCTTTTTTGAAAATCAAGGAAACGACCTTTTACGTGCCAAGGGGGTTGTAATCCTTGACACGGGGCACCCTTTAACGTCCCATCCGACGGACTTAAAAGTTAAAAATACGTAAACAGGTAAAAATACATATCATTTTGTGTATATGACTAGGTTATATTGTAAAGGATCAAATTTTTCTATAAAAGTCGCATTCTTGTAAATATTTTATAATAAGATGATAGTCAATATTTGTAAAAATTTGATACATTGATTGCACATTATTAAAAAGTCTATTTCGTGTGGGTGTAAAATCACTACCTTCCAAAAGAATGTGTTGTATAGTTAATGGACAGTCACAAGTTATACATTGAGGTTGTAGTTCTCTGTTTAATAAATAAGAGCTGTTACTACTTTTTCTAATATTTTAGATAGAAAAGGTAAGTTTCATACAGGTCTGCAATTTTGTAATTCATCCTTGTCAAGTTCTCGGCACTTAATTAGTGATCAGACAAAAGCTTTTTTTATCAGCTCGAAGAACATTTCCATAAAAGTTTGTATGTATGTATTACAGTGTATGGAGCAAGTGGAAGATGATCCGGAGTTTCAATCTTCTATCAGGAGTGTTTACGATGACAATAGACGAATATCCAGACCTATGCAAGCATTTGATCGATAGCCGCTTCAACGTCGAGGGATTGATGATGATTCATTTAATGGAAAAGGAATTAAAGAGAATGATACCACACAAATGTATAGAGATTGAAGGTATCAGAGTATAATGTCTTCAGGATATGTACATGAAGTATAAGGGACTTTAATCATTTACGACTCATGACTGAAACTGACATCAGAGAAAAAACTTATATTTATTGAGGAAATACAAGACACTGGGATTTCAGTTCGTTAAACACTATACTGAATTAGAATTATTCCGATATTTCAATATCCATGGCCAGGCAAACATTTGATCGAGAACCGAATTGGGCGCCCGGATTGATCATTAATTGGGGGAGGAATTAAAGAGAACTATGCCGAACAATGCAACATAGATGGAGAGTCTCCGAGTGCAGTATCTTCAGGAGATGTACATCAAATTACAGAAAAATGCGTAACATCTGGACTGTATCCGTTACCTAGAGACCGGAAAAGTCATTGGATGACAGTAGCGGTTGATCGATATCGATTTCAAGCCAGAATTCGATCTGTAGAGAAAATATTGAAAAGACACCCGTGAACAACGAGAATTATAGTTATGGTTGTTCACGGGTATCTTGTTCAAGTTAATACGTTCTTTCCCGTAATCCCACTGCTCTACACTAAAATCATCACGGTGTGTAGAAGTAGGCACGATACGCAAGATTTCAGGAATTCCACGATCAGATTCTATGGCTAAATTTCTATGGCACAATGGTCTTCGAGTAGCACAAAGGTTACCCAGGGACATTTGTCAGCGATACATTGACTTAATCCGTGAGGTTTCACCGTTAAACTATTACATTGTTGTACAATGTCATGATTAGTAAAAAGTCACAGACATTCTGGTTGACAGTTCTCACAAGTACACTCCTTATATAAGCTGCTTCTTCCGGTGTTGGGGTACATTACGTGCACGCACACTTTAATCAAGTTTTTTTACTATAGCCAGAAATTTTATACGCCATATTTTAGTCCACTGTTGTTTGCCACTGTTGTTTTTCAATTGCGGTTTCTTTGTTACAGTCGAAAGAGCAACATGGTAACCAGTGTTCATGATTAGATTCATTCAAAAGTCGCCCATTTGAATCCAGGTACCGTTCAAAATGCATGACTAAACTAAAATGTCATTTTTTATTTATATAGAAGATACTATCTTCTCTACGAGAGAAACGAGAAACGCAAGACTTTTTTTCCAAAAATACTATTTTGGAAAAGAATATGTGATAAGTGTCACTGAACAGATTCTGTTTCTTGAAATGAGAGCGTAACAGTTACAATTGCAAATCCCGCATAAAATAAAACTCTGCTTGGTATAAACATAATTGTTTAATCTTTACAATCAATTTTATGTGAACTGGTCGCGGTAGCTCAGTGGTTAGAGCGTTCGGAGGTTGTGAGTTCGAGCCCCGCTCGTGCCATTGCCTCGTCGAATCTAAGACGTAAACATAGGTGATGATTGCTACTTCGCTAAACACTCGGCATTTAGAAGTGAGAATCACGGGTCTTTCGGATATGATCTTCGCGACAGGCGTTGACACGTTAAAGAACCCTTAATGTTACGGTCCTAAGCGCTAAGCATAGGCCATGTGGTACTTCACCTTCAACTGGTGATGTCTCAATTTGAGTGAAAATTTCTCAAAGGGACGTAAAACAAACATTCTATCACTGTTATATGAACTGTTACAAAATAAAAAAAATCTGCTCGGCAGGTTGTATATTGTTTAAGGTCCCATTCTAGAATTTGTCACTCGTATGGAGACGTAACAACTGCCCGTGAAAGGCTGCAAACTTTAGACCTCTTACAATATGCAAAGGGTACTAAGGATCTAATCTAACCCGAATCCCCACGGGAAACTGCTCGGTATATACATAATCGTTACAGAATTTAGTGACAGCCATATGACCTTTCATAAACTCCCCTTACAAACATAAAAACGTATAGATATAGAATTCAGTTACAAATTAGTACATAATTCACGGTTTAGATGATATATACAGTAATTGCGTCATCTGCATTAACCCCGAAAGTATAAAACCCGCATCGTATAGCATAATAGGATTCAGTGGCCGTAGCTTTCTACTAGATAGTAGTGTAAGGCAGTTGGAAGACGATGAAGAGTCAACATCCCATTTTCAGGTTTGTCTTCTTATGCAAGTGATTTTTGCGTATGAATTTGTTAGATGTATATCCCATCTTTTCTGGTGCAGACTGTTTTTTATTTTTGCAAAATTCTCTTATATATACACAACACAGATTGTTTGCCAAGTTTTATTTTTGAATTTGAACATATTTTTAACATCCATATATGCATCAGTGAAATTTACAACAATGACAAGTTAATACCATGGCATTGACAAGTTTGTCTTTTATTAGTTATACGTTTATGAGACTAGTCGTATTCGACGCGTCCGCGTCAATGTTCTACAGTAGAATTCCGTGATTATAAACACTCAAACGAGCTTGATTTTTTTAACATTTGATCTTATTATTTATGGAAATTGCTTACGCGAATATCAAGCCCATTCGAAGTTTCAGTAGGCTCTTTGTCACCGCATGCGTGGCACGACAAAGATTTCTCCATGATCAGAGGGTGAAAGTGCTGGGCAAAGGCCTGAATTTTGCAGCCCTTCCCCTTCACTGGCAATGGAAACGTCTCGTGTGAGTGAAAGATTCTTCATCAGAACATTAAACAATATACAACCCAGTGCAGTCTAAGCCGTCAAACTTTTATCAATTATTATGTACAGAATTTATACTCATATATTTTAATTCTTGACTGGGTCTACTTGAAGCAAGAGAATTTTGACGCGCTGGTGCACCAAATACAATTAGCCGTTTACGAAACATATGCATGTCTTTAAACCATTTAGCTACATAACGATCTCGTTGTAACACCGTGCCTTTTCAGGGGAGCATCCAGTCTTGAACCGTTTTTCTTCTTCAATGGCATTGATGCAAATAATAGACAATATTGTCCACGCACACCCTGTTCAAATCTTAATATCAATGAATCCAAGTGTCTCTTTGGCGTAGAGAAACTCCTGGATTTCTCTGTACGGGAGAATAAAAATATTCTATGAAGGGGTTATTCAAATACAAGCATGCCCAATGGGCTCCGGGACGATGATGAGTGTCCGCATTGACCACGATCGCTTTTTTGATGGGATAATACATCCAGTTATAAATATCTAGGATACACACCTCCAAATGAAGTCTTAAATCTCGAGATAATATATCTCTCAAATGATATGTCTCTATCTCATTAATTGATGCTGATTTGTTGATTTCTAGCAAATTGTCGCATACACTGCCCTATTAAAAGTAGAAGCAACGTTGGTTGCAAATTGTATTTCTACTCTCAGATTGACTGTTTATATAAGATGAAATTTACCAAAGTTTCTTGATCTTTGGTGAAATCCACACACCATAGTGTGTAACCGTTTTTATACTCTTCCAGAGTAATATCCATGGCCCAGACTTGTTCTTTTATCACAATTCTTTATACAGTGTCAAATACGATCTCAAATGATAATCGTCGGTGAAATTAGGTTCCAGGGGGCGAGTTTCCACCACTTCTCCATTACTATTGATTTGTAATATTTCGACTCGGATTTTGGAAATAAAAGAGAATTTTAGTATTATCCCCGTTAAATATAATGTTTCCCACAAAGCCCAAGACGATCAGTTTTGGTATCTGTCCTTGAAACAGATGATCGGTGATTTTCGATTGGATACCGGTTGGAGCCGTAAACGATTTTACTTCCACTGGTCTCTACGGATATTTAGCCGTTTGAGTACTCAGTTGCTGACTGATAAGACTGTTGACCGTAGAGTCGATTTGACTTTTCTCACCCACAAGATCATACTCTGAATGACTTCTTTGCTACTACTTTCCGCATCGTTCATCATGTAGAATCGAGGTTTGGTTTCATTGAATCTGAGACGTAGATCTACCCGTTAGACAAACATTATCGCTTACTGAAACAAATTTAGTTGTAATCGATCCATCAATACGACTGCCTTACTGTTGTTTATTTTCTCGTGACGTTTTATCAAACCCACATTCTTGGAATCATTCGGATATGTCGGACTTCATTGATAATTACATTATTACTCACTACGTTGAAATCCTTAGGCAGTCGCCGGATAGCTGAAAAATTGCTCAGGCGACTATAAATAAAAAACAAACAAACAAAGAAATCCTTAGGAGGTTGAGCCAGATCTTCCAACTTGAGCTCGCCCATATGCCCAGCGATGTCTTTTTCCCAAAACTAAAGGCTTTATTCTGCGTTTTCAGTGTCTTGGGCTTATAAGTCAGTACTTTCTCTCTACGCTTTTTACGGATAAATATCAATTCCCGGGGTAATGATTTTTTCCTTGAGAATGGCATCAATTTCAATGAATAAGGAATGTAAGATGTTGTCTCCGCCATTTCCAAATTTACAGATCATCTGTAGATACAATTGAGATAAATCCAGATATTTGTCTTCTTGTCCTTTGATTTCAAATTCAATGGGAGCAGTATCCGAATTTGAAGTAGTGGAAATCGGATAATATTCCATCCTTTTTTAGTCTTTTAAGGTAAAGTTAGTTGGGGGGGGGTAAACAGTTCCAAACTGTCTGTGCCACGCGCGCAGGATTCTCTGAGTATCATTTTGAACGAGGTGTTACTGATTGTTGAATCTAATCAAATGCGTTCTCACACGACATAACATCTTTTAATAGGTCTAGTCGAAAATGTGTTAACCGGTGCTCAGGAGTGGCTCTTAACCGATGTTCTGGATTGTTTCTTCCTATTACGGGGTCCTCCGCGCGCTAACAGCGGAGTCTGGGAACCTTTGTCCATTCTTGATGTATTATTTGCAGCTCGTATACCTTGAGTCTTAAGTGCATCTTTGTGAGATCTCTCTTTTTCTATGACTGCCGTTGTCAAAGCTGTTTTGCTCTCCGTTTTGTCCCGTTAGAGGTGTGGGGGTGAATCCCAGTTGTATAAAGTGGTGAGTGCTAAGCTGGTGCACAAAAGGACCATTATCCTCAATACACTTTACGGAAATGAAGTTTCACGATTATTCTTCCATTTTAAAGAGGCATGACGGTCCCTAAATCGGTCATGATGTGAATATCGGTGGTGTCGAAATCTTATCCACTTTCACATACTCGTTCGCGTATGTTCACAAATGGGAATCACATCCCAATACACGTGCGAGGCTTTCAGGTTGTGGTAAAAAAAAAAAGACTGTGTTTTTCTTTGTATTTTCCATGTTAAACTATTTCGTCATCTCTTTTTTACTCATGAATTTCGGTCACAACGTTACATTAAATTGCAGGTGGTTGTCGTGGTATTTTACTGCAAGGTTTTAAGTGAATCTGGTAGCAAGTTGTTTTGCAGAAAAAACTTCCAATGAGTGTATTCCCGTGTCTTAATAGATGGGTTCTGATCGCAATCGAAACGTATTGGATTTGAATTGAAATATCTTCAATCGATAGTGAGGGGCAAGCACCTGTTGTAATTTCTCCCACTTTCGAGACCCACAAGATTCGTTGACACCCGGCATGTTCCATGAGGGTTAACGTTTCTGGTCGAGTTTTGGTATCCCCTTTTCTCATACGAAGCCATTTCTTATCCCATTCGAGACTGGAATCCTCAGGTTTGTGACTGTGTAAACGAGGCAGCACAATAGCCCGAGGTAGGCACAGGGAATCATCGGTGTTAATGATTTTAACAATAGCTCTCTTGGAGTTTTGGATTTCTCCTTATCGTTTTGTGGATGCTTTGAAGAGTTTTCATCGCTACCTTGCTGATATTTCACGTGGAAAAAAATCAGCTGTGTCGATCTGTCTTTAATGGGAAACTCTTTCTGCGATCTTATAAAAATTCTATCCCCGTTGAAATAATTCGATTGTGTAAATTTGTACTATATATCGGAATCGAATATTCAAACGCAAATA
The DNA here is from genome assembly GCA_024699665.1 of Ostrea denselamellosa. Taxonomy (NCBI): domain Eukaryota; kingdom Metazoa; phylum Mollusca; class Bivalvia; order Ostreida; family Ostreidae; genus Ostrea; species Ostrea denselamellosa. The sequence continues at coordinate 428,200 of JAMZEH010000055.1, read as the reverse complement.
ATCTTTCGGTTTACACTGCATTTCCCGTTTAACATTTTTCAACATCTCTCTAAATAATCGCCGAATAAATGAAATATTTTCTTTCTCCGGAAAGGGCTTGAAGGCAACGTTGAACACATTCCTTTGATTTTAACTTTTCTCGAATTCTGCCACTCCGCCGAACTCCCCCATAACTGTCCCAAGCCCTCACTACACCTCCAAAGGGTCGACCACTACACAGATGCCCCAAATGTGAACAAAGTACATTTTAGTATATTTTATGATTGGTCTTTTGGGTGTGTTTTATTACATTAGAAAGGTCATTTATACATGCATTATTCAGTGTACATTAAAATGTCAATGGTATATTTAATGGAAAATTTTCATGAAGGAAAATATTAAAACATTCCAATGCCGTCTTAGAATGTGGAAAATTTCAACAAGGGAGATAATCACGGAGATTACACAGCTGTATCTCCCTATGGGACGATGGATAATATTCCTGCTGAGTATCGATGTTAAAATCAAGGAGAGGGGATGAACTTGTTTTTTCTTTTTGCTGCCCGGTGTAATAACATTTTCCTGATTCAGTACGCGTTGAAGATGAAGTAACGTCAAAAATAAGTTTAATCACACACACACACACACACACAGACACAGGCGGGAGATGAACGATTTTTTTTTTTTTGCTGACCCGTGTAATAACATTTTCCAGATTTAGTATGCGTTTTAAAGCGTTAATGTAACGGCAAAAATAAGAAATATGTTTAATGACACACTCTGGAATAGGTTTCAAGGGGATTAAAACAGTTTTGACTTTTCAGATCTATATTCACCGTCTATTTCATGGTATTAAGTGCGTCTGTTGAGTCTTATAAAGAACTTTGTAATGCTGGAAACTTAAATTGTAAGAAATGGAAAAATTACATGCTAGAGGAGCACAACAGAGTCAGGAAAGAAGCTCTAGAAGATCTACGACCTCTCGTAAGAGTTTTATTAACCATATCACCATATTACGGGACCAGTGGTTGCCTATTTTTTAATAATTGCGTTAATTCAAAGTAACTTTGTTGGATAGGGAGTCTTGACTTTAATTTTATTTCTCGGGAAATTTGTGTAATTTTATAGTGTCAAACTTTCCAAACAAACACATGGGACCAATTTGTTACTTAGCAGCCTTCATGTACCTGAAATCTACATATAATATATAGTCACCCTTTTAAGTAACTTTGCTTAAACAAATTAAATTTGAAACTTAATCAGAAGTGCAGTTGTCTTTAATATTACAATTTCTCTTATTCAGATATGGAGTCAACGTCTGTCAAGAGGTGCTATGGAGTATGCGCAAACATGTAATGGTGAGCATTCTGATAACCAAATGAGGAAGGATGAAACCGGTTTGGCGTGCACATGGATCGGAGAAAACGGATGGTCTGGATCCAGTGTGTATAGTTTAGAATTATAAAATATGTTAACATATATCAATCATTTGATAAACGTCATTCAATATCAACTCATTACACAAACGTACACTGTACGATGTATGCATGTTACTCAGGGCAGATGTAGGAAATACTAGTTGTATTATTTCAATCGCACTTTCTAAAGAAAACTAGGGTATGTTGTTCTTAACTTGTCCGTCCGTCTGTCACACTTTTTTCTTTCTCGTACTCCTTAATCTTTTGGAATATGATAGGTGGTGTTCTTTTGATTTACAATGAGGTTTCGGAATTTTCAATTTTACTCTGGGGCAAAAAGGGGTTAAAACCCGATGTTTTTATTTCAAAAAACTCCACATGCATTTTACGCAATAGCCAGATCATCTTTTATGTCCTGTAGATGTGCAATAAGGTTTCGGAATTTTTACCGTGGAGCCAAATGGAGGTCGAAAACGACGTTTTTCTACAAAATCTGGTTTCCAGAACTCCTTTTATGTTTTACACAGTAGCTAAATCATTTTTGGAAGATAATTGATGTCCCGTCGAGAATTTGTCACTCATTTTGCGACGTCACCAGCTGTAGGTGAAGTACCACAAATTTAGACCTATGCTTGGTGCTCAGGGCCGTAGGAATGCGGGTTCTTTAACGTGCCCACACCTACCGTGACACGGGACCTCCATTTTAAGGTCATATCCGAAAGATCCTTGATTCTCACTTCTAAATGCCGAGCGTTTGGCGAAGGAGCAATCACTACCTACTTTTGCGTGTTAGGTTTGACGCAGCCATGGCATGAGCGCGGTTCGAACTCACGACCTCCCGGTTACGAAGCGAACGCTCTAACCACTGAGTTACCGCGATCGGTGATTAATGATGTCCTTTAGATATGCAATAAGTTTTCGGAATTATCTTTTTCAACCTGAGGGGAAATGTGGATAAATGTGGATGAACGACGATCAAAAATCTGATGCTCATTGCTTTGTGCCATGTGCAACAAGACTATATTTGCTCTAATGGTTGGAATCTAAATTTTAAAGATATATGAACGGTTGGGGGTTGGGATAACCCCGGGGCACTTGACTATTAGAATATTTGATGCATTTTGATATGTGGAGCAGGAAATATATGGACTTCAAATGAATACCTTTCAGCAATTTTGGATGACCCCAGGGTACTTGCCCAACAGAATACTCAATGCATATTATTATTATTGTTATTTATTGCTTTCCGCCAAACTCAACAATTTTTCAGTCATCTGGTGGCGTCCAGTTTTTGTTGGTGGAGGAGAGAACCCAGATACAATGTACCTGGAAAAAGATCACCGACCTTCCGCAAGTAAACTGACAAACTTGCGCACATAACGCCGCGGCCGAGATTCGAACACGCGCCGACAGAGGTGAGAGGCTTTGTGATTTTGAGCCCAATGGTCTGGTCACTCGGCCACGGAGGCCCCCTACTCAATGCATCTTGCTTATCCTGAAAGAATATATGTGGTATAAGGTATATGGTAACTATCTTGGCTTCTTTGTTAGTTCCACAAGTACGACTGGACGCCACGAAATAACTGAAAAATTGTTGAGTGTGGCGGAAAACAACAACAACAAAAAGGAAAAAGAAAAACGAGATCTACCTCTTCCTTTTCGATGTAATTGACCTCTAGTTCGATGCACTTAGACCAACGGTTTCCAGTGCCATCAGCCCAGAATTGAAAAAAGTCATCGTCCTTTCCATTGGTCCACTCCTCAACTGCCGTCAGGACTTCTTCGTAAGACCGGAAATGATATCATTTATCACGTTTGAGAATAGGAAGAAGTCGTTAGGAGCTAGGTCAGACGAATAGGCAGGATGTAGTATTAATCCATACCCGTTTCGCTGTTTTGACTTAATACGCTTCAACAAGGCGCTGCATACTGAAGCTTTGGTTACCATTTGCTCATCGCTAAGAGATATGGAGATCCTAGGGGCTGTTAGCTTCCGCATACCTAAACCATCGTGTAAGATTGTTGAAACGCTACCGTGTAAAATGCCTAATGCCTGCGCTATTTCTTCCACCTGAATTCGCCTATCAGAGTATACCAGATCCCGAACTTTGTTACACATTTCGTCATCGGTGGCATCCAATGGGCGTCCTGACCTGGCTTCATCATGTATTTCCTTGCCTGTTTTACCTTTCAAATACAAGTACCGAATTACAACACGGTATTCAACTTTAGATGAAAAGCATGCCTTTGCATCACTAGCCATGTTTGACATTCAGTATCTTATGAAAGAATGACTCGGTACGCGTGCAATTTCGTACCCAGGTATAAAACATGTATAGAAACAAGACATGAAAATCGTGACCGTCTCGGTCAATCGCAAATTGGATAGGCTGGATACTAATTGATTCGTCTTCGTAGCTTGAATTATATTAGTTTTCTGGATCAGAAAAATACAATACGAAATGTATGGTTATTTCTTGGAGTACCTGGTTGTAATGTTAAATAAATGACATCGACATGACATTTTTGTTCTGTGGGGAAGGAAGTTCCTCTGGCTTGCGAAGATGTTTTTATAACTGAATTATAATGCAACACAGCAGAACTGTGAACATTCTTTCATGCACAGTCATATATATGAAAGAGACTATACAACTGAAACGTTTCCGCCAAGCTTAACGTTGTGGATAAATAACAGACAATCTTAAACTTCGGTTACACTAGAATAAAAACAACCCGACCATAAAACTATAGCACTTATTTCATTCCACAGAAGACAACGCATGCTTTGATTTCAATATGTATGCCATTTCAATTGCACATATCAAATTGATATATTTTAATTTATTTTTCTATTCTCATGTTTCAGAGTCGGGAGATAATGCAACAAAAGATTTTGAAAAGAAAAAACAAAATTGGAATCAAGAGATCCAAAAATGCAACCTCCACTGGGCAAAATGTGGTCACTATAAGCAGGTGCTGTTTCGAAGTTTACTGTAATTCAGTCATAAAGCAGAATTTTTTTTTCAGAATTCATAATGATTACAGATAACGAGCAACATCATTTTAACTTTACGGACACATCTTTAACAAATAAATCTATGCAAAATATGAAATTGGTTGTTGCATGTAGAAGGTTCCAATTTTTGAAGAGAAAAGTAATGCAATAAAAAAAGTAACGTTTTCTGTTAACCATTCCATGTTTGGCGTGTTTTTGTGACGCCATTGATAAAAATTACGTCGTTTTACTTACGGTGGAGTCTAGCTGATATCAAAGTTGTCTTGATTTACACCAATCATGAACAAGACATTATGAAACCCCGAAAATTTAGCGATTATATACCGTCAATACCGTAACTTGTCCTTTCAAGCTATACTACTAGCACTGGCTTCATACGTATCTTAAATTTCACAGGAAATACCATACACATGTACACATTAGAATAATTGAGGCATATATTTAATACCGGTATTGGTTTGTTGGTGGTATATTGATTAACGCCCCTCTCGAGAATTTCTCACTCATGTGGAGACGTCACCATTGCCGATGAAGAGCTGCAAAATTTAGGCTTAAACTTGGCGCTTACGGTCTTTGAGCAGGGAGGGATGTCTATCGTGCCTTACATGCTGTGACACGGGACCTCGATTTCTGCGGTCTAATCCGAAGGACCGCACCACGGGACAATACCGGTATTATGGACGTGTACAAAATAAATTATAATACAAGGACCATGTAATTCTTAGGGTTTGAAATTTGGACAAAATATTATACAATAGACATAAATTTATATAACTTTTCACTGTAAATGAATGAATACTTCAGCGTAAGTGCAATGTTACTACATATACTTCAGAGATGTTCTGTCACAGTACAAATGAAAAACGTCTCTTTTGATAGGTAATTAGTCCCAAAACATGCATGCTGGGATGTGGACGAGCTCAATGTGGTGATAAGAAGAGAAGAATTTGGTGCTGGTATGCCACCAACTGCCGTTCATGCCGTAAGACTAATTGATATGTTGCTATATCATCGTTGCCAGCATACATGCAATAATGTCGTGGTCACATGCAGTTTATAGGTAGTTTACCGGGAACGGTACGGCAGCAGAAGCCCACACAATCTTTGTAAAATTTCTCATCCCTAGTAGGCACTCATTTAAGTTTCCAGGAGTGAAAGATTTTCAAACAACGACTCCTTACATAAAAGCACAAGAAAAAGACATTAGACAAAAGCGTGGATCGTATGGCAGGTATGATATCTGTGCAAATGCATGCACGGGTTCTGTATGTGCCCGCAACTCGGATTTTAGACTAAAGTTTCCTTACAAGTTTGTACACGGACCATGCGGAATGGAAAGCAGGCAGGAAAAAATAATGCAAGCACACTATCAGGACATTACCGCGTATCAATTTCCGTACAGGCTGAACAGGTTTGTTACGGCTGCTTTGCAACATGCATTGGGATTCAAGTCTCCAATGGTAAATAGGTGTCCCCAATTTTCCTATCTCGGAGGAAAATATAAGGTGTTGTTGAGTAGAACGACTTTATAACTTCATGTACCTCTGTAAATTTGTAAAGGAAATCCTATGAGAGTTTTAATCATCCTGTATATATTTTATTTTCCTGTAGGAAATTTTATTTCATAGAACAAAAAAAGTCTTCTAGAAAACTAGGTAGGATATACAGTATTTGAAATGCTGATTATTGAAATTTACAGGAAATCATCTTTTTGACATAGGAAATATATATTTCTCTATACGAATTTGTAAAATTCAAATTGGATTTTTAAAATACTCGTCACATTTTGTTAAACCATAAAGGAAATTTATTTTCCTTTAGAATTTAGTTTTCCCCAAGAATTTTTCTACGAAGTGTATTTCTCTCCTATGACAAAGGTAGTTTTACGAGTCTATTATATATTTTTACTTCATGTGACGAAATCCAAACATTGTGGAACTTCAGAAAGAGTTGATTTTAAAGTGTTGAATATCATATTTGGTGAAATTCCATTATCTTTTAATAACAAAGTTATTACTTTTATAATCCTGTATGTTAAACAGTATATATTTATTTACTTGTTTGATGCGGAATAAGGAACTTAACCTTGTTGGATTATTATGTTACTTAAAGTTCAAATACCATGTAGAAAAATATGTTGCAATCCAAAAATTTAAAATGGACAATTTTGATAAAATGATTAAGTGGAAAAACATTTTTGAATAATTTGTTAAATACCAGTTACATGGATTTAGTTTTCTTATCATTGAATTATTCTTATTTGTACAGCATGTAACCACGGGCTTAATATTAATTATGTTATTTGATAATGAATCAATGACAAGGAGAGGTGTGTCTATGGTATGTAAAGTATGTATTTGATGAAAGACTAATAAATTATTTTTTTTAAAAAGAGTCTATTAGATGGAACTTGAGTTTCATGAGAACTCTTTGGAACTTGGCAGATTTATCAAAGAACGTGTTATAAGCACTCTTCGTGGCTCTTACGATTTCGTACCGTTCTCTCACACCTTCTTTATGGTCTACTACAATATACTATACACCAGGAGGAATTACATCCTTAAGTTTCCAGTAGTGAGTGTTCACTGTATAAATCAATGGTTTCTTCATTCTCGTAGTCAAATTTCATCAGCAAAGGTAAAGGTGCCATATCAATCTGACCACTACACCACTGGATGTAGATTTTGTACAGACTTGATGTGGTTTGAAAAAGTTATAGTTGTCTTAATTGCGCATGCCCATAGCCAATAGTAAATCTCATGTGACCAAGTAGTAACTAGTACAGTACTCATCTTATATGAATTTCATTAGTAGTATCTATTAAGTTTAGAATACTTGAATACTTTTCGATATATATATATATATATATATATATATATATATATATACTTTTTTATGTATAGTTTTTACAATTTCAGAACTCGATAGAAAGAGAGAGCTTTTGCAGCTGTTTGACTGCAGTCAGAAAACGAAGTTGAGGATTTTGTGAGAGGCCTCAACAACTAAACCATACCGTCCTACGTCTCTCCTCATCCTAGTATATCCTCCTCTGACAAGCTGTCACAGGGGTGGGCACAAGAGAGAGAGCGATGAAAAATCTGATGACATCAGCGATTCCGTCAAAATCATATGAACTCTTCCAAGAAACCGTTCATATTCACAGACTGATATTAGAACATATTTTGTTTTCGAATTATTAATTTTCCTAAATCTTATTCTGTTAGCTTTAATCAATGAATGTATTTATTATGATATTTAGAATTTCTTCTTTTATATTGTTGATTTTTTCAAAGTTTTCCTGTTCTCAAAAAGTATCTAGCCACATGTACAAGTATTACCACATGTACAAGTATTACTCAATAAAACAGATCACTAACGTCATATTTTGTTTTACATAATGTCTAATACAAGTAAATCCCTAAGTGGACAACTTCGTATTCAGCACATTGTCTGTAACTTTCCAATATTTCACAGGTAAAAAAGACATCAATATATTAAATTACATATTGAATTTAAGAAATGCAAGAAGATCACAGTAAGCCCCTATCTTTGCTCCTCACGAAAATTTTGGTGGGCGGTGGTTTTTTTTTTTTATTTGATAACATGATACGTTGTATTGATGATTTACTGGGAATATCATTATTAAACAAACATTGAATTTTTCTACCCACTCTCCCTAAACCAGTTTCAAATTGTGTAAACACAGTTTTGTGTAGAGAAAAATATTAGTTCATTTCATTCAAGAATGTTGCTTTAACCGGAGACTTACAACTACTTCCTTGAGATTTAGAGAAACATATTGCATGAAAATGATTTTTCCCTATTTCTAAGTTAGGTTGGATGGATGACATTTTCCTGGACACCTTGATACCCAGGTTATGGCATACAGTTTTTGTAAGTGCGGACAAACTATTAAAGCAGCGACTTGCGCAACGAATAGTGCTATCACTTATTTTTGAACTTTGAATCCAGGATCAACATGTGTATCACATCAAAGTTCCTGCAAACTCATGACTGGATAACGGTTTAAGTGTTCCCTATCTGTGATCAATTACCACATGGTGTGTTTTTCAACATCCCAGCCTTTTTTCCTCAAGGGGGCAGTTGGCTCATAAAGAAGTTGAAGTGTGTTACAGAATAGCCAGAGCGAGCATTCACATGATGAGGGCTAACGAAAGAATAAATCACACATACCAGCAGTCTACAAGCCAACATCGACCAAGATATATGTAATACATTAACAGTACCAGTATATCAATCACTTTTGTTTCAATTCAAATGTAGTATATTTTTTACATTTCCTATGAGTGACTGTTAAGTACATGTTCTATATATTCATATCTTGGTTGAAATTATATTCAATAAAATAAAACTTGAGTGTCAAATATTTTTTTATACATGTAAATAATAAATGCACTGCTGATTGAGTTTGTTTTACTCGTGTACTATCGGATTAGTCACTCCCAATGATTTAGTAACATTTTTCTATTACTTTCACGAATAGTATTATATTCACCATACCCACGGGGAATGGTATTTGATGATAAATATTACAAAGAAGATATTGGTGACCTCAGAAATTATTAATTCAAGATTTTTCTATGTCGATGTAAAAAGGCGTTGATAAAAGAGAGAAAAATACATATTCTACAAATTCTCTCCATATTATTAAAGGGAAATCACTCAAACTACTCACTACTCTCTTCGGTATTTGCCTCCTTGATATCTTTCTGACCCCCCCCCCCCCCCCCCCACACACACACTCCCCGTGATCCTGTAATTCCTTGCTAAATATACAAACTTGATCAAGTCACAGACAATCAAGTAATCTTAACAATATCCATTGCTCAAAACGGCTTGATTTAAATAATAATGATGATAATAATAATAATAATAAACACGATGTAATAGGACATAATATAACCATAACACCCCCTCAATATTAATCACATCACAAAATGGTTACATTGTACATTTGTATGTCTAATTATTGGTAATGATAGACCTAGTTGTTTGAATAGAAAAAGAAGAACGTTCAATTAAAAGTATAAATGAATTGTGTAATCATGCTTTAGAATCGAATAATCATGAACGTATAAAGATCTCCTTACCATTACTTTGTACTTGTTCTTCATCGACACTTGAACCATTGCATTCAATGTACGTCTACTTGTCAAACAGGGACATAAGACATGGCTCCGAAACACAGCGTCCTCTGATATATGTATATACATTGGTTTTATTGGTTGGTCTAATACAATTCTGTATCGGAGTCGCCATATGTTTCGTTTGTCACCGGAAACGCTTCAACGGAAGTGACAAAATAATGAAATTTACAGTATATTGTTATATAAATTTTAACAAATCATTAATCATTAAATAAAAAACAGTAATTCAACTGAATAGATGAACGAGTTCATAAGTTTCTTTAAACACACACACACATACACACACACACACATACACACACACACACACACACACATATATATATATATGGGACCCCACCCTCTTGACAACCAGACGCCGGGACTACTTTTCCTTAATTTATATTGCAGCACTGTTTTTGGGCCTTCTACGGAATATAAAGTCAACATGTGCAATAAGATACTTCGGTATGATACACAGATTATTTCCTCGTCAAGGAAGATGTTATAGAATCTACTTAGTACACAAATGTTGAATAATAGATTGAAACAAAGATATTACTATGAAAGGAGACGAAAGGGGATATACATGGTGTAATAGATCAAATACTCCAACAAGTAGAATAGACTATACACTATTATAAAATAGCTTTTGTTATCAATATGAAAATGTAAGATTTCAAAACATTCCTGGATCACATTCAAATGGTACACGGACGTCTGACCATAAATGCTTAATTTTTTCTCTGATTGTAACTGAAAACTTAGAGGTCCAGGATACTGGAAATTTAACACATCTCTACTTGAAAATAAAACTTTCACAAGCGAAATTAACACATTCCTGAAAAACTATAAGTTTGATAAAGAAAATCCGCTGGATTCTTGGGAGAATTTGAAAAGAAATATAAAAATAAAATGTATAATCTTTTTTAGAAAAAAAATATGTCTATCTCGTACAAAAACACAATTAATTTTATACAAGGAGAATCAAGTATGATAGAAAGTTTACCATATGAAAAAAATGATATGAATAGAAAAAGAAATTTAAAAAATGATTTGACAGAATTAATAAACAATAAAGCTAAAGGTGCACAAATAAGATCAAGGACGAAATGGATCGAAGAGAGAGAAAAGAATACTTCCTATTTTCTAACGCTGGAAAAGAAAAAAAAAACAAGTGTCAAATGTAATTAAATCATTAAAAAATGAAAACTTTTGTGAAAAATTGTATACTTCAAAAAATGAAAATGAAAGTGAACGAATATTTAAATAATATGCAATTAGAATATAATTTGATTGATTGATTTAATATTGTTTAACGTCCCGCTCGAGAATCTTTCACTCGTATGGAGACGTCACCATTGCCGGTGAAGGGCTGCAAAATTTAGGCCTAAGCTCGGCGCTTATGGGCTTTGAGCAAGGAGGGATCTTTAACGTGCAACACCTGCTGTGACACGGGGCCTCGGTTTTTGCGGCCTCATCCGAAGGACCGCCTCATTTTGTCGCCTCTTACGACAAGCAAGGGGTACTGGGGATCTATTCTAACAACCCGGATCCCCACGGGGATAATATAATTTGAATGAAGAAAAAACTGAATCAGACACCTTTCCCTCAATATCAGAATGTACGGAAGCTGTTTTTAATATGAAGAAAAATAAATCGCCTGGATCTGATGGATTACCCTGTGAATTTTATCAAACTTTCTGGGACAACATAAAATATTTTTACTATTACACTCTTCAAGAGATTCCTTAAAAAATACAATGATATATTCACAAATACTTTCTTTAATTACTCTCATATTCAAAAAAGGAGACGTTCAAAATCTTAACAATTATAGACCTATCAGTGCCACAAATACTGATTATAAAATAATCGCTTTTATTCTAGCTAACAGACTACAGAAAGTGTTAGATAAAGCAATACATGTAAATCAATCAGCTTATATAAAAGGGCGAAATATAGCTCTAAATGCAGGGTTAATTGTTGATATCGATGAATATTGCGAAGAAAATTATTTAGATTCAATACTGCTATTTCTAGCTTTTCAAAAAGCTTTTGACTCTGTTGAATAAGATTTTATGACGAAAGTTCTTAAAAAATATAACTTTGGTGAAAACTTTCTAAAATGGATTGATATACTCTACAATAAACCTATATTTAGAATAAAAAACAATGGGTGGATATCTAAAACATGCAATATGCAAAGAGGTATATGACAAGGATGAACCGTCTCTGCAATATTATTTCTCTTTGCTATAGGAATACTAGCAGTAGCTATTAGATCAAATTCAAATATTAAAGGGTTTCAAAAACTAGGAATGACTAACAGTATAAAGATTATAAAGCATGCTGATGATTGCAGTCTTCCTCTTAGAAATAAAATCTCTCTAGAACATTCCATGAATGTTATAGAAAGATTCAGCAATGTTTCAGGTATGTATTTAAATATGTTCAAAACAGAATGTATCTCAACAGGTCCATATAAATATCTCTATAAGCAAATTGGAAATGTAAATGTAAACAATGATAGCATAAAAACTCTTGGGATTTATATAGGATGATTGTTGATTGTTTGTTATTTTCCTCCACACTCAACAATTTTTCAGTTATCTGGTGGCGTCCAATTTTTGTAGGTGGAGGAGAGAACACAGATACAATGTACCCGGGAAGAGACCACCGACCTTCCGGAAGTAAACTGGCAAACTTTCTCACATATATCGGCGCGAGCGAGAATCGAACCCGCGCCGACTAGAGGTAAGAGGCCTTGTGATTTTGAGCGCAATGCTCTAACCACTCGGCCACGGAGGTCCCGATTTATATAGGACATAACCAAGAAATATGCTATAATAAAAATTGGACAAGGATCATGGATGACCAAGAAAAACTTTTTGAATCGTGGAAAAAAAAAAGAAAAAGAAAATTAACCATCTTGGGTAAAGTATGTGTCATTAATAGCCTAGCAATATCAAAGATTATATACGTTGGATCAATTTTGAGTTTTCCAAATGGAGAACTACAGAACATACAAAGTCTACTATAAAATTCATATGGAACAAAAGAGATAGAAGAAAAACACAGATTGGAAATATCCTTGATGGAGGCATAGGAATTGTTGATATATCTTTGAAATTAAAATCCATAAAAGTATCTTGGATAAACAAGATTTTAAGCGAGAAAAGTTCTCTATTCCTTTTTGTAGATATATAGCTTTTGCAAGGAAAGAAATTTTGATTTTTTAAATTCTATGCAAAACAAATATTACCAATATAAATGATTATAAAATAATGGAATAGTTCCCTTTATTCTACAAGGAAATGCTTATATTTTTAATGAATGTAAAAATGTCCAAAAACAACTATGTCTAGATACATTATTAAAGGAACCAATATGGTGTAATAAGAAATTTATGCATAAAAACAAGCCGATATTTTTCCAGAATTGGTTAAAAAGCGGCTTTAAATATTTGAATGATATTGTAAACGTAAATGGTATAAAACCAATGAAATGCTTTGATGACAAACTTTAATGTAAAAAAAAACCCCTGGATTTGGGAATATATGATTATAAAAATAGTTATAACAAAAACTTTTAAAAGTTATGATTTTTCAAATATACAGTATGAAAACATTGTTCATTGGAACACAACATATGAGTTATTATGTAAACGACAAGCTAAAGTATGTGATACAAACTCAAAGTTGATTTATGATATTTTCTGTCATGAAAAATTTATACCTCCACTGCATCAAACATATTACGGAAACGTTTTTGGAATACCAAAAACGTCATGGAAATAAATTTATGAACAAAAAATCTAATCTATTAAAGACAGAAGCGTGTCAGATTTTAACTATAGATTGTTAAATAATCTACTATGTAACAGAAAAATGCTGAATAAATGGAAAATTGTACAAAATGATTTCTGTGTCTATTGTAAAAATATCAAAGAAAACAACGAGCATCTTATTTTAAAATGTAAAAATGTTTCGTATTTATGAGATGTTGTTAAGCAAGTTTCAAAGTTTGATATATCATGGAAAACAGTTGTGATAGGGTTTTACTTTGAAAACAATAAAAGACACTTTTTTTGAATAACATAATATCCCTAATTGCCTGTAAAATATACAAATACAAAATATACTGTAGATTAGATAACAGAGACGAAAAATCTCAAGAAATATGTAGTCACTTAAAAAGCAAACTAAACTTATATACAGAAGTATTCATACCATTGCCGGTGAAGGGCTGCAAAATTTAGGCCTATGCTCGGCGCTTAGGGCTTTTGAGCAGGGAGGGATCTTTAACGTGCCACACCTGCTGTGACACGGGGGCCTCTGTTTTTGCGGTTTCATCCGAAGGACCGCCCCATTTAGTTGCCTCATACGACAAGTTGTATTCTAACAACCTGGATCCCCACGGGGTTATGTATATATTAAAAAGAAGGTGTATATGCATATGTATATTAATTTTGAAAATACTGAATTGACAGCAAACAACTATACCTTACTTTTAGTAAACATTCTCTATACATATATAATGTACACTACACGGAGGGGTCCTGTCCTCGTGTAGTGCTGCCATAGGGATTGTAAATTGAACATTTTAGTGGGTTAACCCCTTATATGGCAGTTTTGGGTTCCATATATATATGTTTCATTTATCTATTTTTTGTTGTAATTAATAAATTAAAATACCGATACATATGTGTGTATGTAGATATATATATATATATATATATATATATATATATATATATATATATATATATGTGTATACATGTATGTGTATATGAATGTACAGTGTATATCTATAATGCATCCAATCGAGGGGGACCTGGTACCCTAGGTGTGGATTAAAAGGGGTCTCTGCGGAGACTTTACCCCTAATTAATATATATATATATATATATATATATATATATATATATATATATATATATCTGTTATCTGTGTGTACTTGATCATATAGACTGAAACTGAAAAAAAAAGATATAGGGCTCACGGCGGGTATGACCGGTCAACAAGGGACTCTTACTCCTCCTAAACACCTGATCCTACCTCTGGTATATCTAGGGGTTCGTGTTTTTTTATATTCCATATATGATTTATGAGATTGATCACTGTTCGCTGTCCTCGCCTTTTCAAGTTACTGGGCGTTTAATTCATAAATAATATATATCTTAAAGTAATAATTATTTCTACTTTTAATTATTTACCGTACATAACTGAATTATTATACAAATAATTATCAATGAACATTTCATGCTTCGCTCGGGTTCAACGGTCACGCCGTATACAAATTATATAGAATAAGACTAAACATCGTAATTTCACTTTAAGTAAGTAAGTAAGTAACTTTTAGTTTGTACTTTCATACGAGTGTCGGTGCAAAAACGGTTTATATGACATGAACAGGAATCGTAATTAATAGCTTTGTATTATGTACATGTATAAAATATAAATTTTACTGCTATACCTTCTGATAGTATTTTCATATAAAAAAATACTTGATTAAACACCACTCGGATTCTACACTGAAGAACACTGAACTTGATATTAAAAAGCTGCTACATGAGAAGAAAAAATCTCTTGTGGTGTTTTAAGTTAATACTTCAGAGACATCGATTTTTATCTGTTACTGTACACACCTTCATTCATATTTCAATTCAACTTATGCCAATGAACTCTAAATATAAACTGTATATTGTACGAGGGACACTTTTGAACTACCTTTCGGGACTGGAATTTGAAGGACTGGACCTTTCAAATCAAAGAATATCGCATACAACATGCGATTTGATGTTTTGCAACGGCGCGCAATAACAGGTCTATCGCCCTCAGATGAAACCCAAACCTTATATTTAGCCTTAGAATTAGGTTGAAAATGATAGATCCAGGTTTCATCACTTGTAACTATCTCTTCCAAACGACGTGGGTCACATTTATCATATTTTTTATAACTTGCGATGCAAGTCTAACCCGACTTTGTTTCTGCTCGCCAGTGAGCAAATGGGGCACCCAGCGCGCGCAGATCTTACGTAGCCCAAGTCGTTCACGCAAGATCTTCAAAACACTTGACGAATGAATGCCACTTAATTCTTCTATCTCTTGAATGCCGAATGCTATCGAATGATATTGAAGGTCGAATGCTATCTGAGTGTTTCATACTAATTGTTAGGCTGTTCTTTACATACTGATTTTGACTACGGAATATTCAGTTTACCTGATAAAGATAGCGGGTGTGACAGATGAACATAGGATACTTACTCCTTCTAGACACCTGATCACACTGTACTGTGTCCAGGGCTCCGTGTTTACCCTGCTCTAATTTTGTATTCTTTATAGAATTATTGTTCGTTACCATCATTTTTCGTGCTCATTTTTCTATTAAAAGCGTACTGTAAGCTCAATTCCTTTATCTATAATTTAAATGAACTCAAACTTTGTCTTAGTGCATATCAAAATATTATTTTAATGATAAAATTGCGATTGCGAAGGATCTCTGTCACAATTTTTGTGTGTAGTTGTTATATTAGCTTTAATTGAACACTGTATGCGGGTGACTATATTTAGGTGAGAGTGATGTCACTTGTTTTTTTGTTTTTGTTTTTGGTGGGGTGGTGGTGGTGGTTAAAAACAGTTGTGTAGATGTGCGTCAGTTCAGCACGGGTCATCGGGAAGGCGTGTCCTTCATAGTCAGCTCTGAAATTATGTCTGTGTGGACCTGTGGTCATAGAACTTTCCTGTGTTGTGGTTTTTTATGTGTGAATCCTGGGTGGAATGACCGTGACTTCTGATGTGTTCTCATTGAGGTGATTCACATGTTCTGGCTGCTTGTACTACATGAGTGTTTCTATACAGCGAGCAATGCCAAACTAATTCTACCGGAACCAGCGTATCATACCTGGTAGATTACGAGAAATCTCCGTAACACGTTTCACAATTACGGAATCATACCTGGAATATCTCCGTAACATGTTTTACAACTACGGAAGTCAGCATAGACCACATCCAAGTATCCTTACCGTGCTCATCATATTGTCGACTAATTAACGTTATATATGTTTATGTGGAATAGACTGTGTATTTTAAGCAAAGTACATTGTTGTTGTCATATATTATGTAATTTTGAGTGCGTTTTTTGTTGTTTTTGTTATTTTCCGCCACAGTCAACAATTTTTCAGTTATCTGGTGGCGTCCAGTTTTTTTGTAGGTGGAGGAGAGAACCCAGATACAAGTATCCGGGAAGAGACCACCGACCTTCCGAAAGTAAACTGGCAAACTTTCTCACATATATCGGCGCGAGCGGGATTCGAACCCGCGCCGACTACACAATTTAGGTAGAGAGCTCTATGGACATCATAATCATGCACATAGTTTATCTCAAATACATATGGATGTAGAGAAGATTTTATAAGATTTGATAAATTTTCAGTACATAGCCATATTTGCCCCACACTAGGGCCTGATCCCCCTACCCAGGAGCCACGAATTTCACAATTCAATTTTGATAGAGGGCTTCATGGACATTATAACCATGCATTTAATATTTTTGCACATGTATGGGAGTAGAGAAGAAGATATTTGAAAATATAGCCTTTTTAGCATATTTGGCCCTGCCTCTGAGGTCCCAGGGGGGTAATAATAAATTTCACAATTTATTTTCCTCTAACCCTAGAGATGCTTCACACCAAAAGTGGTTACAATTGGGCATGTAATTTTCGATGAAAAGTTAAAAATTTAAAACTGTTTACGGACGACGCACGAAGACTGACGGTAATAGGTAACCTGGGTGACTCAGATGACCTAAAATATTAAGAGTTGAAATATTCATGACCCCAAGGTCAGGAATTCAGGCTCTAGGGCGATGACTACATGGGTATATAATAAACATGCATTTAATATAATTTTCAATATCTTCTTTTTAACTTCTGTTTATTGTGAAAAAATATACTGTATATATGGTTATAAAAAACAAAAATTGTGAAATTCCCGACCAGGCAGAGGTAAATAGGTAAACGAGTGAAGATATTTTTTCTCCAGTAAAATTATCGTTTTCACTTCGTTGCATTGTGAAAAATATTGATTGATTGATTGATTGTTTGTTTGTTTGTTTTACGTCCCGTCGAGAATTTTTCACTCATATTGAGACGTCACCAACTGTAGGTGAAATAGCACAAATTTAGACCTATGCTTAGCACTCAGGACCGTAGTAGTGAGGGTTTTTTAACGTGTCAAAACGGGACCTCCGTTTTTTAAGGTTATATCCGAAAGACCTGTGATTCCCACTTCTAAATGCCGAGCGTTTGGCGAAGGAGCAATCACTACCTATTTTTTGTCTTAGGTTTGACGCGGCCATGGCACGAGCGGGGCTCGAACTCACGACCTACCGGTTACGAAGCGAACGCTCTAAACACTGAGCTACCGCAACCGGTTATTGTTGATTTCTACCAAAACTGAAATTCACTGCTGCGTTAGGCAACGGGATTTCAGGGAGCGTCAGTCATAGAGAGAAAATACAGTAGACATACATCGGTTTTTTAAAGGGTCTTTTGCTCATGGGCATTTAAAAAATCCCTGAAACGGGAAAGCTATAGGCAATTTCTTCTCATTTGAAAAAAAAAATATCTACACCTTAATTTAATGAGCTTTCCATTGAAGTGGTGTATATTACTTGGGTGACCATTAAAGTCCATTTCATATACTTTAAACAAATTAACGCTAACACTGCCCATTGAAGAGTTGTTGCATGGGTCTCAGGGGACTGTTTAATGTACTTCACCAAACATATTGACCTGAAAAAAGTAATTTGCGTAGCCATTATGCACGATACAAAATCTCTCTGAAGTTTGGTGTAAAAGTAATATATAGAACTACATTATGTTTTCTGTTGAACATGAAACCTCGAGTGACCACAAATTACGTTGTTTAACACCACTATGATTTTACGCACAAGTACTTTAAAACCAATATTTAAAAAATGCTAGGGTTTCCCATTGACAATATCTACGTTGGTGATAAGTTATCTCACCAGTCTGTTGGAATTCCATGGATACAAATTGTGTTCCTTTATCAGCTGCCCTGTTTTATATTCTTGTGAGGATTTATTCTAAAGCTTTTACATGAGAAAAATCTCTTGTTGTGGCGTTCAACTGACGTACAGCATTATTAACAACACGCTTTCGTTCGGTTAACTCGAAATAAAAGACACCAATTTTCCATATTTGCTTCATTTATATATGTTTTATTGAACATACATGCAAACGGCAAGCTAACTCAACATTATGGCAAACGGGATGACTTCAGCTTCTTCATCTCCAACTTTCCAGCCCCGTGGTGATCCGAGTTGTTAGAATAGATCCTCAGGACCCCTAGCTTGTCGTAAGAGGTGCCTTAATGGGGCGGACCTTCGGATGACACCGCAAAAACCGAGGTCCCGTGTCACAGCAGGTATGGCACGTTAAAGATCCCTCCCTGCTCAAAGGCCATAAGCGCCGAGCATAGGCCTAAATTTTGCAGCCCTTCACCAGCAATGGTGACGTCTCCATACGAGTACAAAATTCTCGAGCGGGACGCTAAACAATATATAATCAATCAATCCAACTTTCCATACTTATGTAGCAGTATTCCATTGTCACCTGGATATGGTGTTTATACCTCTCAACCAGTTCAAAACGCAAGAGCATGGTCTGCGTATAATCAATTTTTAAAATAAAGACATACTATTGACAAATAAGTTGATGTTGCAAGGATCTCAACAGCTTCGTTTTACGTCAACATTTCGCAAATCATATGGTCGTTATAAAGATCTAATTTATCAGTACAATCTGTAATTGGGTCAAATGTCTCACGTGTTTTAGTTTATACCAATGTTTCGGCCGAAGCGAAATTTAAACAATAGAAGGGACACCAAACGATAAAAAGTTATTTGTACCACTGATGTATTTTTTATTTAATAAAACACGATAGACTAAGCTATACATACAGTAAATCGTATAAAGAATAAAAATACCAAACACCTCTATATAACAAATTAATGCCATCTTCCAAAAGGACTATATATGACAACAGCTATTCTGAACCCCTAAAAATTTCAAAATTTTAAAGCTTTACAGAAAGACTCAATTTCATTTCATAAGAGATCATATCCAAAACATTTCACCTACATGTCTCCAATATTTACAGTGATTTGGAGTACATGTAATCAATTAAAATAACTATTCCTAATATTACTTAAAATTATTTATTCTTATTGTTTCACAGCTTTAGACAAACAATTTTTCCGTCACTTTGTGTACTTGATAAATATATCTATGAAATAAATACAAAGTTTTCCAAGCCCACGCTTGACATTTTCTAACAAAAATTATTATTGCATGGAAAATAGGCATTGGGTAAAATTTAAAAAAAAAAATCCTGGTATATGTCATCTTTATAATTCGGGGTTTCTATCATTTTTATCAACTTTAGAATAACATGTACAAGTATTCTGTATATTGCGAAAGCAATATATGCCCCTACCGGCGCCTCCATGTATTTGAGGGAAAGCATTATATGCTATATGCTGTGCCATATAGTGTATATTGGGACGAATAGGCGGATATTTTGTCATTACTAGGAAATATATATATTATAATCTCATTCTCTTGTAAATAGATGTGACGAATCAAATTTTATAACAAATTGGTATGCCCTAAACTCACACAATAAAAATGCACATATCTAGACAGAGCACAAGAATCAATTCAGTTAATCACGAGACAAAGTTTTACAATTTTTGTTAGAATAATTCAATGTAATACAAATGTACATGTATGAATCTAGCCAACTGATAACCACCTTATGAAATTTAATGCAATGTAGAGAAAATTTCGGTAAGATACATTCGACACAGGGTTCTATAAATGTCATTAAAGTAAGTCCACCTTGAGGAAACTAAACACGATCTGTAAACATATGTATTAGTAAATTGCATACGAAGTTTCAGCTTCCAAAATCAAAGCATGGTGGAAAAAAGTCCAGAAAACAAAACTTGAAGAAATTCATTCAACCATGAAATTAAGTCTTTAAGTTTTGTGGTAAAATAGGTCAACGTTCTCAAAACTGAAAACTTAATATGTATCGACTCATTATATAATCGCATGTAAAATTTCACATTCCTAACCCAAAACATGGTGGAAAAAGTCCAGAAAACTTTATTCGACAGAAAGTCCCTTACAATATAAAAGTATATCTTGTAAAATTCAATCAACTTGACCTTTAAACCAATTTATAAATTTCAGTTTCTTAACTCAAAGTATGATGAACAAAGGTGCAAAAAAATCAGGCGGGTTAGACCGTCTCACAGACAAAGAGTCCTATAATTTCACCGGTAGGGGACTAACAACAGAGTTGCATTGTGACCTTGCACAAAATACACTGTAAATTTTGGTGGGTAAATAGAGCCCTTATATACAATTCCTTCTTGCAGAACATCCTCAATAATTTCTATCCGGCACTCTTTACTTTGTAATCACAGATACGGTTAACAATATTTATAAATGGTACATATCTCACAACGCACATTTGAGTCACATTACACAGCAGTCTGACTCAGTTGTTCCTATTGGTAAAAAGATGTGAAATCTTTAGACCAAAAAATGTAAGCAAAATATTTAAGTCTTCAATAGATATCTGCTAGGATATTCTATTGAAAAATCATAGCGCCATCTTGTCGTTGAAAACAAACTCTGCAAACCTTTCACGCATGGGTGAAGAAAACCGATATTGAGTTATACATTTACTTTGTTTTTCTTTAGAATGAAAAACTCCTGACATATTTCTGTAATATTATAATCACAGTGGTTGTGAATTAAAAACTTTAGGTGTTTTACTATCCCTAAATCACCCATAATATGTCATAATTTTGCATCAAAGCCGCCAAGATACAGAAACTAAAATCAGTGTTCATCTTATTACCAACATCTGACCATTATCAGATGTCTTTTATTTCAATTTAATTTTTTTTAGTTCCCTTTGAATATTTAATTTCTAAATATTCCTTCTAAATAACCTCTATTCTGTACTCTTTCTAACTATTATAGAAGCTATTACACAAGCGTTGTTATTTATGACCTTGTGATTTTTCCATATTCTTATCAATCTTACTTCATTTTTTCTGAGTCTTAATTTCCCCCTTGGAAGGCGACGTTCCCGTTTAGGGTACGTATTCGGGATGAAATTGACCAACTGATTCTTTAGAAATCTGAATGTAAAACAGCAACAGAGAGAAGACGGAAAAATTTTGATCGGAGAAGTTCAAGGAGCCTTTCAGCGCAGGGGAACTAGAACGGTTGTGAAAAGATTTTCCACTTGTATAGTGTCCTAATTTTCTTTCCTCCCAATCTCCACGCCCTTATACTTCCTCTGACACTCTGCTTTGATTTATAAACATTGGATCTGCAAAATTTTCTTTCATCGGTGAACCAACGTTAAGGTGTTTTGGTTTTTCACCAGTACTAAGTTTTCCGTTGCAATTCTCTTTCGAGGCATTCAAAGGACGATCATTTGAAGGGTACACAACTTTCATTTGCTTTATAGCGTTCTTTAAATCGATTCCTTCGTATATAATGGGAGCTATAATGATGAATAGTGTAGCACACAAAGACCAACTCATTGCCACATATACCTGGGAAAAAAAAGAACATGTTTTTAAGACATTGAGCAAGTCACAGTTCTCGGTCATTTACCATTTTAGTTCGGTTAGAGTTACTTTTTCCTTAATATTAAATGAGCACGGATAAATCGCGCGTTGCTAAAACGACTAGTTCTTACAAGTGATATTTTACAATCTAACGTGTTTTCATGATTATCCCAATGTCATCCAGACAGGACGTCTTCCTTTCTTTTTAAAATGGTCGATCCCGATCGACATTCAGACTGACATACATTCTTAACTATCAGAGAATTCTCAATGTACTCCTCGGTTACTTTATCGGGTATCCATAAGTAAGGGTGAGTTCGATGCGTTTTCTTGGCAAGTATACCTTGTTTGCAACCTTTCTTTTTTTATCTCCATTTTGCATGAAGTGAATGTGAACAATATAAAATTTTGTGTTCTTTGTTCATTCCATATTTATAACGTAAGCGTCCGTAATTAGAATTAAAGGTTACGGGTCTTTCAGGTATGTCGATGGTCCTGTGTTGAGGTAGGTGTTGTCACGCTAAAGAACCCTCAAAGCTGTGGCCAAAGAACCATGCATGCGTCAAATTTCTGGTACTTTATCTAAACCTCTAAAATTCTCTAATAGAGCGAAAACAACATACAAATAAAACTAATTTACGACGTATATATCGTGATTTTGAGCAATACACCATGTTTTTAAACGTGTGTCATGTAGGTTTTATTCCCTTAACTTTTATTTAGTTACATTACTACTGGAGATTTGTACCGGTCAAGTTAATCTAGAAAATCACCATTTGAGTATATATGATTCAAGCAAAACGGACAAAATGTAAGAAACAAGGTTGACGGGGTAAGATATAGCATATTTAAAAATTCATGTCAGTTTTAAAATACCATAGGGATTTCAATGTACACGTGTATTATTCAGAACATTACTGTGCTTTTTAGTAGCTGTCACATTGTCAGCAGATAACAACAGAGATACTTACCCATCTTTTGAAAGCTGCTAAATCAAAAACACCTTCTAGAAGCATAAGGCTAGGCCAAACAAAAATCAGAAGTATTGTGAGAATTGTAGAGGCACCATTAGCCAATAGCCGCGCTGACTTTAAAGAATTATACATTTCTTCATATGATGGTCTGTTGTCGAGTTGATGGGCGGCATTCAACTTCAGTTCCCTGTAAATATTTATATACAGGCAGTAATTGGTATGACGAATCGCTACCATTTCTCTTAATAGTGACATACAGGTAATAGTGACATACAGGTAATAGTGACATACAGGTAATAGTGACATACAGGTAATAGTGACATACAGGTAATAGTGACATACAGGTAATAGTGACATACAGGTAATAGTGACATACAGGTAATAGTGACATACAGGTAATAGTGACATACAGGTAATAGTGACATACAGGTAATAGTGACATACAGGTAATAGTGACATACAGGTAATAGTGACATACAGATAATAGTGACATACAGGTAATAGTGACATACAGGTAATAGTGACATACAGGTAATAGTGACATACAGATAATAGTGACATACAGGTAATAGTGACATACAGGTAATAGTGACATACAGGTAATAGTGACATACAGATAATAGTGACATACAGGTAATAGTGACATACAGGTAATAGTGACATACAGGTAATAGTGACATACAGGTAATAGTTGGTTGACAAGGATTTTACCAAATGCTGGCGTTACTTCTTTAATTATTACTTTCATGAAAACAATATATATTTTTCGATATTAACTCTGGAGATATACATGGTGACTCCTTCACATTTATCTATCAGCTACCTATTACATTATTACTATCCTTTTGAATAATACAGTAAATTTCATTGGCCAAGGGCTGTTCACGTGAAGGGAGACAATTTGTGATGTTTCCCTTACGTGCAGGGTTACAACTGAGTTGTCTCTCTTCAGATGATAAATTGAAATGGCACAAGCGAAATGATTCTATGAAAAGTTATTTTAAAATATGTGGGATCTTTAATCAATAAATTCTAATAGTGACGTCAGTGTCAACATTAACTGTCACAAATAACAACTGAGACGATAGATATGCCCATTCTAATGCAATTTTGCTTAATGTTTTGTTTTTTGGTTTTTTTTTTGGTTTTTTTTTATGAAATACGTTACGAAATGTTTACGCATGACTTGTGCTTTTGCGTTATTATATTATGTCGTCACAGTCGAAAGCTTCCGGCTCATTGTTAATGCTCGTTTAGCAAACCTCAGTCTTTTGCATTCTTTAACATACACATCTGATATTAAGTATAAAACAAAAAAGCGCATGTTGTTCAGAGTAACATTGATTTCACCCCTCGAAAACCAAACTTGTTTGAATTTTCTGCAGAAAAAATTTAAACAATTTTGTTGAGTATAGCACAAGTCCATAAATGTTTGATGCGTTTTTAGTCTCAGATTCTTCAGGATAATAAAACTATTATAGCCTATTTAGCAAGGTGACATCACAAATTATCAGGTCTCAGTAGGGTTATCACCCTCGGGTGATAACCTTACTGAGACCTGATAATTTGTGATGTCTCCCTGCTAAACAGTCCACAATTGTATTTTAACGCATATCATACTTAGCATAACGTTCCGTCCATGGACTGAGGGGGTTGTCAATATCTCTGGTGTTTTCCCAAACATTCTCTGCGAGTTGAACTCCATCTCGAGACGTCAGAATACTGACGATCGGTGTTATGATACCGCTAGACAAAATGCCAACCAAGTTTCCGGCCAACATAGCGTTTTCCTTACCTATGAATTTTAGATTTAAGAATTCACCGATTGCAACATGAATGATATGTATTTCCAATAATTTGTTATTAAAATGTCTTTAGTACGTATGTTATATATCAAACAACCAAGACGTCCCTGATTAGATGGGTAAGACTAGAGCTTTAACAAGTAGCAAACGCTCCTTCGCCAAACGCCTTATCACGGTAGACGTTAAACCCTCACTGCTACGGCTTCCAGCGCCATGTATATGTCAAAATTTGTATAACTTCTATAATTAGTGATGTCTGTAGCAACCACTAATGATAAAGAATCCACTAGTGATAGATATTGTGGTAACGAATCATATGTGTTCAATAATGAAAATGTTTATATTAGTAACGATGCACTATCCTAAACATTAATGATAAATCGTTCGCTAATGAAAAACTTTTATTTTTTCATTAAAGGACGATTTATCATTAATGGTTGTGATGGCGCATCATTATATATATATATATATATATATATATATATATATATATATATATATATTCATTAGCGAACACAAATGCATTCGTTAATGCAACATATATCATTAGTGGATTTATATCATTGGTGGTGGCTACAATGTCTCTACTTGAGTGACCAAGTCTCGAATGAGACGTAACCCCATATAAAGGTATTAGAATTAATTTTTGAATCTAAGAATTTTGTGTAAAAGCATCTTTATGTCCTGCTGATTCACGTTTTTAATCATTAATATCCAAATGTAGAACGTAATTTTGGCCCACAGACACTTTCAGTATGCTATATTTCCTATTTAAATGGCGTTTTCTAGCTGTAGGGGATTCTAAAAACTGTTATTTGGTAAAGGAAATATGTTTTGAACTATATATAAAATATTTCATTTATTTGTTTCATCCCTTTCCGATTTTTCTACAATATTTGTAAAAATAAATCTTCATTAACTATTAGAAAATAAATTCATTACCCGTATTTTCGAAAAATTTATCGGAGTTTAGGCCACCTTTATTAGTAGCAGCAACAGATAACCAGGTGATTAGCGCCAAAATCGTCCCCGTGACTGCGCCAGCGACCATTCCACTTCCTGTCAATCTTTCCCAGCACATGCAGAGGGTAATTGGAATAACAGCAGAACCAATTAGAATTCCCATGAAAAGATACACCCATCCTAGACTCAACTTTTAATAGAAAATCATAAAGTAAATTATTACTTTGTGTTACGAGTAAAAGATACAAGCTTTGAGAAATTTTTAAAGAGTTTAAAGGGCAATGATCAGATCTTATAGTAATCACTCTGTGTCTGAACGTCAACAATTTCTATGGCACGCAAACACCTTTAAGAAACTAACAAAGAAGTCCTATCTAATTAAAATCAGATTCTTTGATCCGTTTATGTAGGTGGATCTAAGGATTTGAATTTAAACAGATTGCCAGGAAGTCCGTAACATTTCTTTCAGATCTATGCATATATACCCCAAATGCGTTTGTTACACCCAACTGATTTTTCTAGTTTGATTCGAGCCGTGCACATTTTCAATGGTAATATATTACGGATGGGAAACATATTAAATGACGTTGTAAAATGTAATGTATATACTGAAAGGAACACTAAAAATTTCCAAAATTAGTTGAATAATTTTAAAAACGATTTAGTCGAAAATGTGGAGATTTTTTTCTTTACATGTTGGAACGGTCGTACAGGCACTTGCAATAAACATATGATATAAAAATACGTAATAAACGCTCAAAGATAAATGTGACGTTATCCTCATGTTTTCATCGACCAACAGTCTTCCTCGTTATTTACACATAAACGGAATTTTCCCGAGATCGGTGAAAGAATGGGTAAGTTTTAAATCGCCCAATGACCTTTCTAAGATTCCCATGGGTGTATAAGGTCCTTTACCAATGGAAGCGGCATGGTTCTTAAACTTTATTCGAATTCCTGTACAAATAAAGAAGGTGGTCATGAAGACCTTAAGTAGAAAGTCAAAAAAGAATTCTTTGTGTAAGGTAAGGTCTAACTTTTCGAACCTTATGTGGGATGGAAGTTAAATATAAACCATGATTCAAATAAATCATTTATCAATTAAAATTTATCTATTTATAGAGAAAATCAAAACCGTGTATCTTATGTGTTAAGATAATTCAAGTCAAAACTATTTTAAAGATAAAATTTCAGCTTTGATTGTATGCTCTATAAATATCCTGTGTTTTGAAACCAAAAACGATAACTTAAACAAGAGTTCCGCAAAATGTGGCTTATAGTGTATACAAGCTCAATGCGAGACATACAGACAGACACACGAATGGTCTCATTCCTGTATCCCCTCACGCCATGAAATGCGAGGGTATGATAATGATTTGCATTTGACAGTGATTTCACCGAAATTTACGTGCCGTTGACGTTAAAAGTATAATTACTTCATGACAGTCTAAGTACGTACTCCGAGCAAATTAAGTGTTATAGTCAGGGGAAGAATGCCTAGTATACTCCACAGAAGACACCAGTTCTTCAGTTGGCTGAGATAGTCGCTATACTCTCGAAACAAACCATGTGTGCTGCACCTGTATTTGGGTTTGATCGCCTTTTTGCACAAATTCCGTTCTCTAAAATACACAATGTGATATGTCTTACTCTTGAAGATGTTCAAAATATTACTTGTTAACACAAACCAGCACACTAAAACATGGATTGCATGTAAATATACTTTGCGTGCAGAATAAATTTCTTTACAGAAAGTCCTTAGGAAAGGAATACCAGACTGTAGGCTTCTAACCAGTTTATTGCATTATAACACACTTTGAAGCGATAATCGTCTTCAGGGTACAAGCACAGAATCCTACTTCCAAGTGGAAATATCGGATCAAAGCACCAACCCGGTACGGCTTTTTAACTTTTGCAGTAAACGGCTTAATTTTTATTTGAAAAATTACATCTGCTATGTCAAAATATAATATCTGTCATAGTTATAATTTTTGTTAATTAGTTTTTGTTTTGTCTCCATTAAAGGCGGAAGGATGGGAGATAAACAATAATGGTAGTCTTATTAAACACGAAAAATTATCGTCATTCTCGTGTGATCTTAGCTGTTTAATTAATCCCCAGTGAACGTGACATAAGTGAACATTCTACTAAAATGGTAATGTTTTAGTTCTTTGAATCAATACATTGATCTTTTTTTCTAATTGTACAGTCAAAGGATTGCCCAAAAGGCATTCATTACAGAGAGCAATCAGTGCTTTAAGAAATGGCCAATTTAAAAATGAAAAAGTGAAGACAACGAACAGTGATGAATGTTAAAAATTCCTATTAAGAATGTAAAACATTGAGGGTAGGACAAACATGGATCTCCGGAAATACCAGAGGTGGGATCAGGTGTCTTGTGGTAAGCGTTTTGACAGGTTACACCCGCCGTGAGCCATCCATCTTGATCAGGTAAATGGTGTAACCAGTAGACAAAATCAGTATGTACAGAACAGTTTAATAATTGGTAATAAACATGTCAGACAACATGCATTTGAGTGAACAATATACAACCAATCAATCAACTTTAGCCAAATAGAATCTGCGCCTTTAAACGAGATTGTTGAAACACCTGCAACATCAACTCGTATATCAGTAATCTAGCTTGGTTTAAGAATTAATCATGCGCAGAACATGCTATCTTGTTTAAATCAGCCGCGAAACATAAACACCATTTGCAGGTATTATGATGTGCGTATCAAAAGGTCCTGTTTTACGTCCCGTCGAAAATTTTCACTTATATTGGGACGTCACCAGTTGAAGGTGAAGTAATACAAATTTTGACCTATGCTTAGCGCTCAGAGCCGTAGCAGTGATGTTCTATAACTTTTCAAAGCCTACCGTGTAGTTAGAATAAGTCCTACGTTTTTAAGGTCATATCCGAAAGACCCGTGATTCTCACTTCTAAATGTCGAGCATTTGGCGAAGGAGCAATCACTACCTATTTTTACGTCTTAGGTTTGACGCGGCCATGGCACGAGCGGGGCTCGAACTTATGACCTCCCGGTTACGAAGTGAATGCTCTCACTGAACATATTATTGGTTATGTAAAAGTGTTTTGATTTCGTTGCAATGAAAAAATATATATACATTATCATTGTAAGGCTTCTTTTTCAGTCAAAACATACATTTGTACAATATTGTTTGTCTAATCATTTTGATCAAACAATGCATCTTTTATATCCAGAAGTTGATGGTTGGCTGCTGGAAAATTTTTCACTCGTATGGAGATGTCACCATTGCCGGTAAAGGGCTGCAAAATTTAGGCCTATGGTCGGCGCTTACTACCTTTGAGCAGGGAGGAATCTTTACCGTGCCACACCTGCTGTAATAAAGGACATCTGTATTTGCGGTCTTATCCTATGGAATGCCCCATTTAGTCGCCTCTTACGACAAGCAAGAGGTACAGTCGCCGGATAGCTGAAAAATTGCTCAGGCGACTATAAATAAAAAAAAAAAACCAAAAAAAAAAAAACAAGCAAGAGGTACTTATTCTACTCTGCATTAACAAATTGGAATGAGAATGAATAGAATAAACGCTTCTAGTAAAAACTCAAGATATGTGTCATACCCCTAACTTGCGCAATAACTTTAATGCATTCTCTCAATTAAACTCAAATCCAGTGGTAGCCACTTCGTCCTTCGCCAAAGATTAACGTTTACCTGATCAAGATATAGGGCTCATGGCGGGTGTAAATGGTCAACAGGGGATGCTTACTCCTCCTAGGCACATGGTCCCACCTCTGATGCAATTTGCTGTGACCTTGTGAGTCATGGTATGAATAAGAATGAATCTATATGGTGTAGCTCTTTTGAAGATTCCTCAATATTCCTCTCTAAAACTTGTAAAGTACCACTTTGTCCCACGCCCTGAAATCTTTATTTTGCAAGGATGTTCAAATTTTGATTTTCCGGTTTAGAATTTTTAAACACTGCTACCCATTTCTTACTACATGTATCTCCTTGAAAGGGGCATCGCCCTTTATACCCTGGGTAGCTTTATGTTCATATCTGATTGAACTGGTTTAGTGGTTCTTGGAAAACGTTGAAAACTGGCAGACGACATACAAACTTACATCTTTTCAGAATTCTAATGTCTCTCAAGTATTCAGTGCAGATAAACTAAATAAAGAAACACGTTGTTGAAAGGCACATTATTTTAGAGTGCATGTTTCCAACACGAAAACAACTAAAATTAATTTTGGATGCACTAAACATCCAAAAGGGATAGAAGATTTTACAATTGCAGATGAAACAATAATGACGAAGACAAATGAACCAATGATAAATGTGTCGGAAATATAACATACTTATCGTCGTCAGAACAGGCAGTGCAGAACGTCATACTTTCACATTTACATTTGTCTCGTGGGTTGGCTAAGCGTCCCCGACTACTTCCGCACAAAATGCAACTATTAGCATCAGTGACCAGTCTATAGGGCTAAAATAACAAATTTGCAACATAGCACAAGACGTTGGTAATATATATATATATATATATATATATATATATATATATATATATATATATTTCATATTTGTATCAGCATTTTGATATTGGGGGGGGGGGGGGGGGGGGGGGGAAGAGAGATCAAGAACCATCAATTTACTGTAACTAAATGTCAGTACACAGCACGCAAAAGAAAAAACATAAATAGCCAAATATCATGACATGGTATATATTACACCTGTCAATAATATATACCACTTTCCTGAATGGACCCAGTTCGACAAGTAAGTTAAAATATACTCTGCAAAAAAAGAAACGCATAGCCCTTTTGAAATTTTAAAAATGCAAAATTTTACCAGGTAAACTGAAATGGTCAATTGAGTAATTGATTTTTTACAGGTAAGTATGAAACTTTAAAGGTCTGTTCATTTGATTTGGCTCTCTGCCAAATTAGCTCGGCGACTCTCTAAAATTGCACATCACCTCTATCGCCATGGAATTTGGCTTACGTTTTTCACGAGAACTTTGTGCTTAATTCAACCACTACATTAAAGCGTATAAAAGGACGAAGTTTGAAGCTTGAATTCATCATAACGTGGGGCCTCCGTGGCCGAGTGGTTAGAGCATCGGGCTCAAAATCACAAAGCCTCTCACCTCTGTCGGCGCGTGTTCGAATCTCGGCCGCGGCGTTATGTGAGCAAGTTTGCCAGTTTACTTGCGGAAGGTCGGTGGTCTCTTCCCAGGTGCATTGTATCTGGGTTCTCTCCTCCACCAACAAAAACTGGACGCCACCAGATAACTGAAAAATTGTTGAGTGTGGCGGAAAGCAATAATCAATCAATCAATCATCATAACGTTAAAATGCTGCCATGCCAAGGTTGGACCCTGCTACTCGAAATATCGTCATTGGCCGTCTCCAGGCCGGAGTATCCCAAAGTGAGATTGCACGAACTGAAAACGTAAATCAGAGCACAATTTCTCGGCTGTGGAACAGATTCCAGCAGACTGGCTCTACTAATGACCGACCGAGGAGTGGGCGACCTCGCATTACGACTCCTGGACAAGATCGCTACATCCGGGTCTTTCATCTACGGAATCGAACCGTTGCTGCAACAGCTACTGCAGTCGGAATACCTGGATTGAGAAGAATCAGCTCGCAGACAGTCCGCAACCGACTTCGAAAATATGGTATTAGACCCAGAAGACCGTATTTTGGAGCAGTTTTGACACCGTTACACAGACGAGAAAGAGTCCGATGGTGCAACAGATTGAGGGGCTGGACATTCCGCAACTGGCGTAGAATCTGGTTCAGCGATGAGTCCCGTTTTCTGCTACAGAAATGTGATGGAAGAATCCGTGTATACCGGCGCAGGAATGAACGTTTCTCTTCCTCGTGTGTCCAAGAAGTGGATAGCTTCGGTGGAGGTAGCGTCATGATGTGGGCGGCGATCTCTAATGACCGTAAAACAGAACTGGTACATGTCCCGGGCAATTTAACGGCTCAAAGGTACAGAGACGAAATTCTCCAACCTCACCTTATGCGCGTAATTGACCGACAGAGGGAGTTATTCCAACATGACAATGCTAGGCCTCACACAGCCCGCTTAACAATTGACTACCTTCAGCAGAACAACATTAATGTGCTACCATGGCCTTCCAAATCACCGGATTTGAATCCGATTGAACACTTATGGGACCAACTGGATAAACGTGTGCGCCTGTGCCAACCTCCGCCTCAGACCCTCGATCAGCTCCGTCAAATGTTACAACAGGAATGGCGAACAATTCCACGCAATAACGTAAGAACATTGATTGACTCTATGCCAAGGAGATGCAGAACTGTGTTGGCAGCTCGAGGTGGTCATACACGGTACTAACTTAAACGTGACAGGAAGTGTTCTTAACTGTGATGATCTGACTTTTTTTCCACCAATATCTAAGGTTTGGACTGTAATTTTTTTCAATTGAAACAATTCTAGTGAATATCTACATTTTTTATTGTAAAATCATAATCCAAAATACATCTACTAAAATCTTAAAAAATCCATTATGCGTTTCTTTTTTTGCCGAGTATATTTTGACATTTAGGGTCTGGTTAAAGTCATATAAATAGAAGAATTAATGATAGGGTTTCAGTTACAGAACTTCTTTTGATGTCAGATATTTTTAATTGTTGTCACTCTTAGGCTTCCTCGGTTCATATATGAAGACAATGAACAGTGTTCTGTATAATAAACCCCATGAGAATACAAAATTAAGAGTAGGAAAACGTGGAACTCTGGACAAACCAGGTGGGATCAGATGCTTAGGATGAGTAACCACACCCTGTTGACCGGATACATCCATAGTTAGTCCGCTGTCTTTATCAGGTAAACGGAATAATCCGTAGATAAAATCAGTATGGAAAGAACGACCTAACAATTATTATGAAAAACGTCAGACAACATTCTATCAAACGACAGGTTGTATTTGCAAATAATAATATACCTACCCAAGAATTTACAGAATACTGACTGACTGTTGAAACCCCTGTAACATGAAGTTATTTATCAATTTACCAGTGGGTTGTCTCTACTTTAAAACATTATCACAAGTAGAACATGCTCTCGCGTATCAAATCAGTCAATACCCATATTCAGGTGATAATAGAACATTGCTACGTAAGTATGGGAAGATGATGATGGAGAAGCTTAAATCATCTCGTTTATCATAACGTGGAGTTGGATATGACCTTTACAACGGGCGCTGTGGGGATCTTCAGTACCCCTTAGTTGTCGTAAGAGGCGACTAAATAGGCTGTCCTTTGGACGCAACCGCAGAAACCGAGGACCAGTCTCACAGTAGGTATGGCACGAAAAAGATCAATCCCTGCTCAAACGCCTTAACTGCCGAGCATAGGCCTAAATTGTGCAGCCTTTCACTGGCAATGGTGACGTCTTCATATGAGTGAAAAATTCTCAAGCGGGACGTTAAACAATATATAATCAATCACTCAACCTTAAATATGGGTCGCCATAGCTCAGTGGTTAGAGCGTTCGCTTCGTATCCGGGAGGTCGCGAGTTCGTGCCCCGCTTGTTCCATGGCCGCGTCAAACCTAAGACGAAAAATAGGTTGTGATTGCTCCTTCGCTTAACGCTCGGCACTTAGAAGTGAGAATCACGGGTCTTTCGTATATGATTTTTAAAAAAATGGAGGTCCCGTGTCACGGTAGGCGTTAAAGAACCCTCACTGCTACGTCCCTGAGCGCTAAACATAGGTCTAAATTTGTGGTACTTCACCTACAGCTGGTGACGTCTCAATATAAGTGAAATATTATCGACGAGACTTAGAACAAACAAACAATCAATCAAACAATAAAAATGGGTGTTAGTTGGTTGTATATTGTTTAATCCCTTTTAGAATTGTCCACTCTTGGAGACGTCACCATATCAGCCCCACCCTATCCTCCAAGGCTATGTTTTGAATAAACTAAAATCTGCACTATCTGATGATCCTTGAATGTAAATATCACTAATCATGGCCCTGCTGATCTTGAGAAGATCTTTTCCCCATAGATTACCGTGTAAATCTTTGATTCCCCATTTAACATTCCGATTTAAATAAATTTGAATCTGAATTACCTGTGAATGATTGCATATTGTACAACGCCAGTGAATACATGTATGTAAATTTAGGCGTTTTAATCAAATAAACTAGTTTCAGTTTCAGTTTTATATTAATGAATCATCATGGCACTGTTTTAAAGAGTTTTCACTATATATTTCCATATAAAACTTCGTTCCCTACTGTGGCTCTACCCCTCAATTGAGGCCCCATCCCACACCGGTAAAATTTCCGTCCGATGAGACGTTAAGAGGTGTCACGTGTCAAGTAACATAACCCTCTTGGCACGCAAAAGATCGTTTCACTGATTTTCGAAAAAGAGTAGCTCAATGGGGGCCGTCAGGGAAACTTCAACTTTCAAAACCAACCATATTTCAGGTAGCTAACCGTCGTTTGTTTGTTTGTTTTACGTCCCGTCGATAATTTTTCATATTGAGACGTCACTTGTCAGTTGTTGGTAAAATACCACAAATTTTGACCTATACTTAGTGCTCAGGGCCGTAGCAGTGGGGTTTATGTAACGTGCCAACGCCTACCGTGACACGAGACCTCCGTTTTTAAAGTCATATCCGAAAGACCCATGATTGTCACTTCTAAATGCCGAGCGTTTGGCGAAGGATCAATCACTACCTATTTTTCGTCTTAGGTTTGACACGGCCATAGCACGAACGGGGCTCGAACTCACGACCTCCCGGTTACGAAGCGAACGCTTTATCCACTGAACTAACGCGACCGTCGTAGAATGGCTGAAATAGTGCGAAAATGGCGTAAAACCCAAATCAATCAATCACACCGGGCACATGACTTGAATGAATTTGAATGTACACTACCTGTTGATGCTGACATATTATGAGTTATCATGACACTGTTGCTCTAGAGAAGAATCTTACAGAAGTTTACTAACACATTTATATCCCCATATAAACGTTTTCCCAATTGATGTCCCCCGAGGGGAATGATTTTAATCTGCGCTACCCTAGGAGGATGCTTGCATATTAATATTGTGTTCATGTATCTTTGAGGATTCAATACTCGAGAGCATGC
The DNA here is from genome assembly GCA_024699665.1 of Ostrea denselamellosa. Lineage (NCBI taxonomy): Eukaryota > Metazoa > Mollusca > Bivalvia > Ostreida > Ostreidae > Ostrea > Ostrea denselamellosa. The sequence goes on along the minus strand of JAMZEH010000055.1, from coordinate 393,077 downwards.
TCTATATATGACCAATTTTCAAATCGAGGAGACAGGCTACTGACAAATAAGTTGATGCTATATAGGTTTCAAGTTTAAAGTCAGCATTTCGCAAATTCTATGGTTGTTATAACGATCTAATTTGCAAATACTAACTGTTATTACGTACAATGCTGGCTGACGTGTTTCAAACCAATGTTTGGCAGTTCTTTACATACCCCGTTCACCTAATGAAGATGTACAGCTCACTGTGGATGTAACCGGTTAAAAGGGGATGCTTACTCCTTCTAGGGACCTGATCCCACCTCTGCTATGCACATGGGTTCGTGTTTGCCCTACTTTTACATTCTGTATTCTTTACATGATTGATGCCATTGTTCTCTATGTTCACTTTCTCAACATTACATCTGTATTTTCACTGTTATCAATTTCACAATTACATTTTCCAATTGGTTTGTATTTACCTTTAGATAAATTTGGTACACATCGTAAACCAAAATGGACGATACAGCCATGACTTCTGATGACCCCGTCGATGTCACAGCCATCAGTATCATTATCGTAATGAGATATTCTCCTGTGCGCCCCAACAATTTCTGTGCAACAACTGCTGGAACAAGACCTGTGTGAAAGAAGTATTCACAGAAATGTTACCGGACGTTTTATATGATATCCACTACTTTGCGTATACCAAATACCTTCAAATTCACTTCTAATGTTCCAGGTACAACAAACAAGAAAACAAACAACCCATACAAAATAACAAGTTACAACTTATTTTAACCCCACTTCTCCATCGTATGTGAAGATCTGTAAACCAACAGAGGCATCGACCCTGTCTACATGAAAACAAATTTTAACTGTATTGGTATTGTGTGACGTTCAGTCCAATCGAGAATCTTCCGATCTCAAAAAAAAATCTGTAATCTGTATTTATGGGTGTTTTCGCCATGTAAATCAACCATCACGAACAAAACAAAATTCCTAAAAAAAAAAGTGGACGTTTTTGGAGATTTTCAAATTTAATCACTTTATCAATGAATTTCAATATTGATATGAAGATCTACCTTGGAGCGAATTGTAGAAATTCACGGGGAGCATTCACCTTAAATAGGTACAACCAATTCTACAAATATCTATAGTATATGAATTTTGGGTATCCATTGCCCTTCAGAAGCTTATTGGATATCTAAATGTAAGAATTAGACAATGATTTATTCTTATGCATAACTTTAAAACCCCGTGGGGATCTGGGTTGTTGGAATAGATCCTCAGCACCCCTAGCTTGTCGTAAGAGGCGATTAAATGGGGCGGACCTTCGGATGACACCGCAAAAACCGAGGTCCCGTGTCACAGCAGGTATGGCACGTTAAAGATCCCTCCCTGCTCAGAGGCCATAAGCACCGAGCATAGGCCTAAATTTTGCAGCCCTTCACCGGTAATGGTGACGTCTCCATATGAGTGAAAGATTCTCGAGCGGGACGTTAAACAATATATAATCAATCAATCATATCTTTTACACCTGAATTGTACTCCCACCCTTGCTGAAACAGTACTCTGAAACCGCTGATCAGAATTTCATGTAACTTTGTATCAAATATGGACATATTGAATATATTTGCATATTCACAAGAAATTTTGATAGGATTTTTTCAGCTCCTATTGAACATGGAAGTTTGGCCAAAATATATTGTGTGAACATCTTGATTTATACTGCTGCTGGATATTAGAATTTAACTTCGATATGCTGAGGTGGTCTCTTCTGGAGTACATTGTATCTGGGTGTTTTCCTCCACCAATTAAAACTGGATGCCACCATATAACTGAAAAATTGTTGAGTGCGGCGGAAACCAATAAGCAATCAATCGATATGCAAAAAAGGAAAATTAAATATTTTGTAGCTCGTGGGCTTAATGGTAATTTTAACTAATACTCAGGTGACCGACAAGGCCTGTAGACGTCTTGTTACACTAGACGTTATCTCAAGAATCCTCAGGTAATGTAAATTAAAAGTAAAGATTTTACACTATGACCCCGGGTAACGGGACTTAAAACTTTTCAATGGGGATATAGCCAACAAATACGAAATAATGAAACAGCCATACTCTCCACCTATATTAATGGCATTTCCGCTGCTCTCTGGGTTTCCTATATCTTGCATTGTAGTGAATGGTTAATATATTAAGCATGTAGGAATCATTGGCACAAAGGGCAAAACCGCTTCAAAGAAAATCGGATTGGCTCGTTGGGTATTCTTTACCTTGCATTATCGAGAAAGATTAATATCCTAGTTTAGCAAATAGGTATACGCGTGTAAATAATTGAATCTATTCATAATCCTTTAATAATCATAAAATTGGGGCGACGTCCACTGATTACAATTGAGCTTCATTCTCTTTATGTTGTGTCCCATCTCGTCGTCTGTCCGTTTCTGCATTCAACCAGTACTAATCATTTCATTAGTTTTTCTGACAATTGTTTGCAGCGAAAACTCTATTTTTCATCCTATCTGTACTTGAAAGCTGGGAGTCGTACAGGAGTTCTATGTTATTACTTCTCCTGCCATACATGTTTGAATGTTGACATCCCATTCGGAAAAAAATCCATTGATATAGAAACGTCACCAGCTTAGGCTTTTTCATTGCGTTCAAAACCATACCAATAAGAGATCACCGGTCGCGGTAGCTCAGTGGTTATAGCGTTCGCTTCGTAACCGGGAGGTCGTGAGTTCGAGCCCCGCTCGTGCCATGGCCGCGTCCAACCTAAGACGAAAAATAGGTAGTGATTGCTCCTTCGCCAAACGCTCGGCATTTAGAAGTGAGATTCACGGGTCTTTCCGATATGACCTTAAAAACGGAGGTCCCGTGTAGGCATTGGCACCTTCACTGCTACGGCCTTGAGCGCTAAGCATAGGTCTAAATTTGGGGTACTTCACCTACAGCTGGTGACGTCTCAATATGAGTGAAAAATTCTCGACGGGACGTAAAACAAACAAACAATCAATCAATCAATCAATCTTGAAGGTTTCGGTGTAACTCCTCTCCCCCCACTAATATCACATGTATATATACACGATACGTATTGTTATAATTCGAGAAAATCTTTCGTACCACATACTTTTTGCTGACGTCATAAGGGAGAGAGAGAGAGAGAGAGAGAGAGAGAGAGAGAGAGAGAGAGCATCTCCCAGTGATATCTAGGTCCGCGCATTTTATCCTGAATACATTTCCATATACCAACTTGTAAAACGTTATTTCTGCAAATCATGTTACTGATAACCTACACATATTAATTCATCGTGTTATCCTTCTCCCATTTTTATACAAAATGAACTCTACATCAGTCACCTGTGGGACCAGGGACGTTAATGATGAAAAACCATTAAAAAATGGAAAGCCATTAATTCGAAAGTGAAAAAGAAGTAGCAAGGAAGCTGCATGAAAACAAGTGCGACCCCCCCCCACCACTACCAGAAATTGAAGACTAAGAATTAAGCCTACTCATTAGCAGGCTACTTAAGATGACGTCTAGATTAAATCTGTGCGTTTCTGTGTAACGAAACTTTAAGTCCGATTTTCAAGTTTAGTCCCTGATTCAGTTCAGACAAAGCTTACCGCTGGTCGTATGCCTTTTTGAGAAACAGACTCCATGAGAACTGAGTATACAAGAAACCTCGGTCACATAATTTGGGTCCCAGTTCTCGTAATGAAGTCCAACTTTGAAACCCAAGTGTCCGAATCGCTTACTCTCATGTAAAGTACTTGGCTTGCGAAGGTGAGAAAAGTCGTATCCGGGTACTATATCTCCATGAAAAGTAACCTATCTACATTAGGGCATCCACATTAGGACACAAGCTTATCTAAAGAAAAATTTTATCGTGAGTAAATATTCTGGGTACGAGTTCTCCACAAGCCGTCGAACTTTCAGTTTCGTATCCGGGGGGCAGTTCTTGTAGCGAACACAATGCCCCCTGGCGTAAGAATGAGACATAAAATGACGAATGCAATGAAGAATAATGGGATTAACAAGGGAAGCGGAATCACGGATTGAGTCTCGATAAAATTAAGAATGTCAGGTTACAAAATCTAAATTATGATTTAAAGTGTAACGAATGCAGAATGCTATGAGGTGAGATGGAATTAAGAATATCATATATATTGTAATCAAAGATGTAAGAGTGAAGCAAGACGAAAGCACATAGAAAATTAAAAGATAATAATGTGACATGGAATTAAGGATGCCATGTAGCAAAATAAATTTTAGAATTAAGAATGGAAATTGAGAGGCATAAGGTATCATGGAATTGATAATGTCATATAGTAAAATCAAAGTTACAATTAAGAATACAAGAAGGATGCATAGAATTATGACAGTAATTTCCTTCTATAGCTTATGTGAAATCGATTTTCTGCTGTTTTATGTCCAAGAGTTCCCATAATGTAACAAACGGTCACTAAGCTTTCTCTAAGGTTTGTGTTTCAGAATGACGCTTTGGAAGAAAAGTATTCGTTTTAAAACGGCGCCAATTATATTCATGTATTCAAATTGCAAATGTGTTTTCTTGTGAATTACTTTAAATTGACTCGGTATATGTCAAATACCTGCATCAATGTCTGCGTCACTTAACAGAGCTTGGTTCTGGTCAGCACTGAGTGCTATGTACGCCAATGACGTAGTTGTAGCGAGACCAAATGGAATGGCAAACCAACAAACACCGCCAAGTAAAAATCCAGTCACACCCTGCTTTGGTTTGGCGGCAACACTACTCTGCCAGTAAGACTGGTCTACGAAAATAGTGCCAAAATTTCCTAAAACGAAAAGAGAAACTAAAGAATTCACAGTTACCAAACTTCTGCAACATCCATTATTGTAGAGACTTCTAGACAGTCTGGACCACATGCTACAAACGATGCTATTGTTATTTCTATTACTCTTCTGGACAACAAAACTGAAAATAGTTTTCGGTCGATGCATGCAGTCCATGCTTTCTATTCTTTGAGACCGTTCATGGAAATTGTAAATACGAACTTTGTGACGTCATATTCCAAATTAGGAATCAGTGAGAGGTATATAAATTCTGACATTTTGAACTCAGTGTTGTAAAACCAAGAGATTTCAATTGTCAATGAGATACTCTTGAAAACGGAATAACGCCCACATACCTACGATATTGATTATTCCAAACATGAATCCTTGTTTTGACTGAATAGTAAGAAAGCTGTTTTCTAAATTGTCATCAGGCCCTTTGCTACAAGACACTAAGTTGAAGATCTTCTCAATTGTACCTAAATAGGCATAAATATTAGACCATATTAATAAGTATCTTCTCAGCAATAGCTTATTCAATATGATTACAATCATTTATGGTATTCCGAATTGGGAATATACAGTATTCAACACATCCACACATGTGACATCCAACAATCAGCACCAGCAGGGTGTATGTAATAATATCTAAAAAAAAAAAATATAAGGGCAGATATCATGCATTGATATATTATTCGGATTAGCAATATTTTTTTAATTCTATCCTTATCGTGTGAGAAGCGCTGTGTGACATTTCTCATCGACGTTGTTTGTGTATGAAGCATGATATATTAGGAATTGATTGTAATTTGTTAATGCTTCAAAGTTTGGAAAGTTATAACCACATTTGCAACCCCCTACATTTTGAGGTCATAAGAATCACGTATGTACATAACCGGAGCACGGGTCACGGTAGCTAAGTGTTTACGTTGTAAGCGGAAGGTCGATAGTTCGAGCCCCACTCATACCATGACCGCGTCAAACCTAAGACGTAAACATAGGCAGGGACTTCTTCACCAAACGCTCGGCATTTATAAGTCTTTCGGATATGACCTTTAAAACGGAGCTCCTCGTTTTGCGGCAGGCGTTGGCACATTAAAGAACCCTCATTGCCACGGCCCAAAGCGCGAAGCATAGATTTAAATCTTTCAACTGGTGACGTATCAGTTAAAACGTTAAACAAACAAACATTCATAACCGCAGCCGAATAAATGAGCAACTTGTCCACATGTATGCGCTGCTTTGTAGTGTCAGATAATATTTTTTAAGCAAAGGATATAAAGTTAATGATGTAATATAAAGACTAGTGTGAATATGAATATACTATTGACCCATTTTATAAAAACATGATCTTTTTCTGCATGATCCGCCCATGTGTCTCTGCATCGTATAGAAGAGACGTTATTAACTTTAGAAAAAACAAGTAAAAAACACGGCAAGCAAAAAAAGCCTCTTTTATTTTTAGAGACTGTGGTTAAAGAATACTACTTGATTCAATCTTTAAAAAATGTTTTCCCGGTGATTCGATCGAACCGACTTTCCGTTAATACCAAACAACCATTTGAAAACTTGGGGGTTTTTTTTGTAATCGAAACGTAACGTAAAACAAAAGGTTATTCGGAATACCCCAAATGATTGTATCAATAAACATACCGATATATTTATATATCTTGATTGACTGGTTTCTAGTGCTCTCTCTCTCTCTCTCTCTCTCTCTCTCTCCTGCCGACCAATCCTGTAAAGTGAGGACATCCTCACAATGTCTAGAAGCGAACACACACATGTTATTGTAAAGGGGGAAAAGTTCTATGTTAGTTATAGCTATAGGGACACCTATAAAAGTTTATTTTATACTCTCTTTCGAATTGTGAAAAAAAAAGGTTTTGGGAGAGAATATTAGTAAGGCCATGTCCTCACTAATCATCTTTTACATGTTGTTGGATACTTTTATGAGGACGCAATTTTTGTCCTCGGTGCATTTCTGTCCTCATAATTTCTTATAAAAGGTTCAAATTTGTCCTCGCTTTAAACGTTTTACTCTCTCTCTTTTTCTCTCGCTCTCTCTCTCTCTCTCTCTCTCTCTCTCTCTCTCTCTCTCTCTCTCTCTCTCTACTATGAGTAGGTAAAATAGGTATAAAATAAAATCGAACCCAGTGAGCTTGTACTTCTGTCGCTGTTGAATATGTTCATGACGAAGATCATCATAAGAACATATATAATTCCAGTGTTGAAATAAGAGACGTAAAATGTGGCCCCTAGACCACCTATGAATGTATATGTCCCAATAACCGCCGTCACAAGAAGGGTTGCGTACTCCACACTGATGTCGTAAACAAGGCTCTTCAGCACTGCAGCGCCCCCTGCAACAATTGCCAATTGAGAAAATAAATGTCACGTGGTAAACGTACTTTAGAAGTTTTCTTAACTTTTGTACTACATGGCTTAACAAAAACTGTTGCGAAAAGAAAATTTCCAACGTCACGGAAAAGAATGAAAGCAAAGAAGTTATTTTTAGTCGAGGCTAAATTCATGTATACTGATGATGAAACGTGCAATGTGCATAGTCTGCTGTTCTATTAAGAAGTAATTTTATTCGCCCATCTTGTACAGCGATGTCTGTAGGTCTGTCTGTGTGGGATGTTCTCTTTTTATTTTTCTTTCTCTTTCACACATCAAGATGAAACTTGCTACGTAGCTTCTTTATGAGTCACTCTAGATGCTGTTGCAATTTTGACCCATTTCGACTTATCTTGACAGAGATTTGTCCCTATTTGAAATTAGTGCTATATAGAGGGAACATAATTTGTCTTGCAAACTCCCCCCACAGTTTTCAAGTTTGGATCTTCTTAATTTAGTGAGAGTTTGTATGGGTATTGAAGATGTGCATGTGTCAAAGATTTTAATTTTCTTTAATTTTTCAGACAATTACACGATGTTGAACTTAGTCAGTTTTGAGGAAATGTTACAAAGATAGTACACGATCTGTCTAACTACCTTTTTCATTAAATTGTAAGGGTCGCGGTAGCTCAGTGGTTAGAGCGTTCGCTTCGTAACCGGGAGGTCGTGAGTTCGAGCCCCGCTCGTGCCATGGCCGCGTCAAACCTAAGACGAAAAATAGTTAGTGATTGCTCCTTCGCCAAACTCTCGGCATTTAGAAGTGAGAATCATGGGTCTTTCGGATATGACCTTAAAAACGGAGGTCCCGTGTCACGGTAGGCATTGGCACGTTAAAGAACCCTCACTGCTACAGCCCTGAGCGCTAAGCATAGGTCTAAATTTGGGGTACTTCACCTACAGCTGGTGACGTCTCAATATGAGTGAAAAATTCTCGACGGGACGTAAAACAAACAAACAATCAAACAATAAATTGTGTGTTAATTGTAGATTATTTAAAGTTCTGTAATGAAGAATTAATTCCTTTCTTATAATCTGTCTTTTTACATTATGAATTAAGGTATAGCGATACCTGTCTATGATTCCATTCATTGTTACATTCTTAATATATTGAACTGTTGTAATAGAATTAACATAAATTCTTGCAAAAGTACATTTTATTGTTACAATAAAAATTCTAATTCTGTACGATTTAAACCTATGATTCATAGATTAAAAGTTGATCCATACATAACATAAACGGGCGTATCATGTACCGTTTGCGGGGCTGTTGTTAGTTGAGGCTGTATAGCGATCGATCGGGCATGCGTGAGCAGTGTATAGTCTGCTGATGATTTAGTTAAAATCTTAAGTTCAAAACTTGCTGCATTACTGCCCGACGGTGCTAGCAACAGAGTTACTATATACATGCACAATTAATGAGTTCGTTCATCTCAGGATTTGATCGAAACGCCTCTAAAATTTACCAGCGTTCACGATGTAATTTTTGATCAGTAATTCATAGGAACCTTTCTTTTCCCTGAAAGAAATATCTTTAATGTTAGCATGCGTAAATAAACTTTTTAGGTCTTACATTTCCCCAAACTCTTTCGGCCTACGAATTTGATGCTTGCAACAATGTTTTTTGTGATCTCTTTAAACAAGGCCATAGATGGGGAATAGCATGATACAGACACATTTAGACACAGACACATTTGGTATTCCTGTCACCTGCATACTATAATAACGCATGTAAACGCGTCGTCTATCCGTCCGTCTGTCATACTCTGAAATTTAGTAACTGAAAGATATGACTATATTTGGCATGTCATCTTGTGGGGGGCATTTGATATTTACCATGATCAGTGATGCATGTGTCACTTAAGTATTGTGCTTACAAAACATATGTTGTAAATACTCTGCTCACTATTAATTAACATCAATATGACAACGGTAGTTCAGTGGTTGAATCGTTCGTTCTGTCAAGTTTGTGACCAGGTGGTTGTGGGTTCCTGCAATGCTCGTGTTATGGCCTTGCAAACGTAAGAAGAAATGGGTAGTGACTGCTTCATTACCAAATTCTAGGCATTTCAACATGAGAGTCGCGAGTCTTTCGGATGAGACCCAAAAGCCAAGGTTCGGTGTCTTGACAAGCGTTAGAACGATATATAGCCCTCAATTCTACGGCACTGGGCGCTATACATATGTCAAATTTTGTACCTATTCTCTCATATTTATCGCAAGTGTGGAGAGCATGTATGTACATACCCTCTGTACCCAATGAACATGAGGCCCACAGGCCTTATCGGTCAATTGTGTATTAGACAGTGTTACTATAAAATCTAGAAAAAAACCCATTATTCCTGTTCTGCATATCTGAGCTCAGCAAGAGTATAAAGAAAATGTGTTCTTATAACTTAAATGACCCCAAAAGTGCCTATATTGATGAAAGATATTACATAATATAATATATACAACATTAACACGATATGACTGATTTAGTCCCGTCCTGGAGTCAAAACGCTGTGGTTGCGAAAGTTAAAATTTTGTACACCTATTTTTAATTTCTAATTATACTTTTAGTTTTTATACCGTATATCAGAAAAATTCAAGAAGACTTTCAAATGATAAAGACAATAATCACTATTAATAATTTTGGTCCCACCCAACTAAAATCCTTACTGTACACTTTTTTGTCCCGACCCAAAGGTCCCACTGTGATGCAGGAGTCCTAGAATTTACGTCATCCTTGTTCTAAAGATGCTTCATACCAAATTTGAAAAAAAAGTTAGAATGGTAGTTATCAAGACGAAGCTTAAAATGTTTAATTGTTAATACATTTAATCACTGACCATTTTGGCCACCCAGGGGATCATAAAATTAGGCCTTCCTGCTCTACATCATTATGCATTTAGTGTTTCTTACAGATATGCTGTCGTGGAGATTTTTTTAAAATTAGTTAATTTTTGGCAGTGTTTCCGCTGCCCTGTTCCAAAGGCCTCAAGGGTGCTGGAGTCCTGCCAATTTACAATTTATGCCACCCTTGTCCCAAAGATGCTTCATACCAAGTTTGAAAAGAATTGCAATGGTAGTTCTCAAGATGTTTAAAATGTTACATTGTTAACGGAAGATGCACTAAGGACGCTTACCAATAGCAAAAGGTCACTGAGTGTACTCAAGACACCTGATTGACTGATTGTTTTACGACCCGTGGCGAGACATAAACACCATTTACAAGTATCATGATGTGCGCATCAAAAGGCCTTGTTTGTTTATTTGTTTGTTTTACGTCCCGTCAAAACTTTTTACTCATATTGAGACGTCACCAGCTATAGGTGAAGTACCACAAATTTAGACCTATGCTTAGCGCTCAGGGTCGTAGCAGTGAGGGTTCTTTAACGTGCCAACTCCTGCTGCAACACGGAACCTCCGTTTTTAAGGTCGTATCCGAGAGACCCGTGATTCTCACTTCTAAATGTCGAACGTTTGGCGAAGGAGTTTGAAAACTAGGAGTTTTTCTTTCCTATCTCGAGTCAAAATTATGACAATTTCGTTAGGCTAACTAATAATTATAGTTCTACGTGTATATATGTCTTTCATACAAATCTCGTGCTATCAGTTTTACTTGTAGTATTCTGCTGTTTATTTCTTTACCTCCATTGATAGAATTGCAAGAAGTCATTCATGACACATAGCATTTTGTGTCGCGTTATCTGATTGGTTATTCGATTTTCCGACGACCTCAGCTCTTTCTTAGCAATAAACGAAAGTATACGAACGAGCTTTTTAAAATTTGTCAAAGATATGACTTTTTAAAAGTGAAAATTATTGAAAATTTTCAACTCAGATTATTTCATGCAAAAATTTTGTAATCTTAATTATATCTTATTTATATCTTATTTAACATTCTTTAAAAATGTGATCCAAGCCAATTACAGAACGCGACAAAGAAAGTGATGCCATGACCTCCTACAAGGCTGTTAATCGGATGTGGTGAAATAAATGGCACATTACAACAAATAAGACAGATGACATGGGGTTTGGATGAAAGACACACCAGAACTATCATTAGCCTAATAAGATACTAGCAGAACCCTTCTGTAAGGTTGTTTATACCCCTGAATCGCGCTCGAAAGGATAGTCCCGTTTGTTTACATTATTTTGCTGCGAATCTTTATAGTAGTATCTTAAAGAGACACTACGGCTCATTTTCTACATTTTAATCGAGTGGTTTGTTTTTAAAAAAACCCCACGTATCGATAAAATAGAAATCATAACAATACTGACAATTTTGAACATTAAGAATGCATTAATTTGCTCTCAACTGCGCTTTAAAGATTATCCGGAATTTGATGGTTTCTTCGTTCTGACTCGGACATTTTATATCACGCAATTCGGTATAACAACACACCTGTTGTGTAAAAACTTATTTAAATACCCTCACTCGCTTCTCGAGTATTGGATTATTTCCTGCTTCTGATGATTAATTATAAATCATTATTATAACAGAAAACCTTTCATGTCCCTATTAATTAAATGATGTTTTTAAAAACAATGCCACTTTTAATGCCCCGTGTGTGTATCTTGTAGCTAGAGGGTCATAGTAATATCCCCACGTAAATTCTAGTTTGCGTATGAGTTATATCTCGTTCTATTTTAACCCTTTTCTCGCATAATCTGTCAAAATTCTGGGTTTAGCCATTGTACGCTTCCTCTCACTGGATTGTTTACCCTCCGTGCGCATGCGTCCGAAGACCGAAAGGGGAAGTCTGAATGATTAAAAAGGGCCTTCATAAACTATTAATTTTTGCATTTAAACAAGAATTTTAAACTTTAGAAATATGTTATTTTTATTATTATTGTAAGTTTATACATTCAGCTATGCAACAAAATTAGATAACGCTCTGGGAAATTGTCATTTTACGATTTTTGAGCAAAATGAGCTGTAGTGTCTCTTTAAATGTAGTCCTCTCAAAAGCTTACAAAAGAAACTGACTACTCGTATTCACAGGCAAAATGGCTGTGATAAGTGAAAGTGCAGACGGTTTTATAATTTTCAGTCACTTGGAGCTATTACTATCTTCAATTTATGACCTGGGGTAAGAAATTCAACTTAAAAATGATATCTAATATTGCACATTCTATGTAATTGCTTGTTGCAACGCACAAACATTCTCTTTAATCGTACTGTGCCAGACCCCAGCTAAAACTCGACCAAAAATTTTTTAGGTATTTTTCTTAATTAATTTTTGCATATCTTGGGAAGTATATGAAATTTCGAGATCATCTTTGGTAGTAATGTAGATTGGGTATATATGATCATATATGTGAGTAGAACTTTATACCATTTGGTTTACTGATTTTTCATCGGCAAACTTGAGTACCCTATATTAGAGTTCTATACTTTTACCTTTACTCTTTTAATAGTAAAATTCGAACCCGAACGATATAATTTCCTGTGCTCATATTCAAAACAACTTGAAGGTGATCGATGGGGATATCACATATTATGGAGAAAGTATTGGTTCTAAATTTATTTATCTATTTTCATTGCTAGTATATGTACAGTAAGTTTATACACGATATCTGCCTGTCTTTACTTACAGCTCGTGACGTCTGAATATTAACTGACATTTTCGAGGGGCCCTAAGAGATGATAGACGTTATTATTTCTACTTATGACAAGTACATATCGGCCCAAAAACTGAATGAAATAATAGATGATCAGATGTATCCGCTATAATGTATATAAACTTTTTTTTAAAAAATGTGAATGTGATCGCAGAATAAAAATACACGACACAACTACCACAAGTGAACGCAAGTTTGAATTATCTGTTCTATTTGATTTTAATTACTACAGGAATTAACTGATATGAACAGTAACTAAAAGGGACATAACAATGCTTAATTTACATTCAAGACTTATTTTCCATTGTGTAATGTATGGATATGAAGCTGTTTATTGAATTTTATTTTTTTTTCTCTCCCAGGATATTAGCCACTCTCAATAGAATACCGTATATCAAAGTATGATTTTTATAATTTGATTCAAGCTGAGGAAAATACATTGCAATCCTCAAGGGTAGAATTATCTTTATGAGTTATAAACCTCATTGCTTCGAGTTAAATCAAACTGCAATGAAAATCTAATAACTCTCTACACACCTATACAGCTGACTGGAGTGTTTCCAAGAACCTGTCCTCCATAACAATATGCTCATATCTATAGCTAATATCTTACCTATTATCTTATTTATACCTGTACCTCTGATGTAAACGAAGTATAATTATTTGCTGATGATGATGAGGGAGATATGAAGGTCTATTCACCGAAGAAAAAATCGTATTCCTCGAGGGAAACGCCCGATTTTTCTAAGGTGTTATGACCTTCATGTCTCCCGAATATTAATACAATAATTCTAGTGTTTGTCACATCTCATTTTGTTTTAAAATTGAAATATCTATTAATCAATTTATATGTAAACAAAAATATGGCATACGCCTTCTTTACATAACAAAGAATTGCGAGTGCTGTACATGTATCTCACTGGTAACTCAACATCTGACATTCAATTTTTTCTGATCATTAAAAATACTTTAGTTAAGCATAGTAAACATTAAAAATGGAAAAAACAAAATTTGAAAATTTTCAGCGCCAATCGTGGCCATCCTCTTTAATGTTGATTTGAACAAGATTTCCCGAGAAATTCATTTGCAATCGTATGACTCGGTTGCAGTAGCTCAGTGGTCGGTTGCTTGGTAGGTTGGTTGTGTATTGTTTAACGTCCCGCTTAAGAAATTTTCACTCATTTGGATATACCACCATTGCCGGTGTAAGGCTGCAAAATTTAGGACTATCCTCGGAGCTAACGTCGTTTTTAGTAGGGAGAGCTCGAGGTCTTTATTAAGCAACACCTGCTGTGACATGGGGCCTCGGATTTTGCAATCTCATCCGAAGGACCGCTATATTTAGTCGCCCCCTACGATAAGTAAGGGGTACTGGGGACCTACATGTATTCTAACCCGGATCATCACGGGATTTAGTAGAGTGTTTGCTTCATAACCGGTAGGTCGTGAGTTCGACCCCGCACATACCATTGCGGCAATACTAAGACGTAAGCATTGGTAATGATCGCTCCTTCACCAAACGCTCGGCATTTAGAAGGGTGTTAACACGGTAAAGAACCCTCACTGCTACGGCCGTAAATGCTAAACATAGTTCTAAATTTGTGGCACTTCACTTACAACTGGTGACGTCTCAATATAAATGTAAAATTATGGACGGGACATAAAACAAACAATCTACCAATAAAGCAGGTCACGTTTTAATTTATCAGCAAACATACTAGCCAGATCATTAGGATTTTCTGTACCGACAGTTCCAGGAATTACATTTTCAGATGTTTCCGGTAAGTCACGCACTAAGAGTTTCCTTTATTTCCCTCTTTTTTTTTCTATCACCGAAGTGAAGTCTGCGATTTATGTCCAGAAACTTTCATAATGTGACGACCGCTGATGCCTGATTGGTTGGTTGTATATTGTTTATTTCCCCCCCCCCCAAAAATTTCGCACTCACGTTGAGACGCCACCTTTGCCAGAGAAGGGCTGCAAAATTTAGGCTTATGCTCGGCGCTTATGACCTTTGAGCAGTGAGGGATCTTTTATCGTATCACACCTGCTATGACGCTGGGGCCTCGGTTTCTGCGGTTTCATCCGAAGGACCGCCCATTTAGTCGCCTTTTATAACAAGCTAGGGGTACTGAGGACCTATTCTAACCCGGATCTCCACGGGACTCCAAGAGGTGATACTTGCAGCGCGCATTGAATAGTTTATATAAACACTGACAAGATTTCCTACACGGGAGGTATCGGACATGAAGCTGAACAGTACATTTTCCCTATAGGTGCATTTAAGTACCAAACATCATCATCGGGCGAGAAGGAAATCATTCTTAAGTCGATGTCACAAACCATCCTTATTGGGATTGGACAGTTTTTGATTCCTGCGAAGAATTGAGAAACATATTAATTAAATTCAACAGGATTAACTATAGTAGATCTAATGAGTAACATAAATATGAAATGTGATTTTTCTTAATTATAAATTCATTATTGACATGATTAATATACAGTATTGTGTGTATATATGGTACCATGTAACGTACTGTACTTCCGATCATCTGTGACAGTCACGTTCCCTGTACCGTCAGCTCGATGGTTCTTATCAATGCATGAAAAAACTGATAATCGAACTCTCAATTAACATCATCTGTGGCATTTCTCAACATGCCGTTTGTCATTGCTCTCAGATTATCTGTCCTCTTCTGCGCATCTGGTAAAGAGTTATTTCAAGCCACACTTTTCCCTGTAAACCATATGGGGTGTTCCCTTCCAACACGGGAGTGTCTTCACTTTTATAGATCCTTCTCCGAAATGGAAGGATGGTGGTCTGCCCCTCCACCCCCCCCCCCCCCCCCCAGTTTATTTTCTTCATACTGGTTGAAATCGCTTTAAATATTACATTGCTCTCATTACATTCGGAGTCCTTCACAATATTAATGTTTCTTTTCCCTTTAAGAAAACGTTTAATCCATACAGAATATTTTCTTGAAATGTTCTCCCGATGTTTTCCGACCACCAACGTGAAATAATTTCAGCGCCTTATTCAAGTCGTCGACGATAGGCAGGTCTTCAAAGTTCGTAGATTCACCACACTCTGACATATAAACTCGAAGCATTTCACCACCACGTTGGTTGCTTTCTCCGTTTTGTCTGCATCCTTTTCATTTAAAAGCAACGAGTAATCTTCTTGTGATGGTTGGTAGAACCGAGTTGCCAACTTTGTTGTCGTCTACGTCATTCGGAACACACGAGTTGTTCCTATAACTTGAAACAAGAGAAATCCGAAGTACTGGAAACACGATGATTTGTTGCAGGGCAAACACGAGGGTCACATGACCTCAACCAATCAAATTCTCTTTTATTTATGATTATTTATAAGAGGCGTAATATATTTTTTACCTCATATACCACTAAATATGATCAGATTGATTAAATAAACTTAATGCATGCGATGACAGCATTATTAAATGATCCCCATGCAAGGAGTACACATGCTAGGCGGTGTCGATGTAGTAACAATTATATGTTGGAGTGTTTTACCGACAAACCAACTCGAAGGTAAACTGCACGATAACATCATCAATCATTGATATATGAAATGACCTGCATACAAGGAATACACAGGTAAAAATATATTACTATGTCCGACGTCGTATGCTGCTTTTGGGTGTAACAAACCAACAAACTACGATGATTTATTTAATCATGGTATATCGTTATATCAGAGTCGTATGTGTTTTAGGTGTGACAGACGGACGGACAGACAGTAGTCCCACCAAAGTGTAATTATGATTTGCAGCCGAAATCAAATTGCTTTACTAATATTTGAAGAAGCCAATTTTGATATGTTTTATCAACTTTTTATTTTTTGGTGCTGAATGTTTTAATAGAACTAGTTACAAATGGCTAAAAATTGTCTGAAGGATCCATGGGACGCATTGTTCACCTGATTCGTCGCAATTCACATATCCAGATATCAAACTTTAAAACTCCATTAAGAGTACCATGTACTGGTCATGTACGATTTTACATGTAGGTTTGAATTTGAATCAGCAATACAGGAAAATACTTGCATACCGCTTAAGCATTATCATGGTTCTTGTACGCAGGGAACATTTTCTTGCTTGTTCCTTTTCGTTAAAAAAAACTGTATTCAAGCTCATAATTCCTATAAAGAATACAAAATTAAGAGCAGGGCAAACACGAACCCCTGGACATACCAGAGGTGTGGCCTAGGAGGAGTAAGCATCACCTGTCAACCGGTCACATCCGCCGTAAGCCCTATATCTTGATCAGGTATACGAAGTAATCTGTTGTCGAAATCAGTGTGTATAGAACGGCCTAACAATTAGGCTGAAAGGCATCGGACAGCAAATATTATCAATTATTATTCATGCAATTCTCGTGCAACCATTTTTATACCAACATTTGAAAAAGAGAAGGCATATTGTTTCGCATCTTTCAGTCGGAAGGACGGTTTGTGGACCAAGTCTTGTCCGCTCAATATTTCAAGAACCCTTTGCTTGACAGACATCAAACTTAGTACACTGGTACATATTAAGAAGATAATCCCTATTGATTTTGAGGTCACATAGTCAAGGGTCATACCACTCTGTACATGGGAAGATATTGTCCGCTCGATATCTGGAGAACCCTTTCCTTGACAGACATCAAACGTGGCACACTGGTACATCGTACGTAGTAGATGAACCTTTTGAATTAGGGTTCACATGGTCAAAGTTATAGGGTCAAACTGGACATAGAAATATACCATCTCTATATTTTGAGAATCATTAGCTTGATTGATACCAAACTTGGTACACTGGTAAATCGCAAGGAGTGGATGACCTCTATTGATTTTTAGGTCACAGGGTCAAGAGTCAATGCACTCTGGACATAGGAAGTTAATGTCCGCTCAATATGTTGAATTGTTTTGGCACTACTATTTATCAAATGATGCATGTGTATAATTTATAACCCTTTTCAATTTTGCACCATGGGAAACATACATGTTTCTTATATTGACATGTTATTTCTGCAATTTTGCCTTTTGTCTATTTTCATGTGATAATCGTGTGATCTTGATAATCATGTGATATTCGCACAAGCATTGATATGTTTATGTCACTAAACATAAAGCAATAAATTTTAGTCCATATTTTTAGTTTGTTACATGTATCATGAAAGCGTACTGAAGGCGTCGGTGGCCTAGTGGTTAGGCTGTTAGACTCACAACCGAAAGGTTATATGATATTTTACTTTAATATTGGATATGTCCCGTTAAAATTGCAGCAGAAATTACAATAAATCATTTTAAAATCAGCAGTTGTGCCCCATAAGATCTTAAACTTACAAGTGCTACAACATGTAAATCAAAGAAGTTCAGAGAAACCATTAAAAAATATGCTGACGTCACTTAAGTCTGCCCATATGAAAAAGATGCTAGACACAAAGAGCCACTTACAGCATTATAAAACATGATTGGATGAAGTTTAAAAACTGGAACATTACTTATATTGCAGCATGTGTACTTGAAAATTATATTACTTTCACACTAGTTATCATTATTAAAAGACAGTTAAACACGGAATGTTGCGGGGGGGGGGGGGGGGGGGGGGGGGTGCCATCTGGGCGACTTGAGATCTAAAAGCGACCAACAGACTCGGATTTTTTTTCACTTCCCTCTAAACTGAAATCCTAAATCCGCCCATGCTTATAAGACAATTTGCATTAAAGTAAATTGATTTATAAAACGTTGAACTACCATTATGATAGTATGCAAATGAAGCAAACATTAATATTATTATATTTTGACTTTCAATAGATTGTAAAAACCAAACATGCTTCAGAAATGTGCTTAATGTGTCATAACGTTTATACAAATAAAATACAATGACCAGGCATATCCCGGATCTACGTCACGTGATGACGGCGATATCACTTGCTAGACTAGACTGTGCAAAATTTGCACATTGCGGATTTTAGACAAAGTAATAACTAAAATATACATTTATATAAATAGTTGCAGCTCTAACATATTCAAAGCAAAATAACTATTGTCTTTTTTAAAATAATATCTGGAAAGCCGTGAATTGTTTCTGTATTTTATATATATGTATAGGGCGGAATATCATTCTCCTATGAATCTTCTCATTTGAAAACAGAATATCATTCCCATTCTGAATCTGCTCAATGGTGTCAAGTGTAAAAGTCCAGTTACTTTGCGTCATATTTTCATAAAGTACAATGTCATTATAAGATGATAATGTTTCCAATATGTAATTATGTTGAGAAAATGTCAGTGCAGCTCTTTGGATAAGCTAGCTTGAATTTCATAAAATTTATGTATATTACAATGTACGTGCATAAGAAAATCTAGATGTCGGCATTCCTTTGTTCGCTTTTAAAAACAAAAGTGCATAATGTGACTTTGACGTCTGTATCAAATACATGTAACATAATTACTGCAAGTTTCTGTCATTATTAGACTTCCATGTCTCAAACATAACTGGAAAATTGGACAACCGTAGCGACTTGGATTTTATCTGACATCCCTAAATATGTAAACTTTTATTTCTTTAGATAAGAGATATTTTTAATTATTCACACAGGTAGAAAATGTTGAATCTGCATGTTATACAACATACTAAAAACGTTCCGTCGTCAATCTCAAAATATGAAGACTGTAATACCTCAAGGTCATAGGATATCCAAGACTTTGGACGCATCAAATGAAGCACGATTTTAACGTGTTTACATGGGATTTTCTATTTATTTACTCAAAATATAAGTAACTGAAAATAAATAAATGAAGGTGGTTTCAGAATTAATTGTGGATAACAAAGAAAAGACTTATATGGAAGAACAATTTAAAAAAAACACCCTAATAGCATTGTTACATCAACTTCCTTTGTCTTTGCCGTATATATACTGTATGTTTGAATTTTTCAAATTTACAATTCGAACCTAAAATTCATTTTTTGCTGAATTTAACCATCAAAGTTGATCTAAACAGTGTTTCCTACTTCAGCACCAATTTGTGCCTTGCGGTCCTCCCAGACAGGCCTGTCCCTAAATAAAATTATGATATTTTGATAGTTTTTTTAGGGACACTTTGTCCTGGGGTTGACATTGACATGACAAAAAAGACAACGAATGTTAAGGAACCTGCTTTTTGACAACTTGGTTCATACATGTATCAATTTTAAATATCCTCTGTTCTTTAAGTTAATGTAGTTCAGTAAGCTACACCCCTGTCACTGTATACCGAGTTCTCCTTTTGTCATGATTAGACTCCACCTCATGCTTTTACATTTTTTACTCTCAAAATTTCACCTTTTCAGCACTTTTTTTTTTTTTTACATTTTATATAAAAATATGGATATTTTTCTTCAATAACCTAAATTTTAGTTAAAACCATGTTCATAGTTTCACTTAAAAGCCATTTAAGTGAAAGCAAATCATAAATTCCCTTAATACAAACGCAATTAAGTGGAACTATATCTCGAGAAGGAGAAGGCAATAATCATTCATTCTGTGTTACCCGACTCAAATAAATGTGCCATATACAAAAGCATGCCCAACAAAAATTGTTGTGTTTAACAATCAAGAACTTCTTGGGAAAAAGAGTACTGTTGGAGAATTACTGAAGAAAAGGGGCATTTCGTTCTGGGGGATAACTGTGTGTACTGGCTATGTTCTATGCCAAAATTGCAGGAATAAAGTTTACAAAAATATAAAATATTATTTGGAAATAACAAACTTGAAAGGCGTAAACTATACATGTATCGTGCTACATTGCAGTGAGAGATCTATTAAAGATTTCCTCCTATATCCACATGCAAAAACTATGGTGATGTGTGAAAAACATTTTCTTGCATTTGTTGTGCCAAAAGTCTTAAACTAGAGTGTTTTGTAAAGACTAAAACCAAATGCAACCCAATAGTTTCTCCCCTTTGTTACCCTGAATTGATTCTTCTGGGTAATTATGGTTTTTTCACGGTATTAAAACATTTACAAATAATTTTGCAAAATTCTATACCATTTTTGGGGGGAGGGGGGGCTATGTCTATGTCCTTTTAGTAAGAGGCATTTCAATGGCATGGTTCATCTGAGTATTTCTGTGGCAAATCAAATCTCTAATTTCATGTAGTGGTGGATATGAATATTGTGAAATTTAAATGCGAGAAAGTTTTCAGATTTTTATTCCGAGAAAAACCCCGTGGAATATATCAATGCACTGATATATATGCGTATCTGGACAATGTCAAATCAGTATGTCTCCTATGTTGTAAAGGGCATAAAGACATATTGCATATTTAGTTTTGTAATACTTCTGCGAGATCTCTAGATTATTAAAGAAATAAACTTTTTTGAAAATAAATGAGGGTATGATTCATGAAAAACCTGCTGGCTTGAACCCGCATTTATTTTTTAAAATTACATTCTACGTTCATTTCTGTTGGAATTCCCACTAATGAAAATAGACGTACTTTATTTAACAAGATTCATACGCGCATTGTTCTCAACTTTGGCGCATTCATATGGAAATGGTTATAATTACAATTTGTAAAGATATCAAAGACAAAAAGATTGGAAATGTAAATATTTTCAAATGAATGTGATTTGTGCAAAACGTACCAAGCATCAGCATAGCTGTTACAACGATATTTGTCATGAGGGCAAAAACGCAGTATATCTTGTGTGTCCTTGATCCAAACCTGGCTCTAATCACCTGCAGGAAGGTCTTGGCACCAGGTGCTCGAATTTTGAGCTGGACAGACACCATAGAAAACAATAACATTTGAACTGAAGCTCCCGCCGCATACCAAAATGGACCGCTTATTCCGTACTGAAAATAAAAAAAAAATTTATATCATAGTAGAATTTTATATTTCCTATTAATAGTTTTGTACGAGAATACTTAATGGTCCCTGTTACCATGAGGATACGTATTTTTGTGTAAAAACTGATTGCTTATGATTACTATTTCATTTCAATCTATGTAGTGAATGCAATACGTGTAATAAAATATAATACCGATATTATACGCCAGATAACGTTACATATGGAAATACTGTGTAATTATATAGTGTTATTGAAGTTATTTTGGTGAATATTGGCCAAGTTGGATCTGAAAATTCGAGAACTTATGAGCGAATTTTTATACCCAACGTGTGCTAATATTCACTAACATACGTTCAACAGCTCCTGATATATATAGCTAAACCATATTTCAGATGTTTTATGTTGATGATTTATTAATTTTCTCACAGGTCATAATATGCACTGATACCAATATGGGCGATGTTAGTTACGCACATTTTCAACGGTCATCCATATGCATCGATGAATGCTAGTGATAAATAAGATTTTTTGCTTCATAACTATAAATCTAAGTATCACAAGAATTAATTGATACTTAATATCAAAGAAGATTATCGAAACCAGCTTCCAGAGCTTACCAAACGCCAACTGGTCCGCCGTCTTTGTTTACATCTTAGCGCGCAATAACGTTAATTTCTATCCGGAACGTCAGTGTTCAGTAGTGACCGTGTATTGCAAGCTGAAATTATCTAGAATGCAGGTACGCTAAAATTTTCTAGAATTTAACAATATTTTTCTGTCTAACAAATTATTAGCTATATATCAATAAATGTTAATATTCTACTTGATCTGATTAGTTGAGAAATATTTGACATAAAATACTGTCACCGTCTGAACGATAAAATCACGCCGTCCAGTGTGTTAGAACGTAGTAACGGTCAACATTATTTGACAACGGGTGATATAAAAACATGAGGCCCACAGGCCTTATCGGTCACCTGAGTATTAGTTAAAAGTATCACTTGCTCCAGTCAATAATTATATAAGAGTAATAATTTTTTTTTGTTCTTAGCCAACGTCTAATATTCAGCAGCAAGCAGCAGTATAAAACAAGATGTATAATTTTCAAACATACACACCCCCCCCCAAAAAATACCCAAACAAACAAATGCTCACAAGTGTCCACACTGATGAAAGATTGTACGTAATATAAATGTAATAAATATTATATTAACACTATATGACTATTTGGGACCCACCCTAGAGTCGGAACCCTGTGGTTGCGAAAGAACAAGGGACGTTATTGGCTGAAATCCGCCGCACTTCAAAAGCAAACCATATTTTGCAGGTAGAAAGGTGACAATTTTCTTATTTCATTCATCTATAAAATTTAACATTTACTTGATGATTTTGAGAAAATAACGGTTCAATATCTGACACTGTCCTTCGACGGTCGCTTTTTCGTTACGACGTCACCGTCGTTATAGGATTTACAGTCCAATGATTCTCCTAAATATTTTTATGAAAGTTGCAGTTAACTCTTTATATCAAAAATACTCATTGAGGGATGAAGTCAAAAGGATCATACAGGATTTGAGAAACTCGGGGCAAAATCAGTGTAATATCTGGCATTGGATCCTTGAGCCGACGGAAACATGCGTAAAGCCTGTATACTGTATTTTTTGATGGATTATTAAATACTGGCATGCTATAAAATACATTATACATTTATTGTGTTGATAGACACTTTGCAGAAGAATATCGTGTTCAATTCATGAGTGAGGAAAACTGCGAGCATTTGCCATAACATTGAGTATAACACCGTCATATTTCTGGCGACACTGCTTGCTGTCTAAATGATTTTTAAATCTTAAGTCATGCATATACACACTTTAATAAAATTTATGTTGTCGGATACATTTATACACCAAAGAATACATAAAAGGTTGCTTATATGTATTTGATGATATATGTATGAGATATACGTGTTTTGGTACAAACGAATAAAATATGTCTGCCTGACTGTATGTGTCTGGCATTAAACAGAAAGTGGTATTAAGCGATACAATTGTTACATAAATGGGAAATCATTTCCCTAGGTACACCAGATGTCGTCAAGTCATTCATTTATAAATCAGATTGTTTATTAGCAAGCAATAATATAAAAAAGGTAACCTAAATAAAATATTTTCAAAAAAGAACCACCGTGTTATAACTCTACATACACAGCCCAAATATCGTGTAATAGGAAGGAAGACAATGCACCGCACCAGACAGGAATGCGAGCCCGATCTGATCCGTTGAATTTTCTCCCTTTATGTTACCCTCGCATTGTATAGTTTTTACTGATGTGAACACAATCAATGTGTGTGTTGTATATATATATATATATATATATATATATATATATATATATATATGTGTGTGTGTGTGTGTGTGTGTGTGTGTGTGTGTGTGTGTGTGTGTGTGTGTCGCCTCTTGCGACTAGCAAGATACTGAGGATCTATTCTAACTCTGATCCACGCGGGATCATTTATGTTTATCAACCTGTAATATGAAAGTTAGATTCAATACTATTAATCATTTGAACATGATCACGAGGGTGTCGGTAAGAGTTAGATTTTTGAACTGTAAGTTGACGTCGATTACACATTATAAAGCGTTATAACTTCGTTATAAAGAATGTTGATTATGTCAAATGAACCAATCAAATTGCGTGTTACACGTAGAATTAAATTATATAAAAAAAGTTAAGTTAAGTTGATGTATAGTTTATGTATATGTGACTAACATACTACTTGTTGATATATTAAATTCAGAGATTTGCTACTCCGTCGATTCGAGGCGACTAAATGGGGCAGTCCTTCGGATGAGACCGCAAAAACCGAGGTCCCGTGTCACAGCAGGTGTGGAACGTTAAAAATTCCTGCTCAAAGGCCATAAGCGCCGAGCATAGGCCTAAATTTTGCAGGCCTTCGCCGGCAATGGTGACGTCTCCATATGAGTGAAAAATTGTCGAGCAGGACGTTAAATAATAGACAATCAATCAATACATAATTGAAACTATAAAAAATATAACAATTAAATAGGAAAATGAAAGTATGCATGTTTCATTCTTTCAGTGCTGTTGAATGAGATAGGAAAATGAAAGTATGCATGTTTTATTCTTTCAGTGCTGTTGAATGAGGGGTGTTGGTGTTCAATTCTTTTCTTTTTTTTCAATTTTTCGAACACGAAATTCGTTGAACTGTTAAGGTCAAAAGTATGGCGTTCCCTACTTTCCTTCCCACTGCACTTTTCCGGTAATAGAGTCAATAAAACATAGAGATATGGAATCCATTTGCAGGAATCATCTTGGTATTGGTATCATGGCTCTCAATGTATTTGTTGTCGGCGAAAGAACAGTTGTTTGTGCTAAGGGTATTTACACACTTTTGCAATTTCTTCCAATAGCGCATTAATTTTCTTGTCGTCAGTTTTTCGAAATACCCAATATATCTCCTAACTACGCTGTCATCACGACAAAAAAAAAACCGTTTTGTTTTAATTTGATAATTTGATTGATAACAAAGCCCTAAGATTACAAGGATATATGAAAATGATTGTGAATTTAATGTTGGTTTTTATTTTTTCAAATTTCATTTTTCACAGATTTTGTTTCCGTAAATTTTACTTTTAATTAGTTAAAAATTAAAAAGAACGCAAAATTGTGATTGAGATTACCATATACTCTGACAATATACTCTGACTCTTACATTATTGGTTTATTTTATCATTGTTCAATTTTCTTCAAAAATCATATTGTCGGCAACGAGAAATTCTTTATGAGTGGAAATGTTTTGACATAGGTGAGAGGATGCATTCATCTATCATTCCTTAACCTAGTAATATTTATTCAATTATCCGACATGATAAGTTCATGAGCGAATTCTACCCGATATAAAGTGTCCGGTCCATTGTGAACTCAATCGTCCTAAGCAATCATCAATATTTAGCAATGTTCGTGACCAATTTCCAAGTTTCATATTGGTTAACGGTTATAACCCTGAAATATTTTTTTAACCTGCATACATGAAATGTCACATCGCCAAACACAACAGAAAATGATGCTGGATTGCAGTAACATGACAATTGATGTCTGCAGTAAGTCGTGAGAGCTATATATAATTTTTTCTCAAAGCGGTCAATTGATTTTTAGCTTGCCTGAACGACTAACAAAAGAGCTATTGTCATGAACCCGGTGTCGGCGTCACATTTTAAGGAGAAAACTTTAACTTGCGCTATATCTGCTGAACCAAGGAGGATAGTCTTTTAATATTTCACAAATATACGCCTCATGAAGAGATCTTTCTTTTGGTACCAAGATTTTTGACCTAGTGACCTATACTATGGACTTGACCTATTTTTTAAAAACTTCAATCTGGGCTATATCTTTTTAACCAAGGATGATAAGGCTTTGATGTTTCACATATGAATGCCTCAGCACCAGACCTAGTGACAATGAACTTCAACCTACTTTTCAAAAACTTTGACCTAGCTATATTTTTGGAACAAAGAGGGATAGGACTTCAATATTTTCACACGAAGATGCCCCTTGAAGATACCTTTCTTTTGGTATTTTAACCTCTTGACCTTAGACTATGACATACTTTTCAAAAACCTTAACGTTGGCTATTACTTTTGAACTATGGGTGAATAGGTTTTGATATTTCACATACAGATGCCTCATTACAAGGCATTTCTTTAGGTACCAGAGCTATTGGCCTTGGACTTTAATCTAGCTTCCAAAAGCTTTATCTTTTGCTATATCTTTTGAACCAAGGGGTATAGGGATTTGATATTTCATATTTAAATCCTTATGATCATGCATTTCATCTTTCAAAATGTTTAACCTTTATAAGTGAAGGGAATAGGTACCGATCGTGGTTTTTCAGTGGAAGAGCGTTCGCTTCGCTCGCAACCGGGAGGTCGTGAGTTCGAATCCCGCTCGTGCCATAGACGCGTCAAACCTTAGACGTATACATAGGTAGTGATTGCATCTTCGCTAAACGCTTGGCATGTAGAAATGAGAATCGCGGTTCTTTCGGATATGACCTTAAAACGGAGGTCCCGTCTCACGGCAGGCGTTGGCACATTAAAGAACCCTCACTGCTACAGCCCTAGCGCTATGCATAGGTTTAACTTTATAGTACTTCACCTACAACTGGTAACGTATCAATATGAATGAAAAATTCTCAACGGGACGTAAAATAAAAAAAAAAGATAAATAAATAAAGGGAATAGATTAAGTAGAGTCACTCTTCACGGCGAGCTACGCTGTCTTCTGACATTTGTTATACTTTGATTATTAATCAGTTATGACTTAAATCAAAAAGCGTGTTTTAAAGTGGGGCTGCAATACGTTTGCAAATTAACGAAAAATGCACGGAAATCATTATTTTAGCTAAACATGTGCATGTACGAGGGCTGATTGATATGTTGTGAGCCTTGAATTGAAGGAGGTAAGCATCTATGTCATTTTTCAGCCCTACTATTCCCGGACTATCTAAGGTCGTGTACCCGAAGACTGGTGTCATTTGGTGAGTTTAAATCGACGAGGTAGCATTCTAAAGTAAACAAAAAAGTAACTTTTGCAAAATGGACAAAATCGATGAAAGAGCAGTGACCCAACATTTGCACAAGAAAGATTTAGCAACATTAGGGAAAGGTGCTCCTTCATAGACTACAATAAAAAGGTGGGTAGCGGAATTTAAACCGGCAGACAGAGCCTTAAGGATGACCCTTGGAAGGTCTGTCACTGTTGCACCCACAGAAATGGTCAATAAAGTCCATGGTATTGTTATGACTAAGATGCGAGTTACAGAAAGATATATAGCTGGTACAGTTGACATTTCACAGGAAAGAGTACATTCCATTCAGACAAAGGATCTTGCGATGATAAAGCTTTCAGCCCGTTGGGTACCAGGACTTCTTACAGTTGATCAGAATCACAACAGGGGCACTTTGACGCGTGCTAATCTAAACACGTTAGAGGTATGTTCTGCTAACTTTCTTCAGGGATCTGTTATTATGGATGAAATGTGGGTCCATCATTTCATCCCAGAGGCTAAACAATGGAAGCACCCTGGTACACCCCCGCCAAGGAAGGCAAAGACTGTTCCATCATCTGGGAAGTTTATGACCCTGGTTTTCTGGGATATTTATGGTAGATTATCTTCAAAAGGGACAAACAATCCATGGCACAAACTGTGCATCACTTCTGAGACAGTAACAGGAAAATATTAAACTCGAGTGCCGCGGAAAACTCAGTAAAGGTGTGTTGTTCCACCAGGACAATGCCCCACTGCACAAGGCTGCCATTGCCATGGCTGCTATTAACGATTGTGGCTTTAAATTGATTGAACATCCACCTTATTCGCCCGATTTCTTTCCATCAGACTTTCATTTATTTCTAAAACTGAAAATGGCCATTTCCAGTACCCACTTTCAGTCAGATGATGACGTCATGCACGCAATGGAGGACTTTCTGAACGGTCAAGAAAATGACTTCTTAAAAAGTGGTATTGAGGCCCATAAACATCGCTGGTAAAAGTGTATAGATATTGAAGGAGACTATGTTGAAAAATAATGCAATATGTCCGCCAAACTTCAAATCCTTACACATGAGGCCTACAACATACCAGTCAGCCTTCATATATGGATTCAAAAGACATTTCTTTTTTCTTCACTTAACATAATTGTAACAGTAGTTTTATCGATATCCTTGTATAACTAATAAAACTTTACCGCTCTATCCGTTTGTACATAAACACATGCATTAAAATCTTATCATAATCGATAAAATATGCACATAAATTTGTAGATAACACCACAACGGTTAGAAGAAATTCATAGTTAATAACTCAGAACATATTCTATTTTCTGTATCACGTTTTAGCAACACCCGTTTGCTACTTTCGTTTTCGACAAGTCCGATCTAAACTTTTTATATCAATCTTTAAATATATTTCTTTTACATTTAAGTCATGCATTAACTGTGCATAGGAATGAGTTAACAGATGACACTGTCAACAGTCCACGAAACATACATGGTATAGCTTGCATTAAGTTCGTTTGAAATCTCGCTACGTCGTACAGTACTGCATTCGGTTCTTTACTGATATACATCTACGTATAGATCTGGTTTGATTTTTAATGATTTTTTTTTCAATTTAAATTATTTTCACGATTCTGCATTATATATACTGAAAGTGTAATAGAATCATTTTTTTTAACTTCCAAACAAATAAAATACGCACCCAGCTCGATATCGCACAGAACCATATCATAAACATACACAACATAATATACATATACAACGTGATTTTAAAACATTTCCTTCAACGCCGGTTTCTCAGTTATGACATAAAACTCAATAAGCCTAGTTTTGTCGTGGTGGCTCATAACTTTGGGGAACATAATAAGAAGGGGACAAAATTGCACTAACTGAATAAGGTCTTTCATTGGAAACGAAGACCTTAAAAACTTAACAAGACCTTGATAAATTGTTGTGTTCTTCAGTAAGGCAGAGTTAATAATGTCATTTTTGCCGAGTATATCGCCGACTCAAAATTCAATACACAGTACGTATGATGTTCATACTCTCAAATTCTCAGGATATCATTTATGCCAGTTAAATTGAAGTGCTCGAAACACTCCTTGGTAGAATTCCATCGTGTTTCATTTTGTGAAAAATTGTTTTGGTGATAACCCAAACTTCATTTTTAAAAAAATCAGTCATATCCCTTTGATGTCGCCATTTTCTTTAAAACACCAACAAACTAACAAATATGCACATTATAATTTTGTTTTTAAATTACGTCACAATAGAAAAGAGATAGATTGGGTATAGAAATGAAAACTAAATGTGTAAAATATTGTTTTATAAATATTTCATTTCCGAACATTATATTTCTGCACCATTAAAGCTTTCCACGAATAATAGTGATGTGCAGTTTTTGCCGAGAAGAATTAGACGGAAAAACTATGCAACCTCTCTATCGGTGTCTGTAGTTACAGGTTTTATAATTCTTCCACAATGAGGTCTGTGATGATGACTCATACTAAAATCTCTACATGAGCATTACATTACACAATATTACAGTGATTCGTATTATGAAGATAATTAATGTTTAAAATGGACAAATACCGAAATTGGTCAATTTTTAAGATTAAACCCAAATCTGCTCTAACCCGGATTTCTATGGGAGCCTTATATTTAAAAATATTAATAAATAACGATTTCAATTTTCAGAATATACTTTTAATTTTAACAAAATTAGAATGTCTGGGATTTTAGGAATGTTTTATTAGATATTCATATATTGCATTAAATCACAGCGAAAATCGGAATCTACAGTCTCTTATTGGCAAACAAAGCACCTTTTTTATCATTCCGGAAAAAATCACAAAAATTCATATAAAATAATTGAGAATTTGCATCAACCTTTCGATGTTGAGAAATCATATTTCATACGAGATGTTTTAACGAACCATTAAATAAAATTTTGGTGTAATGAGCCACCATAATTAATTTGTATGACGTTTGTTTCCAGTCCAAAGAAAAGGAGCTTGATCATGATTGCTAGTATGCTTCTTGATTAATAAAATGAGTTGATTTCTTCCGCAAGAAACGTTTAAAGAAATATTTCCAATTTTAAGGGCACACTAGATTCGATCTTTGTCTTAGAAAAAAATCTAACTATGTATTCTATCGCGTCTCATTGAGAAGAAAATTATGTGATGGACTTGGAGATTTCAAAAATTCCATCCACTGGTATATCGCTGGATATACCGGCTGGCTCCCCCCCCCCCCCCCCCCCCCCCCCAAGAGTTTTCTTGAACTTACAAATCTAATTTACATATTTTCCCCGACTGTCAAAACAATAAATAGATAAATAAATAATCTTCCCATATTACACCATATCCTACAACTGACACCCCCTCCCACCCACTCCAGAGGTCAGTCGTCGTGAAACCCAAATTAACAAAGTGACCTTTTAAACCTACCAGTATTCGTTACGCTTCATCGGGCTCATTAGAACATAAGCCGTTAAGTAATAAGTGAAATTACCCTCGCTAAATTTCTATAACGTCGATATATTTATCATGATTACCGGTTTACTTCTTAATTAATAAACTGATTGGATTTCTTTTTCGAATGACGTCCAGGATAGAATTTACAAATTTTAGGATCCACTGGTTTCATATGAAATTGAAATCAAATCTTTGACTGATACGAATAGTATCTCGATCAAGGTGGGATATATTCACTATAAAATTCTCGATAAATAGCGAGCTATCTGTCTTTCATAATGTCATTTATTCAGTATACTCGAAACATTCTGGCGCGAGTCGCTCTACAGAGGGAAAATGTTCCCCTTTTTACATATCAAATCACATATTTCTACCATTTTTTATGCAATCACTAGAGGAACACAACTGAAACTCCATTGCGTTGAGGTTTCCTATACAGCCCCCTCTTTGCTGAAACTGACCTAAAATTTAACTAAAAATCGGTGTGTTTTTATGTAATAATAAACAATGAAGAAAATTCAAATGCGACTGAGAATTTTAAAAATGTCTTCATGTTTTGATGAGGAAAACAACTAGATGAAAGTACTTCATACCACACACATTAATTTCGTTTAGTTTTTATGGAACAAAGCTGAAATGAAGTGAGATACAGTAGACATCATGTTATTTTATGTTTTGTCCACGTGTAACGAGCGTGAGTATCAGAAGTCGCTGTAGAAGCTTAATACACCTGTGTACTTATGTGATCCTTCCGTGTATTTTTTGTTCATTCCATGGTAAGTGCAACGTTTGACTCTTTTGCGGGTACAATAGAGAATATACACGTTGTCAGCTAGCAGAATACAGTCCACTTTCGTCACATAGAAATAAAGGTCGATGTAAGCAAGTTTGGAAAAATAAATTCCGCAAAATATCAATTCTATCAGGGACTTTCACACATCTGAAGTAAATATTTAAAAGTATAGGATTTTTGCACATGCCTCTGATGGACAGTTATAGTGATGATACAAATCTGATAAAAATTAAGTGACTAGAATCTTATGCCATACAATAGATCATAAATCTTGCACAGAATTAAACTTTCCCAGAACTCTTTGGACAGTATAGGAACCAACTCTGTATTACAATAGTTCTCAACAATACACGTAATTCTTGGGTTATGTAATACAAACGAAAAAAAGTACGTCATTGGACAAAAAAGTCATCCTTAACTTTTGTGTGTATGGTAGAAATGTGCTTTATTTAAAAAAAGGAAAAGAAATTACGATTATTACATCCAAACCAAAAGAATCTATTAATTCAACATTCGTCCCTTTGTTTTCAGTTATCTTCGTTTCACTTCAATTAAAATTGGGTGTTAAAACACTCCCCCATCTTATGCATGACTTTCCATTGATTTCTACATATCCAGCTGATGTATATGTTATATGTTTTTTAAAATACTTTTACACAGGTATATGTAGGTGTTGTTCTTTTGTTCAGTCTGGGAATATGTTTAAAAAGGCTATGAGCCCAGACGATAATATAGTGGTACATATGTGTTACTTAGTGTAGATAACTAAACCTGCAACGCAAGTACAAATTAAAAAAAAAAGTGATGTGGTAACTAAACCAAAATTTCTACCTTGCTTCCTACTGTTGCGGACTGCAACAGAGTGGCCGCCCATGTCCACTGAGACACGAGGGTGGTGGCGGTCAGTCCCGCATTTACGTTCCCACCTGCATCAAAGGCCACATCCAAAGAATTCTGTCCAAAATAAAACAAAATTGAAATAGACAAGTTTAACAACATCTCTATTCACTAATCTACTTAAGTTTATCTGCACTCTAGACTCAAGTAAGCTTTTTGTTCGATATTTGTCCATGGGTCGTCTGCTCTTTTTTCTGTAGTTCTAATCAAAATTTCAAAAATGGCAGACCAATTTCAACAAAACTTGGCGCAAATCACCCCTGTGTTGGTTGGTTGTACATGCATAGTTATAACGTCCCGCTCGAGAATTTTTCACTCATATGGAGACGTTACCATTGCTGGTGAAGGGCTGCAAAATTTAGCCCTTTTGTTTGGAAAGGGGGGTTCAAAGTTATCTTAATAAAGGGCGTACCCCTTTCCAAGAATAATATATTTTTTTTTTAAGAAATGGTAAAAAAGGAGGGTACTGATCCAGAAAAGTCAATACCTGTGACCTATTTATTTAGTGGATATTAATTAAGTCTGTTAATACACTGAGCCCTAATGCCAGGGGACATAACAAGATTCAGGTAATAGCTCCTAGTTACCGAAAAGCGAGTATAAGAAAAGAAATTAAAAATCTTCATTTCTGATCCCCAATTCATACAATGAAGTCCGTAATAGATCCAAGTTACTGAAAAGTGTAGGGTTTGCACTTTCACTTATCGCGGTCATTTTGATCAGTTCCTTTATTTACCCCAAAAGGGTGAAATAACCCCAAACGATATTGATTTTTATTAATAATAATTCAATATAGTACCAAACAATTATTCTAAGAACATGTCTTTATAAGGATACACAGTTTTTATTATGTCTATTTTTATCCCAACCACAGTAACCCTGTCAGGTGTTTGACGTTTTATAATACTGAACTCCTTTTGGGTAATTAGTGGCACCAGTCAAAATAGCTGTGATAAGCGAAAAAGCAGACAGTTTTACAATTTTCACTCACTTGCAGCTATTATGGAATTTAATTTATGAAATACGGGAAGAAATTGAACTTATAACTGTTGTCTAATGTCGCACATTCTATGTAATTGCTTGTTGTAATTCAAAAACATTCTGTTTAGTGGTATAGTGACAGGGCCCAGGCAAAATTCAGGTAAAACTAATACACATTTTTCTGAATTATTTCTACATTTCTTGGGAAATATACGGAATTTCGGAACGAACTTTGGTAGTAATGTAGATTGATCATACTAAAATACAAAGCAGAATTTTATACGATTCAGTTTATTGTTTTGTTTTTCATCGGCGAGCATTGGTACCCTATATTTATAGCTCAAGGCCATTACCCTTTAATAGTAAATTCCAACTCGAGCGATATAATTGCCTGTGCATAGGATGATAAGGGGCCTCCGTGGCCGAGTGAATAGAGCATTGTGCTCAAAATCACAAGGTCTCTCACCTCTAGTCAGCGCAGGTTCGATTCTCGCTCGCGCAAATATATGTGAGAAAGTTTGCCAGTTTACTTTCGGAAGGTCAGTGGTCTCTTTCCCGGGTACATTGTATCTGGGTTCTCTCCTCCACCAGTAAAAACTGGACGCCGCCAGATAACTGAAAAATTGTTGAGTGTGGCAGAAAACAATAATCAATCAATCATAGGATGATCGATCTAATGCTATGAACTGTCATATCACAGGGAGATGTCAATTTCTTCTTCACATTCACTTGAACACGGTTACAGTGAAAGTCAATCCGTAGTCTTAATTGCGGAATAACAGATAGGATAAAGGAAAAAATAGATTTCAAGAAATGCAACTATAATCATAACAAAATGGATCCTAGACAAGGTAACTCCATACTCGCATTTTAACTGGTAAAAGTATTAAAAGTGTATTTATTTCCATTCATTAGAGTTAAAACTAATATTTTATCAAATAAAATATATAGGTCATTTCAGTTTTAAGATGTGAAGCAATGTTCTACTTTTCGGTGCCTTTTTCATGTATGTAAGGGACATAACCCTTTTAAAAGTGGTTAGTTGCATGTATCGTACATCACATCTATTGAACTTTAAATTAAGAAATCTGTATAATCTACATGCATGTCAACAGCCCGTGCTACGTTGCCCTTGTCTTTATGGATGGAGAACTTTTGATCATAATGAAAGTCAGAATTTTGCAAATTCGATGGTCGTTATTATTAACGAACCAATTTGCCAATACAACCTGTCATTGGGTCAAATTCTGTTTAACGTGTTTCATATCAATTGTTAGGCTGTTCTTTACACATTGATTTTGACTACGGATTACTCCGTTTACCTGATCAAGATATAGGGCTTACAGCGGACGTGACCGGTTGGCAGGGGATGCTTACTCCTCATAGGCACCCGACCCCCACCTCTGGCATATCCAGCAGTCCGTATTTGCCAAATCTTAATTTTGTATTCCTTATAGGATATATGAGATTGATCACTGTTCGTTATCGTCACCTTTACATACAACAAATTTAGACCTATTCTTGGCGCTCAGGGTCGTAGCAGTAAGAGTTAACGTTCGAATTCTTTAAGGTGTCAATGCCTGTTGCAGCATAGGACATCTGTTATATGAAAGACCCGAGATTCTCACGTCTAAATGCCGAGTGTTATGGCGAAGAAGGAAACACTGCTTCTTTTAGGTCTTCCGTTGGACGCAGTCATGACACGAGCATGGCTCGAAACTCCTGGTTATGAAGCGAACGCTCTGATTACTGAGCAACCGCGAACGGTCAAAATGAAATGAAAACAGTAAATATGGCTCTTAAGAACTAATGTTTTTATGTTGCTGTAAACATGTCGACTTGAAATAAAGATTATTTGATTTGATTAATTAACGTAAAGTTTAAGGATTTTAAAATGTCATTATATGTATCTGAAGTGATCAGTATAATATATTATTAAGATTAATAGTCATTACAACACATCTATTAAAATTGCAATATTGAGCAATTTAATTGTCTATATGTAATTTCGGCAAACACTTTTTAAGCAAACACAAGCTGGAGCAGTTGAAAATGTACGAACGGTTGAGTCAGCTGAGGTTTTCGAAATCGTTTCGCTTTTGAAATTCCACCCCAATGTTTATTTCAAATAAAACTAGATTAATTGTCTGAGAATGACTCGAAGGATAAGGATTGTTTTATAAATAACAGTTCAATATTCGTTATCTGATCAATTACTTTTGTACACGACAGGTGTTTTCCATGGAGTATTAAAGGATACAGAATTTCAATTAGACAAAACCGCAGTTATATCAACGAAGTTTTACCAAGAAATTGTGATTTGTTCATCTAAACTACGGTGATAAATGACAATCCCTCGTTACATTGTATGAATCGAAATCTAATCCTGTTGCTGATGTGCAAGTGTTATCATTGCTGAAAATTAAAAGTGAGAAAACCGTTTACCAAATAGTCATAAAACGTCTTAGGAAAATTGGTTTTTACTACATGACCACTACTGGTTGTCAGTTCAAAAGGTCACCATGCATTTCAATTTTGGGGAAGGGAGCATATACACTGTGTATTATTTACCTTTTTTTCGCCTGGAAATAACGTGAAGTCTACTGGACGAAAAAGTCAAGGTGAAAAGACGACATATTAGCAACTTTCTAAAGTGGACCTTGATTAATGATTATTCTTATTTTGTAAGTCGAAATTTATTACCTCGGAAAGTTTTGGGGCAAAACCACGATTGATTATTAATGATTGATTATTTATTGCTTTCCGCCACACTCAACAATTTTTCAGTTATCTGGTGGCGTCCAGTTTTTGTTGGTGGAGGAGAGAACCCAGATACAATGTACCTGGGAAGAGACCACCGAGTCTCCGCAAGTAAACTGGCAAGTAAACTGGCAAACTTGGTCACATAACACCGCGGCCGAGATTCGAACACGCGCCGACAGAGGTGAGAGGTGAGAGGTGAGAGTGATTTTGAGCCCGATGCTCTAACCACTCGGGCACAAAACCACGACATTTAAGGTTGAAAATTAGTGAGGCGAAAAGACGACAAATAGCGGAGATAAGAGACCAAAACAAATTTTAGTTTAAATTTTGTAGCCCATTTCGTCTGAAGCCTCTGCTTCACAGTAGTTAATATTTTCGTGAAAAACGAAGTGGGGATTCAAGTTAGTAGAAGTCGTTTGTCTCGAAAGGCAACCAAACAGGGCGGTCCCTCGGATGCAATGCTGAAATCAGGATTTCCAGGAAGGGGGAAACATGTTATTTTAAACAGTATTTGTTCAATAAATTCAAAACAATACATTCACAATAATATCAGAAGAGATTGGAAAGCAAACCATTCAATGGCTTATGTAAATCCGCTCTCAAATTGCGTTTACACGTGAAAGAGTCAAATAAATAAAATATGTTTAACAAACAACTATATATACATGTACATGTAGTTACAAATCATTCGTTTAAGCGTGAGAGATTATAAATATATTATTGAATCGATAGAAAATACACACATTGGGTAAATTATATTATAAAAACCAATGACAAGCAAAAAACCATAACTGAACAATAGATACACAGAAGCTTGCAGCTAATAATTCATGTAGTATTCGGAAATCTTTTACTCTCTTTGGTGAACCTTTGTACTAATAGAAAAATACGTTTATTGTCAGAATCTGACAATTCACTTGATCCATACAAAAGTAGATCAATAGTAATAGGATAGTTTATTTTATTTATTGTATTAGAACGTGTCCTAACATGTTGTAAACAATATATAAGATAATGCTCTGGGCTCTCGGTGGCTCCACATGGACATAAAGGAGAGTTGTACAAATTTCTACGATATGTGTTGATTTAATGAGCTACACTCAAGTCTTTGCGTGTAGTATTTGACCAATTCTGCTACTTACGTAAAAGTAGTTTGATAATTTAGGGACCCTAGATTTTAAAAATAATTTGAAGCTCAACAAGGATGGATTGTCGTGTACATTCGGCGGTAATTTGTTCCAGGATCGTATTGTATTAGGGAAGAAAGAATTGTACAAATGCATAATTCGCGCTTTGATTTCTTGGATCGAATTTGATTGTCTCGTGTTATATCTTTGTTGGGTAGATGAATGTGGACATATGGAATTATGTAGATATTCAGGCGTTAGATGGTGGAAAATCTTAAAGAGTTGAATACGCCTGTGGTTTTCTCTCCGAACAGAAAGAAGCTCCCAACCCGTTTCTTTATATAATAAGTGTGCAGCTGCCATTCTATTCCCTCCAGTGACTATTCTTGCGGCTTCAGGTTGTATGCTTTCGATATTTTTAATCAAATAGTCAGGAAAATTGTCCCAAATGACATCGGCATATTCTAAAGCTGGTCTTACGAAAGAGAAGTAGATTTTCTGTAATGTAAATATGTCAAGGATGAATTTTAGTTTGCGTAATATACTTAGACGGCTATAGGCTTTTGATATCATTTCTTCCACGTGTAAATTCCACGATAGGTCGTTAGCAATAATTACTCCGAAGTGTTTCTGGAAATCTATTTCATTCAGGTACTCATCAAAATATAGTGCAGGGTGGAACGGTTTCCTGGTTTTACGAGATATTGTCAGGCATTCAGTTTTTGAAGGATTGAATTTTACTAACCACTGTTTTGACCATATATTAATCATTAATTTTAGCAAGGTCACTATTGATAATATCAGCTGCATCAGTTGCATTTTCAACAACAATATACAGAGATGTGTCGTCAGCAAATAGTTTGATGGTACAATTGATATCTAATACTGGGTCATTAATATAGATGAGAAACAGCAGAGGTCCAATTATGCTTCCCTGAGGAACACCCGCTCTTATATATGCCTCGTCAGATTTGGCTCCATTGATTACAACACTTTGCTTCCTCCTAGATAAATAACTTCTGAACCAGTTTAGTAAACAACAAGTTATGTCTATTTTCTCTAGTTTATGTAAGAGGCCATGATGCCAGACTTTATCAAAAGCTTTACGTATGTCGAAAAATACTGCCCGAACTTCCTTTCCCTCATCTATAGCTTTGTAAGCATCGCTTGTTATACTTAGAAACTGATTAACTGTAGAATCATTCGGTCGAAATCCAGACTGTTGTGGTGTTAGTATATTATTTTCATGAATGAAATTATAAACATGTTTGAACACACATCTTTCCATAGTTTTCCCAAGTACACTTAACAGGGATATCTGTCTATAGTTACTAATAAGTTCCTTTGACCCTTTTTTATAAACTGGTATGACATTAGCTTTTTCCCTATTTCAGGAAAAGTCGACTGTTGTAGCGACAAGTTGAAAAGCCTACTTAAGGGATCTGCAAGCACACTAGAGGCTTGTTTTAGGAGTGTTGGGTTAATACCCAACCTGTTGCTTTATTGGTGTTTATAATCTGTAAAACATCCTTTACGTCTTGGGAAGAAATTGTTGTAGAGGAAAGTGAGCCATCGGCACCGTTGTGTGTAGAAGAGGGTAGGTTAGTATTGGTGTCATTGACGGTTGATTGGGAACAGAAGTATTTATTAAATAAATTTGATTTGCCTTTGTCATCGGTCACAGGGAGGGAGTCTAAATTGTCAACTATCAATGGAGGATATGTACTCTTGCATGTTTTAGAGTCGGTGATTTTTTGCAGCGTACACCACCATTGTTTTGGAGATAGATTGTCTGAACTAAGCTGTTCTGATACTTTATGGTAGTAATTATATCTCACATTTCGGACTTTGCTTATGCTTTAATTTCTATCTTTTCTGTAATTTTCCCAGTCAGTTGGGGGGAATCAGTACGTTTAGAAATTCTGTGCAGTCGTTTTCGCTTTCTTATAATCGAACGTAGAGCATTGTGCATCCATGGAGGATCCTTCCGTCGATATGTAATTATTTTGTTGGCAATGCTATTTTCTGCCACACTGATTATAGTGTTTGTTACGTTCTTGCAGGCTTCGTTGATATCTCCACTTATAAGTTTGTCCCACTGTTTGTTGCATAGACTAGATTGATAAGTTAGGAAATTTGTGTTGGCAAAAAGCTAGACTTTGCGTATAAAAGACTTTTCTACTAGTTTTGGAAAATTTAGCACACAAAAGATAGGACAGTGGAATCTTGTACTACTATGAAGAATATTTTCACCGACTCCCGCAATTTCTATAAGGTCCAAATTGTTCACTATAAGTAGGTCAAGTAAGGTATCAGTAGATTCGGTGAAGTATGTGCTGTTGGTAATGAGTTGGTGCATTCCTTGACTTTCAATAATTTCTAGTATTTTGGAATTGCTATGCTCGTGCAAATTGTCATTAAAGTCGCCAGTGGCTAGTATTTTTGAAATACCAGTGTCCTTGGCCTTTTCGATGGAAAAAGCTATAAGGTCCCATTTTCCACTGTCAGAGTTAGGTGGACGATAAAATGTGCCTATATGAGCTTTGGAGCTGTGGAATTCACATTCTGTCCATATACCTTCAATTTCATCGAGATCAAGGTCAGGTCGTCTTCTATAAGGAATATGATTTTTCAGATATATCATTACACCCCCATATTTATTTGTTTTTCGGTCCTTTCGAAAAGGTTCTTGGTATCCCTCTAACAGTAGAGACTGTGAGTCTATTTTCTCCTCTAACCAAGTTTCGTTCAACGTAATTATATCGAAATCGCTAAGCTCAGACTGGATGATATCTATTTTGTTTATTACACTCTGAATATTTAGGTGCACTATGCTTATTGAATTTTTTTCAAGAGTAGGTTTAGGGAGTTAATGGAGCTGTTCATAGATATATCGGATATATCTGAGTCTGTAGATAAATTGGAGGGCCCAGGATTTAATTCTATGTCCCCGCTCAGTAGTATTACGGCTATAGCCCAATGTACGGTTGTAGATAAGAGAAGAATAATGAAGTGTAAGGTTGTCTGCACAAGACTATTATTTATCTTGTGTTGCTTTTAAAGCGAGTATTGAGAGAAGGGGTCGTTTTCTTGTTCATCCGATGTTGACAAAAAATTACTATTGTTATTTTCTAATGGTAATGTTAACAATATGATTACTAAAAGTGGTACTGATTTGCTACCGTATATATAGATGTGTTTATATACAATGGATGTTCTCCGAATCAACTATTCTTCTGGTTCATAGAAACCTGGGTAAGATACTAGGTGAATTACTTACTAATTACCTTGGTGATATTCCAAGAGTGTTCAGCACGGTGTCCATGTCAGTGAGACTGAGAACTTTGTGTTTGGTATCACTGTAGTCAATTAAGAAAATTTTGCCATCCCAGACAGATGTGGATTTGATTTTACCTTGTTTTACAAGCTGGCGTGCGTCATAGGCGATTTTATTTCTTGTCTTTATCAAATCCTGTTTGACATGTTAAAGTCAAGTATTAACCAAAATACTTTGCCATTTTGGGTGCCAAATATGGAGTTTTCATTTATGCATGCAAGTAATGCCTTGTAAATCTGTGGCGAAAAAAGAGGTTGTCCCCTTTAAATCCGCCACTGGGATGAGACCGCAAGTGTCCCCGGCTATGGTGATGTTTCCATAGAAGTGAAAAATTTTCGACCGGGATTTTAAACAATATACAACGACCCAAACAAAGATAGGGGCTTGGTCGAACATTTAATGAATTCAGCAATGTATCTATGAGATTTTGCCTGAAGTTTTGGAATCCAATATACCGGTTGCATGGTAACTCATTTATTCGTCCCATGGACTGGGGTATCAAATGTATGTAAAACTGAATTGTGTCTTTTGATTGTTTGATGCCCGGGTTGAAAATGGAGACATCACCGGGCTGTACTCAGTCCTTATGGCCTTTGAGCAGAGAGGGATCTTCATCGTGACTCGGAGCCTCGGTTTTTGCGGTCTCATCCTAAGGACCGCCAAATTTAGTCGCTCTTACGACAAACAAAGGTTTCTGAGGACCTATTCTAACCCGGATCCCCACGGGACTCTTGAAAGGGAACAAATGTGGTTAACAAATGTTGAATATACAGTTGTGATAGTAAACCTTACAAACAATGACAATATTGTTACAAGCTTATCAAATATTAGAAGCTTTGTCAGCTGAACCAGTAATGATATCTCCAAATGGAGTATAGTTGAAATTAGAAGAACAAAACTTTGTAGGTGGATTTTGTATGAGATAGTCTGTATCTATTTCTAGGATCTAAAGGGGTTTTTTTTTGGGGGGGGGGGGTAATTAAAAAGTTTCAATTAAAGAAACAAAAAGTTTCAATTAAAAATGCATTAGTAGAAGTATATTTGTAAAAAATACAAAAAAGGAAGTAGACTTAAATTTGCTAACAAAGGAATATATGCTGTTAACATAAGCAACATTTTTCATCATAAAAAAGTTCAGTCTTTTATTTCATCATACTTCACATCATACTTCGAGTTCATGTTTACACCCTTTATTTGCTACAAAGGAACTGACGGTGTGATTCGGAAGGATTACCAACCGTAACCCGCGGTGGTTAAAGAGTCTGCGATGGGCAACAATTCAGTCTATATTCTGGTGTTGAAAAATCTAAGTATGGACTAGCTTTGGCTTCCTCAAATAACGTACTCAAACTAGAATAACGGTTTGTACGAATGTGATGCAGACTACTTGTCTGTCAACGTAAGGTAAATCGATAACACATCGTGTAGTTTTATGTGAACGATGTCCA
Source organism: Ostrea denselamellosa (assembly GCA_024699665.1). Classification (NCBI taxonomy): domain Eukaryota; kingdom Metazoa; phylum Mollusca; class Bivalvia; order Ostreida; family Ostreidae; genus Ostrea; species Ostrea denselamellosa. The sequence continues at coordinate 351,047 of JAMZEH010000055.1, read as the reverse complement.
TGACTACGTATACATCTTTGTGTATTGAGGAAAAAGTCCATCATTCATATTCACGTTATTTCCATCTTCACAAATGAGATTTCCCACTAGTTTGTCGTTGCACCCATATGGAAACACAGTGTCTAACGTCTGCTCTTTATCCAGTCATCTTCTTGTCGCCTACGAAAGGGGGTACTTAAAGTTGGACTGTTAGTATGATGATAATTTTTTCGAGATGGAATTTTCATGTTCATTATCTTCAAGGATGGCCAAAAAAAAAATCCGGAAAACTCTCAATGCAAGTGCAGGCTGATCACTATAAGTCAATACGCGGGACCATAATTAATGTGTTTTCATTTTTAGAAATTCAGGGATTCCTTGAAATCACCAGCGACATTTCAGAACCTTTCATCCATCTTCGTTATAATTGTATATAAGGAACTACCTTAACCTGCAATCTGACGCTTCAATACAGATAAAATATGCGTTTGTAGATTCTGAATAACAACCATTGTCTGTATGTTATGACCATTACGTGTTGGAAACAACATCAGTGTCTATTGAAAATGCCCTAAAACCCAACCCCACACATTCTGACTCGCGCTAATACCAACTTGACCTTTGGTATATTGACCTAGATGACCAGGGATCTTTTGTAGATTTAAGACCATCACACCTCTTTACATGATGAAAAGACATCTTGCAAACTATTTATTTTAAGATGACGTTGTATTCTGATGAGGTTGCCTTGCATTACCTAGCGTAATCGTTGACGATTGAGATACATATTACGTGATGAAAACTGGAAGTGAAATGCCAAAAAAAAAACCCACCAAAAAACAAAAAACAAAAAAAACAAAAACAAACAAACAAAAAACAACAACAAACAAACAAAAACAAAATAAAAAAAAAAACCAAAAAAAAACAAAAACAAAAAAACAAAAAAAACCAAAAAAACACTCCGGTTTATGATAAGCATATTTATGAATGAGTTTCTGTAAGGATAGAAAATATATTGATAATAAGAGAAAATGTGCATTCAGGGATGATTTTTCATGTTGGATTATAAAATGTACCTTACTTAAAATGAAAGCGCAACGAATACCTTTGCTATACCTGGTCAATTTTAAGAAAAATTAATTACATTTGAGACAGACATAATAAATCAAATAATATATGATATTCTGTAATTTCTAAATTTCTCTTGTGTCATTTCATTCAATGTTTCAATAATTAATTTAATGGAGCTTTCAAGTGGAAAGAGAAATAAATTTTTCCATTATCAGTGCCCGAGGAATATTTAATACTATAGCGAAAATTTGGGTGAAATCATGTGATTTCAGGTGAAAAAGCAAATCACTTGAAACCCAGAAACCATTTTCCTATAACAATGTCCAGTTTCCGTGAACTCTGGACTCTAAAATGGAAAGAGGGTCATCCTCTGGCGATGATATGGCGAGTCTGTGTGTAAATTGCATGTATGGTGACATCAGGTCAAGATCTTGCGTGATGACATTAAACTGAAAACGTGTGAATTTTGATATTATATGTTCTACAGACAAAATTATTGGGATAAGGTACCTATCATTATTATCATGTTGCGTATAGGCCCATTTTAGCCTTGCATCTAAAAACATGTAGGCCCATTCTACCCTAGCATCTTAAAACATTCATCGCAGGTTACTTTCTTCGCCTGTGATTTAAAGATCCTCGTAGACACAAGTTTAAGGACAGCGGATATTATAATTGCGCGCGCGCGTGTGTGTGTGTGAAAACCTTTCACAAATTTTCTTCATGAAGCTGTACCTTTTGTATTCTATTCTGAACCATCGTTGGATCTTCATTTAAAAACATGTACAATGATTAATCATATCAATAAATCTTATAAGAATAGCTTGGCAAACACAGACCTCTGGAAACACCAGAGGTGAACTCAGGAGAAATAAACATTTTCTGTTAACCGGATACACCGTAACACACTTGATCTTGATCAAATTAGTATGTAAAAAACGGCAAAACAATTGGTATGAAACACATCAGACAACATTCTACATAATGACAGGTAGATCATTATCACGACCATAGGATTTTCGAATGCTAATGTTTTTAAACGAGACTGTTGAAACCCCATTAACATCAACTTATTTGTCAGTAGCCTGCCTCGATGTAGAAATTGATCATATGCAGAATATGCTCTCACGTATCGGATAAATGGCGACATAAACACCATAATAATACAGGTGATGATGAAATATTTTACATGAACATGGAAAGTTGACGATGGAAAAACTTATTTTATCCCGTTTGTGTCAAATTTGTTAGTTTATATATATTTTGAAACTCAATGGATGATCAAAATTAAACACCAACCCCCACCCCCTCAAAAACCCTATAGATTTTCATGAAATTAATGTATTTCCGGTATTTCTGTTTGCATGTGCTGTATAAAAAAACTAGTTACGGCACACTTTCCTCCCTCCAGATTATTTGCGTATCCACTGACCTTAGTCGCATATGTATTACCTAACATTAAAATAATTGTTTCCCTTCTGTAAATGAAAATGGAAAATTGTAATTCATAGTCTGATATAATATCACGAATCACTTTGTCTACGCATACAATCAAGTAAACTTCTATTCACACACTTCGCAAGCTTTATCAAATATTCATAGAAGTTATTACACACACTATTTAACTGATGATTTCTGAATGTACATAAAATTCCCAGACGGCACGGAGACCTAATTATAACTGTCTTAACGTGGTCTGCTAATTGCGATGGTTGCAATTCCTATAACTGTGTTTCTGAATATCGAAAAACGAAAATAGTTTACTAATGAGCTTGGAAGATTTCGTAACACAAAATTCCATATAAATTCTTAGTATGATGTCCACGATATTTTGAAAAACGCACATTTGTTTTTTGTGTTGTTTTAAGCGAAGTTGGTGATCTGGCTCTTTTTCGAACACCACTGAGACATTTCACCTCCCACGGTGATCTTGACACGGAACCGACAATTAAAAAATTAAAAATCTGCTTCATATAAATATCCTGTACATATTGACTTTCAAAAATTTCTTTATTAAACTAGTTTTGAAGCATCTCTCTCTCTCTCTCTCTCTCTCTCTCTCTCTCTCTCTCTCTCTCTCTCTCTCTACATATGCTTTAATGTTTTCATTTCTGGGGAATTGATGTGAATGCATTTTTAAAAGTATTTCCAAAATTAATGAAATACGTACTTAATTGAGGATGAAGTTATCGTTGATATTATGTCTTTCTGTGTGTTATATAACCTCTATAAGTAAATCAAGGGTATTAACGCATAAAATGTAATAAATAGTAGAACTGTCAATTTTTACTGCGTTTGTTTCAATTCCAGTTTCTTTATATCTATTTATTCATTCTTTTGTGGATTCAAGACTATTTTGTAGATTCCAGTATAACTAGTAACCTATTCAAGTGGTCTTTAAGTGATGAGAAGAATATAAGTAATTAAATACCTTTCTTTAGTTTGTTAAACTGAATAAAAAGATAACAAATATTGCATAAGAAATTTGTAATATTTCCAACATTTATCCCTCGTTTAACAAACCAAGGAATGAATCGCAATGTAAGGAAATCGGGCTTGGTAAAGTAAACGCGCGCGCGTGTGTATTTTAACACCCCACTTTATATTTTGTGACATCCGTTATAGGCTAATGAACGCTTCTGCAAGGAAGAAAACGCACGATGCATTTATTATTTTTGAAGGACGGAACAGTAGAAATTTACCATATGACCTTACGAGGACAGTATTTTCCCGCGAAATGTCACGAAAAGATCCGAAAGCAAATGCTTTGTATTTCTCTTAAAATTCAGTCAATGCGAATGACGAATTTTCCGTAAACTGCCAAGAACAGCAATTTTCACGCGCATCGTCAATGAGTCGAGGCTAACACACATGCATTATGTATAGCCGTGCTGATCAGTTAAGAAATTATTTTTAGTCGACCCAGAGGATCTTATAGCGATCAATCTATCAATCAATCAATCAATCAATTTATTCACTCAAACCACAATATATAAGTGGTACGTGAGGTACAATACAGAAGTAATACTTATAAATAACAGTCATCGACAGAGAGGTGTATGTGTATGCAAGTAAAATTAATAATAATAAATCTATCTATCTATCTATATATATATATATGTGTGTGTGTGTGTGTGTGTGTGTGTGTGTGTGTGTGTGTGTGTGTGTGTGTGTGCGCGCGCGCGCACATAACAGACAGTTTCGTACATTTTTGAAATAAAATTACACAATATTTTCAGGGTTTTTTTTGGCATTACTGGTCGACATAATTTCATTAAATTTCACAATATTTGGTCTTGTACAATATTTGCGTTGAAAATAATCTTTTCTTATAGTAGATAAAGCACTGCAGTCTAAAAGATAATGATATTCATCTGCGATTTTGGCTTCATTATATAGTACACACAATCGTTCATTATATGGTACATTAAACCATTGGCCAGTCTCAACTGGGAGGTGATGGTTAGTAGAGCGAAATTTCAAAAAGATGCTCCATAATTTCACTGGTAGACATTCAAGATAAGTTTCCAGACCAAATTTTGTTTTCAAAATTCTGTAAATTGTACTTTTGGAAGAATTGAAAATATCAACTGACCATGTCTAGATAAATTGATCCCATATAAATATACACATGCGACCTTTTTTTGCGACTTAGAACCTCATAAATCCGTCAAAAATTAAGAATTAGCAGGAGGTCCTCACAACACCTCTGCTGTCGACACAGGTCAACATCTGGGTCAAGCGATCGATCGGGCAAATAGCCAGCTGTTGTATTGCGAATGAAGTTGGAATCTGAAGACTAATTACTAATTTGGTCTTTAAAGCATTATAAGTATTTATAAGCTTTATCAATGATGTTATCATGTAAAACAAATAAAGGTTAGTATAAAGGAGTCGGGAGTTGAGAAATTGAAACTACCACAATTTTATCGATAAACTCTAAAGACGCAGGTATTAACCCTGTAAAGTAGCCAGATTCAGATTGAGATTGTTTTTATTTCCTTAAGCTGTACAGCTCATCAGATACTATTCACTATAAATTGGCGTCTTTCTCAGAATTTCGATAAGCCTCGCTTTGAGTTCAGAAAAAAATAATAAAGGGTAAAGACGTTGTTGGGGAATGTACACAAACGTTTTTGTGTGTTTGTGTATTCTAGTTACCTTTTAAAAACTTTGGGAATATATATGTAATGTACTGTTAATTTTGTTTACTAGTTTTTAAACCCCGCTTGCGCGGGAACATGATGACATATTTGAAAATCTACGAATGATACCAGGGTCTTAGCTAGGGTGAACAACCTCTGGAAAGGGAAAGAAGTATGCTTGAACATCCCAACCCCCAGATTCCTACACTCTTCTTTAGACAGGAAAGATTTTTTTGTGGAATTCTGTCTCTCAGTTTGCCTGTCCGTGGGTAGACAATTTGGAGTTCTTTTCTTATGCTTTGAAATTTAGTTTTGATACTTGGTATGCTGCTTCATAAAGAGTTAAATTTGAAGGTTTTCTATCTTTTATCAACAGAGCATGGCCTTTAAAACAATTATTTTCCTGTTTACTTCCTCAAGTTCACACGTGTTTTAGAAGCAAAGTACAAACATGAAATAATGTTCATTTAATTAATAAATAGCATTTACTCAGTCTGGCATTTAGATCTTGATAACGTCTCTCTGTGTATATGTATTTCTGATGTACCATCCCCTGCAAGATTGTAATCAAAGGATTTTATAGTACAATGGTCATGCCCGTAAGCTTGTACGGCTAGTGGAATTGTTAGAACAGTTTCTAATGGGTGTGAATCGCACAATAGGATTTTATACATTTTTGAGAGAAAGTATCAAAAACTTGAAAAGATTTCAGTAATATTATTTCACACAGACTAGGCATCGTAATTTAACATTGTTTTGTTTTTGTAATAAATGTGCAAAGTCCTTTAAACAAAGGCAAGGAAGTTTAAATCACTTTAAAATCGGATGTCAAGAGTGAGTGCATTTATTTTACGCCGCATGGTCAATATTCTGTAAGAATCGATTTAATTTTCGAGGAATTTGAAAGTTTTGAAAGCTACCTACACGTGACAGTTAGGTTTTTGAACATGGGAAGAAAGTGAATACAACAAATGAAATGAGAGCCTATATTAAAGCACGTGAAAAACTTCATAAAGCGGCAATATAAAAATAGACATTCGAAGAGATTTGTAACATATATGGAGACCAAAACCTGTCATATAGTTATATTTCTGGGTGGTTATCAAACTTTTAAAAAGAACAAAATTGATGCAAATGATAACGCTAGACTGAACGACCAAAATCAGCTAATATTATCAAAATAGTTGCAAAAGTGTTGCTGATAAAACATGGAAAGCGTCTTGTAATTGTGAAGTGATGTCAAAGCACAGAGACAATTTTATTCGCAATCTTTGATAGTGGAATAATCCTTCAATCTCCAATTCCAAAGAACAAAAATATAACCGAGGAGGTATATAAATGCTACATTCCCAAGATTATCAATAGTACGAAATTCGACAGATAAAATCCGGAGTGAGTGATCGTTATGTGCCGCATGATACATGTAATGTTTCAGCTCACAAGTTCAAATTAATAATTGAATTTCTCCTAACACAAAATGTTGTTTTACCTCATCCCCACAAACTCCAGACCTTTCCTCTAGTGTTGTTTTTTTTCATCCCAAAACTGAAAAGACACTTAGCTGATCGTCTCTACATTCCCAGAGTATCAGTAGAGGCAGCCATCTTCCAGTAGAAGAGTGTGTTGGAAGTTGGATTTTACGTTTAAAAAGTGTATATATGTCAAACGAAAATGCTTTGAGGGAATGTAATAAACAAAGTGAATCGGTGAGAGTCGGTCGTATTATCATGACTGAAGTGAGAACTTTCTGAATGACCCTCGTATTAGTATCGTTGGTCATACCTTTGTTTTTCCTTCTCAGAGATTTGCATGATCTGTTTCTTTGCACTTTCGTATGTAAAAGATAGACATTGCATATATCCTACGTATCACCACTTGACTACGCCACTGGGTTCGATTTTAAATCATGTACATATGGCTTGTTCTGTTGCATTACAATAAAATTTGTTAAAAGCACCACTAATGACAGTAACTGACTTAAGAAATCAGATTCATTCGACGTTTTGAGTGATGTACAGGCTTAATGAAGGAACAAGAAGAACACTCATTCTGCAAAATACACTGAAAATTACGGCAATATATTCAGTAATGTAGTAATAATCAAAGAAAGAACTGATATCCAAATACAGTTAAACTTCGGTATCTCGAACACCGATATCTCGAATACCATGAATATGTCGAAGTGATTTGGAAGTCACAACTACTTATTCTTTAAGTATTTTATCCTTGATATCTCAAACACTTGGATATCTCGAATTTTTTTTCGGCCCCATCGAGTTCGAGATAACGAGGTCGGACTGTAAATAATGATAAATAATGCTATTTTACAGTATTCTTTCAGATTTTTTCCGATATCAAAGAATAGTAGCAAATTTCAGTTGTAAGATGGTTTTGTTAAATATGAAAATGAAGATAGATTTCATTGTAACAAAGAACTGTGTAACTTAAACAAAATCATTAGTTTCTCAAATTATAACGTGGGGAACATATACACCAAGTTTGAGGAGCGTAGCCTTATTCACTGCTTTTTTTTCTTCTTGATTACAAATAAAATATGACCTTAAGAAATAACGATGAGGAACATGTGTACCGATTTTGATTATCCTAGCCTTATTAGTATAATTTCTATCCTTCACACAGGGTGCTTGGAGAAGGAACAGTCACCTCAATTCTTAAGTTAAACGTTTGAGGTTTAATGTGGCCCGGGAACAAGGAGCAAGTGCTTTACAACCAACCGCGACCATCGATTCACTAGTCCAAAGGCCCAGTAGACCGAAGGTTCACTAGACCGTAGGCTTTTATTATCCGAATGCGAAGGAGGGTTCTGTGATTTAGCGACGGATACATTTCTACATGTAGAAATTTGCTAAATATGGTAATGAATAACTTTTTAAGTTCAATAACTTCATACATCACAGTACTTTGAAGTTGATTTATTTAAAAAGATGCTAGAGTTCCTTATTGACAATATCTACGTGTCTTTGGTGGTCAAGTCTTCCAACTCTGTTGGAATTCACATCGGACGAATTGTGCTGTTATTGGCCGACAAGTTTTATATTAATGTACTCAAAAACTCCTGCTTGAGAAAAAAAAATGTTTCTTTGGCCTTCGACACAAACATTAACAATGTTTATTTTCATTCATACTAACATGGTTCATTTAAACATTCTTTAAATTTTCACATCACACTTCACCTTTACTATAGTACAATTATACATGTACTTTAGTGTATACGTACAAGTATTAAACACGTAATACAGTATTGAATTAATGCGCAGATTTCACTTTATTTCCGTCCATTTAATTTCCCAGATCATTTCAAGGTTGAATAGTTCGTTAAGTGATATTTTTATAAATATACCGACCTGAATTACCAAACTTAGTTCTAATTAAGAATTTTCAATACGCGTTGCATTGGAACAATACAATTCACATTCACAGTAAGCAAGGCTTCCCGACTCAATGACTTCGCGAGCTACAGGCAATAACTAGTTAATGAGATCCGTTGAGGGAAGGCCGCAGCAAATATTTTTCAATAAAAAAAATAATCTGTTGATATCTTCGTATTAAGTTACATTATCTCATATGAGGTAAGGGGCCTCCTTGACCGAGTGGTTAGAGCAGCACGCTCAAAATCATAAGGTATCTCATCTCTGCTCAGCGCAGGTTCGATTCTCGTTCACGCCGATATATGTCAGAAAGTTTGCCAGTTTACTTTCGGAAGGTCTGTGGTCTCTTCCCGGGTACATTGTATCTGGGTTCTCTCCTCTACCAATAAAAACTGGACGTCACCAGATAACTGAAAAATTGTTGAGTGTGGCGGAAAATAACACAAATAACCAATCAATCATTCATATTAGGTACATTTCTTTTTATAATCAAACGTGACGGGAAACAACACAAATAATCAATCAATCATATGAGGTACATTTCTTTTTATGATTTAACATGAATTACTAGTTACCGTGTAGAATAACTTTGTACAATGGGTCCCTTAATAAGTCGGAACCTTCCGCTACACGAATCACATGCTAAGTTAACTACATAAAATATCAAATTTTATACATTTTCTTATTATTAATAGCGTTTTCAATATATCAATTATTAGAGGAAGTGAACGTGAAAATGTGACCAAGGGTTTTAATTTGTCATTTTGTTGCATGTAATGAATTCTGAAAATCATTAAGATGAAGCTTTCTTCTGTTATAAAACTACTCCCAATGATTCGCTGCCAAAGACAAATTTCCCTCCCGTGTAATTAATATCCTGTCAATTTTTATGAATATTTTAACTTATGATAGTCGTAATATTTCTCATAAATATAGATCTACCATGCTTACTTCCCTGTCAACATTCCCCAGAAAATGCTTTAGTTGTTTTATAAGGTATAGTTATACATGATATGTTTGAAGTGGCAATAAATAGCACTCTTCTACCTCGTATATAAGGTTTTATATCATATCTAATCGATGTTTTAATATGCAACACGTCTGCATAGCAACTCTAGTGACGTATTTGTTGTTTACTCAAATTCACCTCAAAACACCGATTGTTTCCTTTCCTTTGAAATGTATATGGAATAATCATTTGTTACTGCATATTATACATTTAGAAGAATTAATACGTACACAACACGGCCTACAGCAGGACTGGTGTTATTAAGGAGAAGATTCAAGAAACTGGAGAATATAACGGACTTTGACTTCATATTTATACGGAAGCTGTTTGTGAATGTTGAACCTTTGTCGTGAAAATCGAATAAGGCTGTCTACAAGTTACGACAATCCTGTGTAGAAAGTTTGACGTCTGTAAATCAATGCATTCTAATGTTGAGGACTGACCAACAATTGGCCTATCAACAAACCTATATTTCCCCTTGTATGAAGGAGATGGGTGGGATATGAAAACTTCTCATGACAAGAACCAGATGTCTAAAACCTGTCTAAAATACATTTTATTCACCCACCCTCTCAGTCTTGTGGTCCTTTAATTTCAAATTACACCATCATGATTTCAGTAGTTTGTCGTAGTTTATCGTGAACCCAGATCTGCATATCATGTTATCTGGATGTAAATATAAAACTCTAAGGATTATGTGATGAAACTAATATGTAATTTTCATTAGATCGCGGTGTACATGTATTGCGCATGCAAGCGGTGGCTCAGTGGTTATAGCATTTACGTTGTGAATGGGAGGTCAAAGGTTCAAGTGGGTGTCGAACTTGAGACACGAAACAAGCTAATTCAGTGAATTATATCCCCCGCTAAAAAAAACGTGATTAAGTGGGTGGAATACCTAAAAAAAAATTACAGATGTAGAGATAACAACTACATGTGATGACCCCCTACAAATTCGAAAAAGTACATATATCCTCTCTTCAAAACAGACACAAGAGGCCCACAGGCCTTATCGATCACCTGAGTGTTAGTTAAAAGTATCAGTCATCCTATGTGCTACAAAATCTAGGAAAAAATTCCTGTTGTGAATATCTAAGTCAAACTTTAATATTCAGCAAAAATGCATATATAATGCAAGATGTGTTATTAGAGACTTACATGCCATTACAAGTGTCTATACTGACGAAAGGCTTTATATAATATGATATATGTAACATTAACGCGAAAGGACTAGTTTTGAATTGTGCTAGGGGTTGCAAAATTCATAATTTTCGTACATACTTTCTGCTTTTCGTAAATATGCATTTAGTATTTTACCACAGTAGTAAACTTCAAGAAGTCTTTCAAATGATAAAGGCTATATAATCACTATGATAATTTTGGCTCCAACTTGGAACCAATCCCTTACTCCGTAGGATCATGAAATTTACATTTTTGGTAAAGGACCACTTACTCCCTCTAAATATCTATTTAATTTCAATTTAGCACCAAAGAAGATATTATTTAAATGTTTTAGACATATACGCTATATATATCAAGTTTGGCTCCGCCTTGAGTCCAAACGTCTACCTCAAGGATCATGAAATTTAGAATTTTGGTAGAGGACTTGCTGTTCCATATCATTATGCGTTTAATTTTTCTTACACATGAGCGGTTCTATAGAAAAATATTTTTAAAAATTTGTCACTTTTTGGCAATTATTCCCCCGCCTCTAAAGCCCCAGGGGTGTAAGAGTCATGAAGTTTACAATTTATGTCAGCCTTGTTCCAAAGCTGCTTCGTGCCAAATTTGGAAAGAATTAGAATGACGGTTATCAAGAAAAAGTTAAAAATGTTCAATTGTTAACATACGACGGATGACGACGGACGCAGACCATTTGCAATAGTTTACTCAGGTATCTTAAAAGTCGTAGCAGTTGAATTAATTCCGGAAAATGGGTTTCCACTACACAACGGTTTTGATATGTACAATAAAAGTAACCTGAACCCACGTGGTCCACGGTTTTGTTCATATATTCTCATTTGATTTTATCATCATCGTTGCACATTTTTTGTTATCGTTTAGACTTTACTGTTTCACCGGCGCAGTGATAGCAATGCCAGATTACGATTTAGAAATATTATTTTTGGCTGTTTTACAATTGTATCATTCAGTTTTATCATTAAGTAAGAATCGCCAATATACCCCAAAATAAATGTTTTATCAGACGTCTTTCTAGGGTGACATCTCTTGACCAATAAAACAACATTGTCACTTATTAGTCACCAAAAAAAAAAATTATCTCAACCTTGAAACTGGAAATATATTTGATTTCTGAAAATTGTCTATTTGTACTATCTTTTAAAAATTATTCCAAAAGCACTTGCCATTCATTGTTTTATTGTACAGAATAATCCTTGAAGTTACAAGTGTGGCCCATTTTCAATGTAAAAGATGAAGAAAACATACATTAGTTTTGAAATAGTTAATACATGAATAAACAAATTACTGAGACGTCATTTATATTTTATTTGTAACAAATAAATTCCAATTAATGTTTAGTAAATGGAGTTAGAATGTAAATTCAACAAATCAACACGCAATAGTACTGATGTTTGATGTCGGGATATGACAAAATATCCAAGGATTTTCTGCTTGATAAGGTAGAACAAAGTCAATTTCAAAGAAAACTTCAAACTTAAAGAATAGCAATCATAAATGAATATAAAACCATTCTTCCTGAATTATAAATGAAAATAAAAGCATTTCTCCTGATGAAAGGAAAGATAGATGTTGAAAGTGAAATAGTGATTCAGAATGTGAACAGAATGAGGAGATGTACAGCATACTTGAAAAATACATGATATTGGAAATTGAATCTGATTTAATTTTTATTCGTTGTTTTTTTTTTTCTTTGTAATCTTACTTAAAATTCCATAACACTGTTTGTGCTGATATAACAGCTTACAAGGTTCCCAGTGTATCTGACAGAGTAAAAAAGTTTTCAGGAATCTGATCTAGAGTGTTTATAAAGGCACTAGGGTGAATTGGACCACAAATTTTACCAGTACCTAACGTCAATTATCGCGACTTTTAATAAAAGATTGTAAATAGAAAAAATAATTCCCAGGCTGATTTAATTTACAACTTAAAAAAGAGGGCAACTTCCGGTTTGCTGGTTGTAATTAACTCTTTCATAATTTCGTAAATAAAAATTACTGAATTAACTACATTGTCAGATTGATTACAACATCAACTTTATTAATATTCTTTTAACAACATAAACTTTTGCTCTCATTTAGTCACCGGTTACACATTTTGTAAGGAAGGGGGGGGGGGGGGGGGGGGGTTGAAAGTACAAATTTAATATCCAACATGAATTTGAACTTTTACTTCTCTCAAACTCATTAGAGGTCTTTCTTATGTTTTAAAGGTTCATCAACTTGAGTTTCACCGCACAAGCTTGGACAAAACTAAATCATCTGGAAACCATTTTATGTAATATATGAATTTCCCCTTCTTTGTTTTTGTTTTTATCTTAGAATCAATAGGGAGAGTCTTCAAGTCATAAAGAGGTATTGCTTGAAAATTATAGCAAAAGCTTAAGGACTTTCAGAGACGGGAAACGAAAGTGTTATGGATGGACAGAATGAAGGATAGACTGAGATAGACATACGGACAATCATATTTAATTTAAAAGCGAAAAAAGCTAGCGACAGCTTCTTCGCCAAACACGTTGCATTAAAAGTGAGAATCGCGGGTCTATCGTTGCAGACATTAAAAACCGATGCCCCTGTCGGAAAAGGTGTTGGTACATTAAAGAGTCCTCGCTGCTACGGCTACAGAGCGTAATGCAAATTTGTGGTACTTCACCTACAGCTGGTAATATCTCAATATTGAAAGTCTGAACGGAACGTAAAACAGACAAGAACCTCGCAAGGTGGGGCATCCCCTCGTGATGAATGCTAATACGTCCTGTAGTGACCTTGACCTTTGGACCTAAAATCAATAGGTTTATTGGTTGTATATTGTTTAACGTCACACCTGCTGTGACATGGGGCCTCGGATTTTGCGGCCTCATCCGAAGTCGACTCTTATGACAAGCAAGGGGTACTGAGAACCTATTCTAACCAATATCTCCATCGGATTAAGAATCTATATATAAAATATGAAAGTTTTACTTTAAATAGTTCAGGAGATATTGTCTCGGTTAACTTTTCTTGAAAGTAATCAAAATCCAAGATCAAGGTTACAAGGAATGCATACATGAAATATGAAAGATATATCACTCACCATTCAAATGTTAAAGTTTCTGTTAAGATTTTTATTCACGCCTATCAATTAATTTTTGGAAAGCATTTAAATGATTAAACCTAGTACTTAATTATTGTATTTTTTATATTATTATTAAACTAGTATATTTCTTTACCGAGTAATGACGTAGCATTTTGACGTTCTTGAAAAAGTTTTGGTTGCGACATTTTGAAATCATTCAACGATCAATGACATTGGACTGATATTACTTTGATTTAGATAAAACAGCGATTTTAGTGAACAAAGAGTTTGGTATTGGAGTTACAATATTTTTAAAAAGTCATCTTTTATGTGTTTTCTTGGATGTTGGAGGGGAAGAATGGGACTTCCAGATATATTGATTGATTGTTTATTTGTTTATTGTTTTACACCCCACTCAACAATTTTTCAGTTATCTGGTGGCGTTCAGCTTTTATAGGTGGAGGAGAGAACCTAGATACAATGTAACTGGGAAGAGACCACCGACCTTCCAAAAGTAAACTGACAAAATTTTTCACATATATCGGCGCGAGCGAGAATAGAATCCGCACCGACTAGAGGTGAGAGGACTTGTGATTTTGAGTGCAATACTCTTACCACTCGGCCACGGAGGCCCCTTCTTCTAGATATAACAACATGGCTTGGCCTGATACTGTATGTTCATATTCGTTACGTCTAGCATGGCTTTAGTTATTGTTTATACTTTACTTCAATGAAAATTTTTTGAAAACATAAAAAAAAATATTTTATGGGGTTTTTTATTTGATAAACAGGAAAGCAAACTATGGAATATTGAAGCGAGGATGATCGCAAAAGTAGTTCAGATCGGAAGTGCGTTATACAACGGGCGTTTGACAAAGTTATGGTATATCACACTAGCGATATACACCACACGAATGAGATAAACTATTTTATCATTCATCAACAGCAGATATATTATGAAATAAATTGTGATTTTATTAATTTCTATTCATTATACCCGTAAAACAATGAAATGAATTATAATCTAAAACGAAAAACATATTTATATCTATTACTTGAGTGTCTTTAAAGTTTGTTATTGTTGGTGTTCATATTTCATGAAATTGAAGTAAGACCAAACCTTTGGTCAAACTCCAAACCCGTTATAATGAATCCATCTACCTATTTATCTACCTTTCGTTTTTTCTTCAAGGCCTAGCGGATTATAACAGGCCGCGCAAGAGCGCGGTCTGTTCCGAAACGGGTTTTCAAAATGCACATACTTTCTGTGGGATTAATGTATTTTTCATGATTTCCCCCCAAATTAATGTAATATAACTACAAAGTCAGGGATTGAAGTTATTGTTAATATTAGCGTTTGAGTTGAATAATCTCTAGATATAAGTCATGCGTACTTAAAGTTAACTTTAAAATGTAATAAACATTATATAGTTGTCAATTTGCACTGCGTTGTTTCGGGTTCAATTTCATTTATATAAAATACCAAAAAGGTATGCAGTGTTTTGTGGATTCAAGACAATTTTTGCAGATTCACACAACTGTTAATATATTCAAGTGGTTTTGAGAGGATAAGGGAGGTTTAGTCCAGACAAGTATATGCATGAAACTCCTTTTAAAGTCTTTCTCCGTAAAGTTGTTTCTACCAATGAATTTTGCTTACCATAGCAATTAATTAAAGTACGAGTTCAGTATGAACTCTTCACCCTGAAGGGATAGATGTACGTACAAAATATATGTCAGTGTAGTCCGATGTAAACAAAAATAATTAATAATAATAATAATGATAATAATAATATAACTTCTTTCGTATCTTCTGCGGCCTGATACCTTTGATGTTTGCGTCAAGTTGATTTCTTGTACGTTACTGAAAATGTTACTGAAAATGTGTAAACATGTAGATATTACATGTAGTGATCAGATTTAAGTAAATAACATAAATATCATGTTATATTATTTAAAAAATATCTGTCCATTTGAAATTTCTATTTGTTATACATGTGGAACTTGTTGAATAAAAGTCATAGAAGGAAAGATCCCTTTTCTAATTTATCATTACCCAAGCATTTCAAGCATGGAAATTCAGACCATTTTACTATATCTACATTTTCTATGTTTCTGTCTTTATTGTAATGATAGTCACTTCGTCATGAACGCGCTGCAGTTGTAAACAATGTGCGTATGGATACAGAACTACTTGATATATATAGTACGTCTATTTCAAAAGCTTGAAATTCTTACAGAAATGAAAGTAGAATAGAAATATAAAAAATAAATTTCATTTTGAAAATACATCATGATATGAACTGCGATGCTTCACGCCGGCATATTTTCATGAAGTGTTTCATAGAGTATGCCGGCCTTTACACCCCCCCCCCCCCTCCCGGACACACACACAACTAAACAGCTCCTCTAACTAACGCCCTGACAACCAAAAACATATCTACTTTATTCATAAATATCTTAAATACTAAATAGAATACAAAATTTAGAGTAGGTTAAACACGGGTCCCTGGAATCAGGTACGTAGGAGTAGCAAGCATCCCCTGTTAACAGGTCAAAGCCGCCATGAACTGTCGATCTTTAAAGGGGTAATATGTAATCAAAATTAATATGTATAGAACAGCTTAGCACACACGACAGCATTCGACGTATAAGCGACAGGTTGTGTTTGCAAATAAGATTATTACGACGGCCATAGAATTTACGAAATGCTGACTTTAATTAATATCCCTTGAGGGTCCAGGTTAGAATAGATCCTCGCTGCCCTTTGCTTGTCGTAAGAGGTGACTAAATGGGGCGGTCCTTCGGATGATACCGCAAAAGCCGAGGTCCCGTGTCACGGCAGGTGTGGCACGATAAAGGTCCCTCCCAGCGCAAAGGCCCTAAGCGCCGAGCACAGGTCTAAATTTTGCAGCCCTTCACCGGCAATTGTGACACCTCCATATGAGTAAATAATTCTCGAGCAGGACGTTAAACAAGATATAATCAATCAATCAATTAAACTGTTAAATCCCCTTGTAATATCTACTTATTGGTCATTAGCCTGCATTGATATAAAAATTGATCATATGCAGAGCATGCTTTCGTGTATCGAATAAGTTGGAAGACATAAAAACACCATATGCGATTGATAATGAAATATTGCTACATAAATATAAGAAGTTAGTAATGTAGACGGTGAAATCATCCCGTTTAGATTTGAAACTTGTGGAATCACTGAAATGTATCGAATCAATATATAAAGGAAAATTAATATTAAGAGATATATCTAAATATCGAGTTGAAGTCCATAGCAAGAGATTTCAATTGATTTCTTTAATAAATACGGAAACAGTTCAGCTAATAAAGAATAACATTTGAATATAAAAATTATGATATCATTATTGATACAATCTTGGAATTTATAGTGTATGAAAATTATTTTTTTATTTAAAATTCAATTGATCACAAAGGCATGTAAATGTCATACTACTAATAGTTTGCTTGTTAAAATTTGATGTTCAGCTTCCGTTTCCTTAGTTTGCTTTAGAACACTCTGCAGCAGCTCAACCGCGGGTACAGGTAACGTCATATTTGGTTAACAGATAATAGTTGTATGAAAAAAATACTTTGATTTCATTTAATTTATATACTTGTTTATGAATAGATGCTTGAAGACAACATGGGATAATTGATGAACTTTGAAAGTACCTTAAGCTATTTCGTCTGCTTAATCTTTTATTTTGGGTTTGGTGATTGAAGGCCTACTTATTCAAAACAAAAATAAAAAATATTTGCCATAGAGCTGCAATGTTTTAATACTAAATGGGTTTTTTTATCGATCGTAGGAGCGGCGGTCGATCTATTTGCGATTGTATTAGAAAGTGCGTATGGGGAAATGAGAAATGAGAAATTATTGTTTCGGTTAAATAAATCCTTATTCGTTACATGTTTAAAAGTTATGAACTAAAGATTTTTTTTTTAAAATACTTAA
Source organism: Ostrea denselamellosa (assembly GCA_024699665.1). Classification (NCBI taxonomy): domain Eukaryota; kingdom Metazoa; phylum Mollusca; class Bivalvia; order Ostreida; family Ostreidae; genus Ostrea; species Ostrea denselamellosa. Next base: position 333,227 of record JAMZEH010000055.1, on the reverse strand, counting down.
ATGTACATTTTAATTGTTGTTAATATATGTAATACGTTTCATTCTAAACCATTATCAATCAAATTATTGATTTATGATTTTATATAAGGTTTTTGAAAAGAAGTATTCCCCGGAATAGCAGTGTGTAAGAAAAATGAGCAACTAGTATTCAGTTTCTGGGTGAAAGAAATTGTTGCACGTCTCATGTTAATTTCCCTGAAGGTGTTGCTGTAAAGGTCGATAAATTAAGTTATTCAAATATATAATAAAACCAATTGGCACTTATGTCTTAATTCAAAGACTTTTGAAAAATAAGGGTGGTCGTCAGAGGTCGACAATCCAACGCTAAGACCATTTTGTGGCTCTTCAGGCACGACGCCATTCCTTCTGGACAGCAACCAGCCTAAGTAACGACCTCCTGAACGCCTCAGGAGTAAATGTATCCACTCAGACGATACGGAATCGGCTTCACAATGCAGGTCTCAACTGAGAAGGGCATGTGTTCGAGTCTCTCTGACTGCTCGACACCGGAGGGAGCGATTGGATTGGGCTGAAGATCATGTCACTTGGACACAGAACGATTGGGTTCCAGTTCTGTTCACTGATGAGTCCAGGTATTGTTTGAACTTTACAGACAGGAGGCACCGAGTGTGGCGACGACAACATGAACGTTTCCATGATGCCAACATCAGTGAACATGACCGTTATGGTGATGATTCCATCATGGTCTGGGGTGGAATAAGCAGGGATGGGAGAACAGATCTTCATGTCCTGGAGATAGGAACAATGACGGAGGTGCGGTAACGGGATGAGATCCTCGGTGTTTACGCCAGACCCTACGCTGGTGCTGTTGGCCCTGAGTTCATCCTGATGGATGATAACAACCCCGTGGGGATCCGGGTTTTTAGAATAGATCCTCAGTACCCTTTGCTTGTTGTAAGAGGCGACTAAATGGGGCAGTCCTTCGGATGAGACCACAAAAACCGAGGACCCTTGTCACAGCAGGTGTGGCACGTTAAAGATCCCTCCCTGCTCAAAGGCCCTAAGCGCGGAGCGTAGGCCTAGATTTTGCAGCCCTTCACCAGCAATGGTAACGTCTCCATATGAGTGAAAAATTCTTGAGCGGGACGTAAACAATATCAATCAATACAAGGCTCAACATATTAATCAGCCCTTGTAAGGACATACGCGACGATTCTGACATTTTCTCTAAAGTTATTTTTATCTCCTCAATATAAAGGGTTCTTGTGTGATTTCCGAAATGGATTTAAATTTTGTACCGTAGTAATATTATCATATGTTGCAAATCACCTAGCTAGTAATCCAAGGGTCCTGGGTTCGATACCGGATTTCCTTTCCACTGTTATAACTTACTGTAATTAAATGCATAAGAACTGACATTATATATTTATTTTTTACAGGAACTATCAAGATGTGCTAACGCTAAAACAGACATAGTAATATAACCCAAGATTTTTCGTAGAAAACGAGATAGAATGCAAAGGAATTGTCCGTGAAATGTCAAGAAAATTATATATTATTGAGAAACGTCGCATATGTCCTTAACCGCTTCTGTGCAGCATCCTCTTCAAAAAGAAACGTTATTTTACACACACACACACCTTTTATGGTATATGGTGAAGCAGGTCGTTTCCCAATTTACATTAATGTGTACAGTAAAATGATTTCATACTGGACAAAATTGTCAGATTATGACTTTAAAATTGTAAATGTACTTTATAATTTTTTCATATACACAATATCTTAGCGGCACTATAAAAAAAACCTCTGGTTTGAATGTAATCATAAAATTCTAAACATGTATGGACTTTCAAATATATGATTGATTGATTATTTATTGCTTTTCGCCACACTCAACAATTTTTCAGTTATCTGGTGGCGTCCAGTTTTTGTTGGTGGAGGAGAGAACCCAGATACAATGTACCTGGGAAGAGACCACCGACCTTCCGCAAGTAAACTGGCAAACTTGCTCACATAACGCCGCGGCCGAGATTCGAACACGCGCCGACAGAGGTATATATGGTATCAACAAGAGAACGTAAAAGAAAAATGGATAACAAATGCTGTTCAAACATAGTCGAGCGATAAGTATAATTCATCTAAAGGTAAAATATATAAACTTTAGGAGAGACTTTGGACTTGAAAAAAAATTTTAAAAATTGCCTAGAAAATTTAGAACTACTCTTTCGCACTACAAATCACCGCCTTCCTGTAAAGAGTGACAGATGGATTAGTACACCATATGATGAAAGATTTTGGGATTTTTGTGAAGAATCAACAATTGCAGACGAATTCCATTATATGTTAGAATGCAGTGCTTTGTCAAATATTAGAAAAGAGTACCTACAAGGTAGGTACTACATAAGACCCAATGTTATTAAATTTCATGATATTATTTCAATCAGTAAGGTTAAAACACTTTTTAAAAAACCTTTACATGTTTATCTAAAAAATCTATGAGTTGGTCTGTCCTCCTTAACACAATGAAACCTATATATTGTAAATGGTTTTATCACTGCATGTATATTTTGTATTTGTATACACTATGACCTTATCCGTACTCAAATGTATGTTTATCTAAGCCTCATGTATCATATATGATATGGTTTGAGCGAATGTATCATGTATGATATGGTTTGAGCGAATGTATCATGTATGATATGGTTTGAGCGAATGTATCATGTATGATATGGTTTGAGCGAATGTATCATGTATGATATGGTTTGAGCGAATGTATCATGTATGATATGGTTTGAGCGAATGTATCATGTATGATATGGTTTGAGCGAATGTATCATGTATGATATGGTTTGAGCGAATGTATCATGTATGATATGGTTTGAACGAAGAAATGAATTTGAACTTGGAACAGTCACTACATGTACCTGTTTCAACGAATTGGGTCCGTTACAGCAAAAATTGTAATGCTTAATCACACAAAGGCGAAGTGATAAGTAGGGGAAGGTGTAGACTCGTAAATTTATTTCCTCATTATAAAATATAAGAAAAAGGTAGGACTCCTTGATATTACTTATTTTGTATAATTTTCAAAAATAACAAGGCCGATTTAACATATTTAAGCAACATACCTTTTACACAATGACTCGTTGTGACTTGAGGTCACTGGTCAAATGGCAAGTATTTCTCTCCTTTTGGAGGGATTAAATTCTCCTCTTCATAAATTAGCTTGTTCAATTTTCAATTATGATACATTAATTCTTGCTTAAATTGAAATACTGATACCGCTGGGTAGGATTAAGAAAATTGAAAAAAGGAACAGTGCCTAGAATTTCAGCATGGATTAAGAGTGAAGCAGGCCGTAAATAACCAAAGGAAGTGAGGAGGACCTCGTCAGTAAGATTTGTTATTAACCATGAAAACAGCACTGCTGTGTTTGCAACATGATTTCACTGATTTTATACTCAGTTGGCTTTGAACAGCAGTTGCTCATATTTAGTCCATCTTAAATCTTAACATATCAAAATCTCTATCGCACACAGTCAGAATAGAATAATGTTTGTTTTGAATTGTCTCCTATCTCACAAACATAGTATTAATAAATCATTCATTGATCATCATTATATATTTTCAAAGAGAAGAAACATTAAGTTTAAAAAAAAAGAAGCAAGAACATCATCAAACGCAATCATCCTTGAATCATCCCCGTACTCATCAGCCATGCACCAAAGATAAATAGAATATGAATGTTATCTTCAAAGTAGAGAATATTATATATATCTGTTATTTTGCAAATTAACTTGTCAAACGCAAGGCTTCCCGGCCTAACCTTGGCTTTAAGGATACCCATACTATAGTGCACTAGTATGTTCTAGGGTAATAAAAAGATTATTTAAAAAGTTTGAAGAATCTCTATTATGCATTATATTGGTTTGGATAGGAAATGTTATTACCTTATTGGTGATGAAAGGGTTACAAGTTAAGATCTAGACGCTAGTTAATCCAGGTGTCTTTCTTTGATGTTACATTTTTAACTCACCTGAGCTGAAAGCTCAATTGCAAGTGAGCTTTTTCTGATTGCCTGTTTTCCGTCCGTCTGTAAACGTTTAACATTTCTCACTTCTTCAGAACTACTGAGCCAATTTCAACCAAATTTGTCAACAAGCATCCTCTGTTGAAGCTTTCAAAATTGCTAAATTCAGGTTCCACATCCATTTCAAAGGGGAGATAATTAAGAATTAGTAAAACTGGTGTTGGAACATTTGAAAATATTTTCTCAAGATCAACTGGACCAAAATTCAAAAAGCTTCACTGTAAAATGTAGATTCTAAATTTTTCAAACGATGGTATCCAGGGGTCCAAAGTTTCACATAGATTAAATATAAGAGAACATCTTTATAAATCTTCTGATGAAAGATAATAAGTGCCAAAACTTCCAAATTAATATGAAAGGATCCTTATATGATGCAAAATGGTTGCATTTGGGGTTAGGGTCTACAATAGGGATTTTGCATGTAATTACATCTTAGTGCTGAAATAGGGGTTCGAAAATTTCATACATTTTCGGGTGAGTGATATGACCCATAGGTCTTTTGTTATAATAAGATTCCAGTGTGTTTCTTTCTAGTATAACTGAAGAAATCAGTACTTTCATGGTTTAATTTCATTAAGAACTATAACGTTCAATCATACACATTTTAATTAAATATTTTAAAAACTGATGGGGATGAACTTAAATCGTAAAGAATCGTAGCCTACTTGTTAGGCATTTTCAGTGTCTTGAAATTTTTTTTTAAAAATTACTCTGTAAATACTCTGTTAATTGAACTGAGATTACAAAATCACATCATTTATATGTTAATAGTTTCTAATTTCATATACATGAAAACTTACTAGATTTGAATAGTAAATACTGGGAGTGTCTCTCTATAGAGCAAAGGATCGCCAAAAACAGCATTGCACCGCAAATTACATACTGATTAGAAAGCCAAAAACAATAAACATTTAATTTTTACATTTATATACTTTTGTAGATTTGGTGATTTTTTTTTGGGGGGGGGGGGGGGGGTACATATTTGCATGTATAAAACTTTTCCGTTTGTTTTTGACGATCTAATTGTTCGTGTTGTTGGTCATTTTAGATCTAGATCTCTCTCTCTCTCGATCTCTCTCTCTCTCTCTCTCTCTCTCTGTTTTCAAAACTGACATGCAAACTGTAGAGTCGGCATCGACATCATCACGTGACTGGGATCCAGGGTATCAACACGATATAGGTCTTGTTTGTTTTCTTGTAATTTCATTCTATTCTTAACCTGTATGACATATTAACCACACTTCTGAAGCATGTTTGTTTCTACAATCCATTGAAACTCGAAATCTAATACTATTCATGTTTGCTTCATTTGCATACCATGAAACTCCAATATTTTAAAAATCAATTCAGCTTCTTAAATGCAAATTTTTATATAGATCTGAAACTCGAATAAAAACCCACGAAAAGCACATACAAAATCTCCTGATGAAGATTTTTTTATGTGTCTAACAATTTACTTTCTTTCGTTCTAATTCAATATGTAAATGTATTAATCATACTTGATTTTCTAAACACCTGCATTTTATAAGTGTCATTTTAATATTTTTCAAATAATGTGTTTATGACATGCACTTAAAAACTTACACATTGCATTACTGCAATTACATGTCAATGTTTGAATGATATTTCACACATTTATAATTTTTGAAAACTAAACACGTGTTCTTGCATAATTGATCGTACATGTACTGAACTTTTAAAAAATAAAATGGATACATAAAACTGTTTCCATTTTTAAATAAAAGATGCCATATTACAAGCTGCCTGCGGTATTTCTTCCACCTGAATTCGTCTATCACAGTATACCGGATCCCGAACTTTGTTACACATTTCTTTGTCGGTGGCATCCAGTGGGCGTCCAGACCTCGCTTCATCTTCTAAAGGAGTTCTACCGCGTTTTAATTCGAGAATTTAACCTGAGCATAAGATGGTGCAAAAGACCCATCAACATCAGCTAACTTGCCGTGTATTTACTAGCCCGTTTTACCTTTTGAATACAAGTACCGAATTACATCACGGTGCTCAACGTTAGAAGAAAAACATGCCTTTGCATCACTAGCCATGTTTGATATTCAATATCTTATTAAAGAATGACTCAATACGCGTGCAAATTTGTACCCAGATATAAAACTGGTATTGAAACAAGGCATGAAAAGAGTGGCCGTCTCGTTCAATTGGAAATGGGATAGGCTGGATACTAATTGACTCGCCCTCTTATATGTGACGTTCACTATCCTTCCGGATCAACGTTTAAACGATTTTGGAATACCAACGGTAAATTAATATTTATTATGTCATGGTTTAGTTATGATGCCACATAAAATTTCGCTACTTCATATTTTTGAACAAGTTTAAACATATTAGTAATGTACCAAATATAATCCTTCATAAGCCTTGCATGCAGAGGAGAAAAATTGTATTTGTCAGTTCTCTATCACATCATCAACACTGTGTACCGCATTATGTCCAAAACATTCCAGAACTTTTCGCACTTCGACTGAAACTTAAAGCACACGTAGCTCACGTAGCTTCCAGGGCTCAAATTATATAATTCATCTTCGATGCGGGGACAAATACTTCTCTGTTAAGAAAGAAGACCAGTTTAACAGAATTTAGCAGAAAATATTGTCTAAAAAAGGGAAAAGGGAAAGAGATGTGTCCAGGATTTTAAAATCGATATATCACCATTAACCAGTTCCACTATTTAATGATACAGTAAAAGACGTACCATTTTTAAAAATGGTAGTCCAAGAACACAAATTATATATATATATATATATATATATATATATATATATATATATATATATAAAATTTTTCAATTGACAAATTCGAAAGAATAACGTAACCATACAGTATTTATTTCATTACAAGGGATTTTCTCTTCATTAAAACTGAACTTATTCCTGACAGAGTATACATTCAGATTTACAACGCATAATATTCGTGATAGTATACTTCCTTAACGCAAACTTCATTGCACAGATTTGGTAGTTAACGAGGGAAAATTCTCTACACAAATTGAGTCATTGATTGACTTAATTTTCCAAGAATCCTCAAATTGACTAAATTAAGGCAATGGTTTTTCTATTATTTGGATAATTCACAAATATAAAGAGCTGACCTGTATATGTAACGGCTTGAATTACTCGTGATTGTATTGTATATTGGATCAAATTTTTTTCTAAGACGATACTGCCATGATTTCAGCACACACTATTGTCTTTTATTCCACATGGTATTTATAGTAGACTGCGAGGAAATGATGGCTGACAATCTGTTTTTAAAGAACTCGTAAAAGTTATATGTAAATACCAGTAAGTCTTTAAACTAAGCGGTCATCTGGCGATATTTAATTAACATAATGAACAATTTAAATAAAAATGTCCCTGTGTAAAACTGACACGTCATACAAGTCTCGAATGGCTGCAGAACTGAAGGATGGACTGCAATGAAGATCCTAATTATGGTCTTTCATTCAGGACATAATTGGTGATACTTTAAAATTACGTAATTACTATTTTCATCTCGTGTATGTTGCTGTTTAAAGAATGACTGAATAATTATAATAAGTATACACATCATTGAAATTTTGTTGAAAAGTAGTCCCCTGGAATTTTCTAAGGATCAAATGATTCCTAAACAACGCCAGGTTTAAGGGGGCATTAAATCATGTTTGTAGATTACTGCCAAACCGACTAAAACACCTATATAGTGCATAAAAATCACCACTGACATTAAATTCATATATATATTGCAGTCTTTTGTAATTTTCACATTAAATTTGTTATTTCTTTTATTTATACAGAAACAGTGTCCGAAACATTATTTTATAGAAGTATGTAATTTACTGCGGAGAAATTTTACAACATTTTCTTAAAATTCGATTGGAAGTCGCTTTATTTACTCTAACATTTAATTTCTTCATTTTTAAAAATACTTTTCAGCATTTTAATCACGGTTCAGAATTTAAAAAGTTCTTTAAGTCCTAGTTGACAACTATATGCCCCTGAAAACATGTAAAATATATTTTCTATATAAATTGATCACTATCAGTGATATTTCATGTGTATTTACTTATAATATCACGTACCTTGTCTTTGTAAATATGCTTCCTAATTGCACTAAATCCAAACGCCAGTAACGAGGCAAATACTCCAAATCCCAAAATAAGCCAAAATGCCTCCTTTGTTTCCAAAGAGCCTTTAACTCCAACAGATGTACCAGTATCGGAAGGTCCCTGTCCAGTTATCAGATGTGCACACATTGTATTATTAAATATTGTAAACATTTTGGTCAGAAATCTCGCATTTACGTTAAAAAAAAGTCTGTGTAAATAATAAGTTCGTTCAATCTACGACTGATAAACCGATGTATTTGATGGAACTTGGTGAGTACAGTCTTAAAAAAGATAACAAGAAATCGCCTTTAATTGTGTGCTGGAACGTTGATCCATTCATATTTTTTCAGACAGAATTAATGTCATCAGTCATCAGACTTATATACAATAACTCAATCGCCGTGCGGGCAAGATTAAACCGAGCTCTCCCAACGACCGTTACGAAGGTTATATCCCTGGAGTCAATCGATGAATGACTTTGTGGCTGAAGATTTCAACCCATCAAACAACTGCAGTTAACTCGTCCAGATACATGTATTATACTGCTACATTGATACATTGCTTAACATCTGATTTGGTATATTGTACATTTATTTGATCGTTTTTTGATATCGTGGTTGTATACATATCAGACTTTCATTGATCTTTATTGATTGAAAGATAAAGCATTCCCAAAACATGTTTCAGTTCAACAACATATCAAGTACTCCTTCCTTTTTGTAACCTAAATGTAAACCTGGAATTGATATCTTCATGAATACTCATAACAAATTATCGAAGTTCAAAGGCAAAGCGAGAAGCAGGTCGCTAACAGCCTTAATAAACACATTAAAATTCTGCTTCAAAATGATTTTAAGAATATAGCGACAATTCAGTTAGACTGTGTTTTCTTCATCATGAAATTTAGAAGGTTGGTTGTATATTGTTTCACGTCCTGCTTGAGAATTTTTCACTCGTATGGAGACGTTCAGAGAAGGATCAGTCACGTGATCATTATATATTGAAGATAATGACTAAACAATCGGCTTATAACGTAAATGTGCATCATTTTATAGGAACACATAGCTAGTGTAGAAGTCAGAGCCTGTCGAATATAAATCACAGTCATCATACATTTATATCTATCAATATCGCTTTGAATGTGCAAAACAGAAGTTTCAATTCTAATTCGGACTTTGTATGTGTATATCTAAAGAATTAAACAAAAGGGGAAAACTATTATGTAAATTTCATTTCCATTCTGTATACCTTTGCTGAAAGTACTGGTATTTTGCATGACGAAGCTGGACATATGTAATATATATAACAGAATATTGGATCTCAAATTTATTACGCAAAGGTTTCTAGATGAACAAGTTATTGATGTGTGCCAATGTGAAGGATCAACAGTTAGCCGATTTTCTTTTTAAATATTCATTCCAGGATTTTTCACTATTGAAACCAGCTGTAATTGAAAGTACTATAAATTTAGAACCTTTAAAGACGCTCAAGGTCATGCAGTGAGAGTTCTCTACCTTGTCAACACCTTTTTTAGGACACCCGAGTCGTTTAAATTACCTATTGCTATCTCTTCTCGTCCGCCGATGTGTGTCGGTTGTAAATAGGATACACAATTGAACTTCTAGCATTAACCGTTTAAAAATTGTGACCAAGATTAAAGTTTTCCAAAGGTAGGGCAAACCCCAAGGTCAAAAGGTCAACAAATTTGCTACTAAAAGAAATATCTTATGACAAGGAATACACCTGTGAAATATGAAAGCCCAATCGCCATCCATTCAAAAGCTATGTCAAAAGTCATGACCAAGGTTAAAGTTTTTACGGACTAACAGACCAAAAACAAGAGGCCCATGGGCAACATCGCTCACCTAAGTCACCTTGGCCCACATTAAAGATTCGTATGTAAATTCGTATGTAAAACGCCGATTCCCAATTGTGGCCCCACCCTACCCTTTGGAACCATGAATTTTACAAACTTGAATCTGCATTATGTCAAAAAGCTGTCTTGTAAATTTGAACTTTTATGACAAAGTGGTTCTTGGGAAGAAAATTTTTAAAGATTTTTCCCTATATTTCCACATATAAAACTTTGATCCCCTATTGTGACCCCACCCTACCCCTGGGGGCCATGATTTAAAAAGGTCTTTAATCTGCACTGTGTCAGGAAGCTTCAATGTAAATTGGAACTTTCCAAGTCCCAACAAGCCCTTGGCTCAGCCATCAGTGCCTCAGAGGTCTTCCTAAATCAGTGTACCGTGACGCATTTCAGAAATGGATGCAGAGATTCAAACCAAACCGCGGAGAATATTTTGAAGGGATGTAATGTTCATTTCACTATTTGAGTCGAATGCTTTTGAGATATCGTACAATACACATTACATATCGAACAACCCTAGTATACTTCGTACCCAGGACAGTAACATTCAATAAATAATGATAATGTTAAAATTTTCTGGGAAGTCAAGATGAAGAAATGGATAAAAATAAAACAATTAATTTTTCTTTATTTTCCTGATTTATTTATCCCTACATATTAACTGTAAAATTTTCATCTTTTATATAAATCCTTGGTACTTATTTGTTGAAATGTTTTGTTTGTTTGTTTGTTTGTGTGGTTTTTTTGTTGTTTTTTTTTTTTTTTTTTTTTTTGTTTGTTTGTTTGGTTTTTTTTTTTCGTTTTTTTTTTAGAATTTTAAGATAAAATTTCATAATATCAATTCAAAGTAATATCAAATCATTCTTAATAACATCAAAAACAAAGCCCGAGAAAGTTTCTGAGACCAGTGTAAATGAAGCTGATTTTTGAAAAGAAAGAACTTTCACATGGACCGGACTACCCAGATATTTCAAAGCTGAAAGATACAGACTTGTGGGATATGAAAATTACAAAAAATCTGCTAAATGGCAAGTATTCATTGTATAACGAAAGGAGATTGTACAATTTTGAATGATTTAATTTTAGGTAAATGTTTATTGTTAAATAAAGATGAAAGTGAAGAATATTAAATTCACATCACTGGTAAATGATTAGAAGACGATCTTTCTGCACTGGACACTTTTTGGAAGAGTTATTTGCCCTTGGTAAAAATAAGTAAAATCTTGTTTTCAAAAATAAGTGCAATAAATGATTACTTTTATTTCATATATTTGATAAAGAGAAAGTTTGTGTAACTTTTTACAAAGAGATTTGTATGAAATTCATTTTCTTTGTAATTTTTTATAGTAATACATGCTTTTCCTATAGACTACAATGTACAACTCTAGGTGAAATAAATCAAGCAGTAATCAAAATTTTGTAAATCCCTGTGGTGGAATATTGTTCAATAACCTCTTCAAAATGATACTATGATTATAAAATCACACCATCCATTTATTAAATATGAAATATAATCATTATACATTGAATATCTTAACGTGACAACGCATGTTGCGACATGGGACCTCTGTTTAAGAGGCCCGTAAATGCCGCGCATCTAGAGAAGGAGCTGTTCACGTCTTAGACCATAACATGAGCGGGGCTCGAAATCGCACCTTCCCGGTCCTTTTAATATATATTATTTATTTTTTTTAAAATATAAACTTTTTTCAGTATCAAATAGTTTAGCTTTTTTTTGATCATATCCAGTGACAAAAATTCCCCCAAAGATATATTTCTGTCTTGCAAAAAGTTTATTATTTAGATAAGGATCTAAGTTAGCTTTATGTCATGACATAATACATGATATATTTTTGCCGAATTTGTAATGAAAAGGAAACAAGATTTTTCATTATGAAAACAAACCGCTCTGGAATCTGGTGGCGTGAATCTAGAGGCGAGACCACTCGGCCACGGAGGCGCCCTATATATATATATATATATATATATATATATATATATATATATATATATATACTTTTGTTGAAACATGACTATTCTATTACGAAAGCCACTATCAAGAGGGTCCAGTTCTCTGATAGAGATGCCTAATGAGTCAAATATGGACTTTCTTCATGATGTAATGTGGACTTAAGGCAGCGCCGCACAAATATTTTTAAATTCTTCCTGTGTTACTTTATGTAATATTTTTGTAAACAATGCACACAGCTATTTTACAGAGTATTTTTCGTTGAATCAAAATATATCTTGTGTGTATATATATCCTGTGTGATGTAATAGGTATTTTACTATTATTGTATTAGATGAAGCTTATCTTATGAGCTTATGAGGCCCCATCCTCAGTAGCTGTCATTTTCCTCAGTTCATGAAATAATTCGTTGTTACAGAGTAGGTCTGGAAAAATAAATGACTATTTTAACAAAAGGATTAGTACAAAGGTTGCTTATGACTCGATAGGGAGCATGACACTAATATTTGATCATTTGGCCGAAATTTAGGTAAAGTCTTCAAAACTATTAACAGCTCCTGTAGTTTGTTATGATAAGAATTGTGTGTGTTTACCTAACTTTGTATTTCAGTATTGTTGTCTAAGCACAGGCCGTTCCCCTACACACAATCTTGTCATTATAATGGTTATAAAGTGTGATAAGCGTTGTAACACTATTGATATGCTTTCAAGTAGATTATGAACTAGTATTTCATTTATGAAATGGTATTAATGTAAAACATGCAAATCACTCCATCAAATTTGAAATAAGCTCCTTCATTTCTGTCGTCTTAAGAGCTTTATTTCTTCTTTCTCAAACTGAGAATTGAAACGTAATGGATAATCCTGGCATCAACAAAACAATAGAAAGAAGAGTTGTCGAGAGATACACACAGTAACCTCGAGTAGAAGCTTAAAAGATAAAACAATATTCATGTATCATCTAAGTAAACTACAGAACTTAAAATCAGCCCCGATTTAAGAACATGGTATGTTTTATTTGTATATTGTTGAGGATTTTTCATGTGACAACTACTTCCGCTGAAGTGCCACAAATGTCTACTTTTGCATGCCTTTCATAGCCGCAGCAGTGATGACTCCTTACCTGAGGTGAGACCTCAAATGACTCCTTACCTGAGGTGAGACCTCAAATGACTCCTTACCTGAGGTGAGACCTCAAATGACTCCTTACCTGAGGTGAGACCTCAAATGACTCCTTACCTGATGTGAAACCTCAAATGACTCCTTACCTGAGGTGAGACCTCAAATGAGGTTCTGTTGTCTGTCGTCGTTGAACTAATTTAATCTCACTTTTATCTTCCCTGGAACTGCTGGGCCAATTTCAATCGAAATTGACTCATCCAAATTTGGCATAAATAATTATAGGGTAATCAGGATGCACAAAATGCTGAAATGAATGGCCACACCCCCTTTTTGCAAAATAGTGAAATACTGTGATGTCTTTCCAAAATATTTTTCATAACAAAAGCAAAATAACGAAAACATTGTTGGCGTTTTGGGACGATTTCCCTCGGAATAACTGTGCTGGTATTATCAAAACTTTCGTTAAAGGTTTTTATGTTTACCAGAATCAATTTTGTAAAAATCATAACCTCCAGAGTCTAAAAAGGGGCCACAGTAGTGGTTCGATTTGTAACATCGAAATATATATTTTAAAAAATCTTCATTTTTTCCTTTCTTTATTAAGTTATACTTTTAAATAGATATGGAAACATATTCATGTTTGTTCAGACCAATCGTACACTTAATGCCCCCTTTCCCAGAGTCCTAAGACGGGGCCACAATCGAAAGGTGACAGTCATTTGAATTTTGAAAAATGGTTTATGAATATTGAGACTTATTAATGGGATGTTGTTTCGAGTTTGTTTAAACTGTAACCCCTGCTGTTCACAAAAGGACAACAATGAAAACGAACGGTTTTCAAAGATACATGTACATATTGTACAAATCATTTGTAAAGGATATGATGTTAATCGATTTGCAGCCCCTGGGAACCAGTTAAAATTCACAATGGATCCATTTCATGTTAGATTATATAAGTGACAATTTATATTTTTAATCAAAAGTCCTTAAATTATGAAATAAGTTTGACTTGCAAATGAATACATAAATTATTGGCCTAATAATTGTTACAGTTGTAAACTGCCCCTCAGGCAAGCGATGTGGCCCATACTCCACTTCTTAAAATCATATCCGAAAAACCCGTAACTTTCACCTCTAATGCCTTGCACGTGGCAAAGGAAAATTTAACAGCTATGTTAAAACACCCTGGGTTCGAAACCTCCCAACTGCAGAGCGAGCGCTCTAACCACCAAGGGTCATGAATTACACGGTTTTGGAACAGGGTCCATTGCTCATTAAAATTATGCCAACAGTTTGATTGCTAGATGCCTAGAAGTAGAGAAGAATTTCTAAGATTTGCTTTTTCACTATATGATCAACTTAGTTCCACCCTAGGGCCTGACCGTAGGATCATGGAATGTACGTTTGATGGAGAGCTCGATGCTCATAATAATCCTGCAAACATTTTGCCTCCTTGATGTCCAGAAATAAAGAAAACTTTGCAAACTGACACAAGCACATATTCAATGTGTCCATAATAACTATACACAGTTTGGGGAATGTGAGGCTACAGGTGAGTGAATTGATTACACAAAGTAGGTACCCTATATGAGGACGCTCGCCCAACCGCCCGCCCGGCATTCACCATACTATAAGCCGGGTGCACGTTGTACAACCTGGCCAAAAACCAAAATTATTCCCACATGCAACTCTCTAATACCATACGAACACTCTCCAAAACAGCTCCCCTACCGACGCCCCCATTAACTGACGGATGTAATATTCGAGAGAATGTACATTTAATACTGTTTGACCTTGAACTGTGACCTAAATATTCGGTACTAAGTCATCATGTCTACCAGCATCAAATTACTCTGATGTTTCGTTGTACATACAATTGACACATGTAGTTTTAATTATGGATGAAATACTTTATAATTTTTTGATTCAGTTCCTAAAAAACTGGACGCCACCAGATAACTGGGAAATTGTTGAGTAAGGTGGAAAGCAATAAACAATCAATCAATCATAAACATGTAGCATATATCCTAAATGTCACATCGTATATTTTAGTTTAATAACTATAATTATAAAAACAACCAAACAAATTCGGCTCGGTACTCCATTGTCGTGCCACGTACCGTTTGTCTAGTTTAAAAAGCATCAAATCTGCACAATATATTTAAATAATCGTACAAATGGAACACAAAACAACACAGCGCTATACCACTCATACCTGCATTTTAATTACTTATCAAGGACTTCTGAATCGTTCGTAATACTACCTAGTGATTTTATATATTTATTGATGATTGAAAAGGAACAATTCATGATTTTGAAATGGATAATTATCATTTCTTAAACTACTTTTAATATCAAGACATTGAAATTACCTCCCTCATTTACGACCCAAATAATGCTGAAAAGACGAAAGCGTGCAGACAACGACTACAGTACAGTACAGATCGTTTACAAAGCGAGTACAGCTTCGTGCAAAGCGTTCCGTATGAACCATTCAGCGTTCCGTGCAAGCCGTTCAGCGTTTTATACAAACCGAATTCCATTTTCCGTGCAAACCAGCGTTCCGTTCAAGAACCGTTTCGTATCGTTCCGTGCAAGTGGTGTAGTGGCACGCTTCCAGGTCTGTAATACAGTTTCAAAATATTTAACGTAAATCATAGATATTGCTAAGTACAGAACGTGGACAATATGGATCTATAATCCCTTATTTAAAAATTTGTCATTTTTGAAGAGAGTGATAGGATGTAAGGATTATAAAAAGATTCAGATATTGGTTGTGCATGGGATGCGGACAAGTCATCGCGTGTACATTAAGTCAATTTCTTTACTGCAGAGAGTATAAAAAGTGCAAAGAAAATTAAAAGCAAAATGTTCTTTTGAAGTGAAATGTTGTTTAAACTTCCAATCAATATCCAACGCTATCTAGAGAATGACATCATATCAATATTTAGGAGTACTTGCTCGATATCTCTGTTGTAATTTGTGGAAGTTATATATATATATATATATATAGATATATATATATATATATATATATATATATATATATATATATAGATAGATAGATAGATAGATAGATAGAGAGAGAGAGAGAGAGAGAGAGAGAGAGAGACTCTTTTCCAAGAACAAAGGGAAAAGGAATATGTTGACGTAAACAATGGATGAATATTTTGTATTGAATGCACAAAAAAATATAACTGTCATTTATATAGTGCTTTATCTAATCAAGCGCTTTACATGTAAAACACTCAAACAAAGAACAATCAATACATAATATAGGACATAAATTAATACTAAATTGAGATTAAGATAGTAACTTAGAGTAAGGAAAACTATATAAGTTTTTCTTTTCTAAAAAAAAAATTCTGTTTACATAAATACCGAATACAAACAAAATGCAAAAACTTAAACATGTGAAAGGTGACTTAGAGAAACGTACATGCATTTGCATCATCAAGAATAGTAAATTTTATCTTTGTGCTCATTCAACTGTTTGAGACCTAATTTGACGCTTGCATTAATTGTTTTCCTTCACAGTTCTTCAACAACTTTCGTACCGTTTTTCTTCACTTGTCTTCATATACATACATGTACTTTACTAACCTTACAGTATGTTATTGAGCTCATTATCTTCTAGATTCAAGTGACACCAAAGCATGGAATACGCAGATTCGGGGCTTTACAGGAGTTATCTCCCGTAAACGCGTCTCGCGAGTTGGGAGGTGAATAAAAGATGAGCCATTCACTACGATGTGTACGTCTGGGGCATTTACCATAGACCTCGATACTAACCTTTGGCCCTCTCACTTATAAACTGTAATAAATTTAGACAAATGGCCGCCAACATTTGAAAGTTCATTCCATGTGTCAGTAAGAAAGGACAAAAATTACATAGGGTCCCGTTGCTTTTATATATCATATTTGTACTTTTTCACATCACATAACGATCTGCAGTGAATTACATCCTTTATTTCAAACACACTCCCACCGTGGTAATTTCCTCAGCCATTTCTCGATTTATTGCGATAAGTTTTTATCTCGACAGTTAATTCAAACTTCTATATTTCTTTCAATTTCAAATAATTTCACGCTTGATTTTAGCTCTTAGCTCATTCTTAGGATAAACTGCATCCGGATTTCACATCATGGGGTTTGGTACTCTCATTCCGTCTGCACCAGTTTGGCTACGTCCATTTCGTTACCTGATAAACGTATAAACAAAGTAGAGTATTTAAAATGGCTGAGACTGATGCGACAAGAAGACAGTTGGAAGAGAACGAAATGTTGAATAATTTCTTTCCTTTGTTTCACCTTAGGCGAACTCCCTTACCACAACTTTAAACCACGTGCGCTAAGACAACCACTACAAGATTTCTAATAGAGTAAGTGGGGTGGTAGTAGTACGATATCAGTCAACAAGTCATCATAATTAAAACAGGTACCGAAATGTTTTACGTATGACGGTTTAAGGATGCGTGACAAAATCATGTCAGGTTTGTTAAATACTTGTTTTGACTTTTTTCCCACAGATCCACAAAAATCTGCTGTTGACTTTAGCCAGGTCAACTCACCTTCCGAACTGTCCGGAATTTACTGGACATACCTACTTGTATGAAGAAGACAATGTGTCATATTTGGTTGGTGAAGTACGTACACAGAAACCAGAACCAAGTCTGTCCGGTCAGTATAACGTGTCGCAAATATTATAGACGATTTTGTATAACCTGATACCCAAATTAGTAAGAAAACAAATTGATTTAAGTTGATAGTATTAATTTACATGTTCAAATGAGTGAACAGTTTAAAGACATTTTTACATTTATTAATAGTATATATTTCTGTATGCATGTATATCAAACATCAGGCCAACATTTTTTAATTATCTGTTTTACGGGAGCGTCGACCCAAATTTTGGCAAAATTGAAATAAAAATAAGAGTACCCGTTCTTTGTTATATTTTATTTCATCCGCCAACCGTTCCATTTTCAGTGAGAAAAAAAATAAATTGTTAGTCTGGTTCCTGTCCCCACCATTTATAAGCACTCCATTGGAGTGATCAATGAGTGGCAGGGATGGGAACCAGAGTAATAGATAAGGGTATTTATAAAAGGAGACTTGTCATTGGCTGATTCCACGGACATCAACCAGAGACATCGAAACGTATGACGATATTAGCTCGAAAATGAAACCGAAGCACCAAGATGTCAGCCACAGCTTAGAACACGAGACATTTGGTTATTCAAGATAGTTACTGTTGACCATAATGGTAAAAGTTTAAAGTCATCGATAAAGTGAGTCTCGTTTTCTCTGTCAATGACGTGATTAACGAAATGGACGATTCTGTGACCGTTATGAAAAGTCATGGCGACAGTCACGTTGAAGTTGACAGCAGTGTTACGTAATCTCGGCTGAGGTTCAGCTCGGTTGGCTATTTGGACTAGTAAATTAAGGCGTCAGTCCAAATATCCAGCCGAACCGAATCTCAACTGAAATAATGTCACTAAATACTTCACTGACACACTTAACAGATTTTAAATACTCTGTTTTTGTTTATAAAAGTACAAGGAAAAGACTGGGAATATAACAGGACCTATGATGAAGGAAATTCCGATGCAATTGTCCCACAATAAAATCGATCTATATATAAATGTATCAATTAAATGATGACATCTTATATAAACAAGCCACTTATTAAAAGTTGTAGGACAGTGACAGTGCCTTGAATAAAGAGGTCCACAAGTTTGAAGATGAACTGACTAGAACAGGTCCAGCACAATCTCTATATTTAGCTATATAGCTTCCTTAAGCTATATAGCTTTATAAGCTATCTGAAATAGCTTGATTTAGCTATTTCAAATCTTTCATGAACTTAATTTCTAACAGCATAAAAACCAAATTTCATTGCCTGAACATATTTCATCCTTGTACTCCATAAAACACAATGTAAACAAAAAATATTTCTTAAAATATGTCCTGTAGTAAGAAATTTGATTCAAAATTATCACATGTTTAGGATTATTAATTTCTTATGCAACAGTTATCTAATCTACAGCATAGAATAAAAGATGAACAGAGTATTGGACCGGCAATCAGATTCCACATTTTAAAGTCACCATACTTGTCTATGCTTCAATGCACACAGGGTGGTGGACCGTTAACAACACAAATTCTCTTTTCATGAAAATTCTTAAAATGACTAGTATTGTTATGAACTCTTATAAGAACAGTGTTCTGATTAGTTTAAAGTATAAACATTTTCAAAAATAATTATGCAACTCTTTGGCTATGTCATTGCACTTACAAATTTCAATCTATTTCAATATAAGCTAGCTAAATCAAGCTATTTCAAATAGATTTATAAAACTATATAGCTTAATAAAGCTATATAGTTAAATATAGAGAATGTGCTGGACCTGTAGAAATTAGAAGGAAAAAATAAAAATTTTCCCTCTATTTTTTGGTTTTATTTTTATTTTTTGGACCGACTGCTTGAATTTATGATTTTTATTTTTATTTTGACGTTGGGGTGTTTGCTTCGTAATCGGGAGGTCGCGAGTTCAAACCCCGCGGTCGTACCACACATAAAAGGTAAACATAAGTGGTGATTGTTCCGCCGCCAAACGCTCGACAATCACGAATCTTACGGATATAACCTTAAAACAAAGGTCCCGTGTCGCGGAAGGCGTTAGCACGTTAAAAAACCTTAGACCGATGCTTAGCGCTTACGGCCACAGCAGTGAAATGTGGTACTTCACCTACTACTGGTGACGTCTCAATATGGGTGAAAAATTTTCGACAAGACGTAAAAAAAATAAAAATTAAACAACCAGAAGCAGAGATAAACAAAGTTTATTGAAGTGTAAACTTTTGAGCAGCTAGCTATTAAATTATTGAATATATGTATTGGAATTATATCATAGTTAAAAAGCAACCAGTAGCTCTTGTACACATAGATCCAGTGATACATAATAGTACTAATAAAAATATGACGAAACCAAAACTAAAACCCCAACGGGCGGTGCATCATTACCAATCCACAACTTAATCATACAGTACTATATCAATCCTCTTTACTTTTAGCGTATAAAGAAGCTTCCTGTTCTTCCTAAGTGACGTAGTTTGTTTTGGTTCTGAGATTCCGTTTCGAGATAGCCGTAAAATAGCAAAGAAGGGACCTTTCTTTAAGATCCAATAACAGGATCTATTCACATTGAATATGGGTTAACTAACCAATCGATTTTACTGTAATTGATGCTAATGGGTCTACATTGCGACCTGTGCGGAAGTGATCACTTTCCCTTAATTTACCTGCTTCAAGTAGCAAATGTTCGAAGTGTATGAACGAAGGAAAAATGATTTACTTGTCTTGGACATTTTCTCTGCTAAATATCACCGATAAATGAACATCTCATTTATCGTTGTCTTCACGTGGACTCTGTCATTGAAACATTTAAACATGGAAATCCTGTGTTTGTCAAACTTAAAAGCGTTATTTTCATGGAACATGAAAAAAAAAGCTTATATATCTACTGTAAAAAATTCTATTCTGCTTATAAATTTTGTTGAAAATGATATACATTTATAGCGTGTTGATGAGGTAAATCCAAAGTTTTATCCACCAACCAAGAGCACAGTATCAAGGAAGAAGTCAGAGGTCGATATCGTACTTTTGGTATTTGCTGTTTGTTTGTACATTTTACGTCCTTTCGATAATTTTTCACTATCGAATCGTCCCCATCTGAGACACAGAAGATCAGTTTTTGAGGCCCCAATGACCCGCCAATTCCACTTCTTTGCAAAAGCGTTTAGAGAAGAAATTTTTTACGTTTTATGTTTGACACAGCCAAGATACGAGTGGGGCTTGAACCCACGAGCTGCTGGTCACAAACTAACGCTAATACGATAGATCATGATTAATCGCGAGGTATCATTTCAACCTTTTTACTGAATTACAATGCACAATTGCATATGTAATTGTCCATCTAATTAATTTGAATGTCAGAATGGCTGCTTAAATTTGTATCGACATGTGATTTGGCCCTGTAGGGTTTACATAATTTGACTGCCCGAGGTCCTTTTCTATTGTCAGAGCCCCTTTATTCTGTTAAACACAACATGTCTCATTAAAATGATACCATCCTAAGAGGTTCAGAGTTTGAAAACTTTTTTTTCTGTCAGACATTTGGAATCTTATCAGCCCGAACAATTTCATGAATTTTTTACGTAACAAAGTACAATGAAAATTTTAAAAAAATAGATAGAAATAGAAATTTAATAAGATTCAATTTTAAATATCATGTATTTTTCAAGTCTGTTGTACACTTTCAACATCTATCTCTCCTTCTGTCTCACTCTGTTGCCAATGAGTGACTGAAATGACTTGAGTGTGACTTTTTACTGTCACGGAATAGTTGAATACGCTGTTGGGGCAAAATGGCTTGTCGTGTAGGAGTTTCATGACCAAGCTGACTATCTCTATACTCAGGAACATAATGGTGGTAGATTTCTCAAAAGCAACTAGTACAACTTATGTCAGAATTTTATGGTCTGGGGCCAGTAGATTATGGACCTGGCCCAGTGCCCTGTAAAGAGCATGTGCTCTTGGAACCAGTTAATTTAAATACTTATCAAAATTCCTCAATGATTGGGCTATTAAATATTAGATGTGTGTGGATCCAGCTTTTTATCGTATGCAAAATAAAATTTCTTTATTTCACTTTTGTTAAGTATTACTATGAAGTAAAGTAACACAGATAAATTCACAAATGTTTCTAAGAACAAGTTGTCTTAAGCTGAGTCCTAGGACGAAAGCATCTTTCTTTGTAATCACCTCTATCAACGTCTCAAAATTAGCAGTGCTATTCCATATGTAAATCTGCTTTTTATGCCCCCGAGATCGAAGATCGGGGAGATGTTGTTTTTATTCCATCTGTCATTCTGTCTGAATCTTTAATTTTCCTAATAACTTTTAAACAATAAATGCTAGCGCTTTGATACATGTATGGAAAGGCTAAGATAACTAAGAGTATTCAATCTCGTAATTCCTATAAAAAATACAAATCAAAGGGATGGGCAAACATGGACCCCTGGACATACCAAAGGTGAGATCAGGTGCTTAAGGGGAGTAAGCGTCCCCTCTCAATCGGTCACACCCGCCGTGAGCCCTACATCCCAATCAGATAAACAGAGCAATCCGCAGTCAGAATCAGTGTGTCAAGAACGGCCTGACAATTGGTATGTCACACGTCAGACAGCATTTGACCTAAATGGAAAGTTGTACTGGCAAACTAATTCGTTATAAAGACCATAAAATTTGCAAAATGCTGACTTTAGACGAGACGGTACAAACCCCTGTAACATGAACTTCTTTGTCAGTAGCTTGCCTGGATTTGAAAACTGATCATATGCAGAACAAGCTCTTGCGTATCGAATCAGTTGGGAGATATAAGCACCATATGCAGGTGATGATGGAATATTGCCACATAGATAAGGAAAGTTGACGATGGAGAAATTAAAATCATCCCGTTTGTCATAAAGTTGAGTTGTTAGTTTGCCGCCGGCATCTATTTTTAGTAAAATATCTAAGTACGAAGCAGATGTGGAAGACTCTTTGGTGTCTTTTATTTCAAGTTCACTGGGATCGAATCGACATATGAATGAAAATTATTGTTGTTAATAAATAAAACGTCGTTGATATATCTAGATGTCGAATTGAAGGCCACAGCAAGAGATATTTCTTCTCATGTAGAAGTTTTGTAATGAATTCTGCTTCATAAGAATATAAAAACAGGACCCGATTGTATTAACGAGTCATTAAATTTAATGTAGATTAACCCTAAAGTGTTATTAAATCCTTAATGTGACATTAGTTAATGGGTTCATTAAATACAGTTGTATGAAACCTTTATTAAACTCGTATTAATTAATATGACATTAAATAACTAAACTCGCATTAAACCATCATTAACATTTAGTACCAATTCCATAATGCAACGTAATATTTACTTCCTGCTTATTACATCGTTTGCTGTATGTTTAGGATGCTTTCGTAGAACACGTTTACTACAACACAGGCCTTGACGAAATGCCTGACAAACAAATTAACAAAACCAAAACAACAACAAAAACAAACAAACGAAAAAAACAAACAAACAAACCGACAGACAAACAAACCAAAGACACAGAAATCAAGGGGGAAATTTTGACAGTAAACCGATTTGTGGGGTATAAACAACCTTACCGAAAGAATTTCGGCGATATCTCTTCAGGCAAATATACATGGTGTTTTTCATACAAACCCCATGTCATCAGTTTTATTAGTCATATTTACAAGACCCGAGCTTTTACTTCCATTGACAGTTTCGCAGACGTTTATTGACGGTCTTCCAGGCCTTTATTGTCACGTTATTGATTGGGTTACGTCATCTTTATAAAACGGATACACACGTCAGATAGACATGCTAGCCTAATTAATTTTCCATTGATTATTGTCCTCAAATAATTAAATCTTCGTAAACTTATATATAAAAACTAGCTTTTTACCCTGAAATAATTTAGGTTGTCATTTCTTTCGATCATTACGCATGCGCCTTTGACACATTTAGAAAGCTCTTGCGTATGTTTTCATTCACTGCTAACAAATGTAAATGAATATATAAAGTGTATATTCTGTCAAACTTGTTTATAGGGTTCCGTCTACTCAGCTAAAAACACAAATCTTTGTTTAGCTCCTCTCTTCACAATTGGGGCCTCCGTGGCCGAGTGGTTAGAGCATCGCGCTCAAAATCACAAGGCCTCTCACCTCTTGTCGGCGCGGGTTCGAATCTCGCTCGCGCCGATATATGTGAGAAAGTTCGGAAGGTCGGTGGTCTTTTCCCGGGTACATTGTATCTGGGTTCTCTCCTCCACCAATGAAAACTGGACCTCACCAGATAACTGAAAAATTGTTGAGTGTGGTGGAAAACAACAATCAATCAATCTCTTCACAAGTACTTTACATCAAGTTTTATGATTACCAATGTTGTCACAAATTGTTTGAACGTTAATACAGTAATAGCCTTTTCTGTTAACAAATGCTTGTTCTCTATGTTCTCGGACGGTCCTTGGATCCTGACATGCGTTCACATTCTATAGATACAGCCTATCACTCCCGGAAAACCAGCTATACTTGAAAAAATCTTTCTTATGTTTACAAACTCCTTGCCAGATGACCATGTGATACCTGGTACACTGAGATGCAAGAAGCATCACTCAGAGATCGGTTGATTTGTCCACCCCCAATCGTATCACAAAGGATTTGAAGAAAACTTCCGCTAGCAGGTACGTAAAATCGTGTTTCAAGGGGGTAGGGGAGATATTTAAAAAGGTTGATTGTTTAAATTTCTTGACTAGCACTAGCTGATCCCCCCTCCGTTTTTTACACGGTCTTCAAAATCCTAAATCGTACCGGGGATTTGGAGAATTCCTATGCATAAATCGCTTAAAACCTTCCACGAGTCAATCTATACCTTTCAAGCTTACTCATTCATCTCACTCACTACTACAATAAAATGAATAAATAAATAAAAATTAATAATGAAAAGGGCCGCCCGCGTGGCGCAGTGGTTAGAGCGTCGGGCTCAAAGATCTGATGATCCTTGAGTCGGGGGTTCGAATCCCACTGTGGGACGTGGGTGCCGGTCTTTTGGATGAGACCGTATAAACCGAGGTCCCGTGTCGCAGTAGGTGTGGCACGATAAAGATCCCTCCCTGCTCAAAGGCCCTTAGTGCCGAGCATAGGCCTAAATTTGCAGCCGGTCAGCGGTAATGGTGACAGCCGCCGTATAGCTGAAAAATTGCTCAGGCGGCTATAAACAAACAAACAAACAAATAATGAAAAGGAGGAGCTTAATCAATACCTCTTTATTTACACATAAATTTAAAATAAATAAACGGACTAATCATTGTTAAAATGACACTACCACCACCACCCCTCCCCCACGATTCTATGTGCCTGGCTAGCATAAAACCACAACGCAATTAAATTAGAATCTGAATTAAAAAGAAAGTTTATAAAAGTTTAAAAACCACTTAATGTAACCCCCAAACCTTCATTAAAATTGTGGATTTTAATGTGACTTTATTGTGATGATCCATGCATTAAATCAATGATACCACGGAATTTAATGTCACATTAGATATTGATACAACCGGGTCTAGGTCTGCTAACAAAGGAGCACAATTCGTGCCCATGGAATTCCAGCAGACTGTTGGAAGACCTGATGACCAATGACTACGAAGATATTGTCAATGAAGAATTCTAGCATTTGTTTAATATCAACTTCAGGGTACTTCTGCGTGGAGTCATAGTGGTGTTTAACCAAATAATTTTTAGGATAACTGTATCACTAGATAGGAATATTTCCTATGTCAAAAAGACTGTCTTTAAAATATCATGAGATATGGTCGTGTAAAGTGTAAAATCATACTTTTTAATGTTGTTAATTTGAAAAAAGTTTTGCGATTTTCAAATTCTCTAACAATTCTATAGAATTATTAAGAATCCACATTTGATTTACACCGCGTCTGGCATATGTAGTGGCATAGTACGTTTGAAGTTTCTCCTTCACAGCAGTCAATATTTTTGTGAGGAGCAAAGATAGGGTCTTGGTAGAATATTTACTGGATCCAGCAATGTATCTTTGTTTGTAAGGGATTTTGTGGAGTTTGGGATCCAGCATAGGTACGGTAACTCATATTCATCCGCTCCATTGACTGGGATATTAAATGTATTTAAAACTGAAACATGACTTTTAAGAATTTCATCTGTTGATGTATCTCAAATGAGTATTCTTAGTCACAAGATCTTTCCGTTGGTGCCATTTTTTTTCACCATGTGGTTTTGACCTTGTTGTTTGACCTACTTCTTAAGAACTTTAATCTTGGCTGTATCTTTTAAATGGTAGAACTAGGGCTTTCATATTTTACATGAGTATTCCTTGTGACAAGATCTTACCGTCACTAAAGTGTTTGACCTTATGACCTTGGTTTTTGACCTACATTTTAAGAACATTAATCTTGACCATAACTTTTAGTTGGTAAGTACTATGGCTTTTATATTTCATATGAGTATTCCTTGTTACAAGACCTTTCCGTTGGTACCAACCTTTTTGACCTTATGACATTGACCTTGTGTTTCACCTACTTTTTAAAGACTTTAACCTTGACCATAACTTTTAAATGGTAAGACTAGGAATTTCATATTTCACTTGAGTATTCCTTGCGACAAGACCTTTCTGTTGGGATTAAACGTCTTGAAGTTGGAATTTTGCCTACTTTTTAAAAAATTTTGAAATTGGACATAGCGTCTAAATGGTAAATACTAGGGTTTTCATGTTTCACATGAATATTTCTTGTGACAAGATCTTTCTATTGGTACAAAGGTATTTGACCTTGTGACATTAATGACATTTCACCTACTTTTTAAAAACATTGACATGATCATCATTGGAATTTACCATTATCGGAGGCATTTGTGTTTCACAAAACGTCTTGTTCATGACTAATAAAACTAAGAACTAGTTTATGAAATATTAGGAAAATGTAGGAAAAGCTACTTATTGTAGTTTTTATTTTCTATAACAATGCATATCTACATGTACCTATATAGTGCAATCGAACAATAATCCGCATTTTAATTCCATTCAGTGCTTTCTGTGTCACAGAAAGATTTGACATCTGCTTAATATTTATCTATTTATGTAGATTTTTGTCAATGCAGTCTAAACCATATTTTATTCGAGCATTTTACCGTTTTAAAAGAATATTGGAAACCTCTCGAGACGTTGACGAGGGATGTATAAATGTAAGGAACGAATAACTGTGGGTAGAGATTGTCTCGGACAATTCTTCTACACCTTACACAAAGACACGAGACACAGGGCGAGTTCCGAGATAGTATATGCAAGAAATGATCGTCAGCTGCAAGTTTCTTAGAATGAGCTGACTAATTTTTTTCTTACTCCAATGACATTAAACTTTCACAAATGGCTAAAAAAAACACAGTGAAGATGACGCCGACTATTTTCAAAGTTTCGTGGAATAGTAAGATTTCGATGTTTTTAAATCTGCTGTTCATGTTACATGTAGTTTTAATAAACAATACCATACAGTGCTAAAATTTGTATAGAGTCCTAATCAATTCAAAATCTTTAATGCGCTTCTCACATTAAAAGCATACAATTATAAGTAAGAAAAAAATAAAGTAGTATTATGTGTTGGTAAAAGTCTGACAGTCCTTAAACTATTCTGGAAAAAAAACTAAGAATTATTATTTTCAGTTAAACATAAAAATCGACGTTAAAGAAATGGATCTTGAGATGTTGTTTAAAAATGTCCAACGATTTGGCACGACGTAAAGCAACAATTTTAAAGTATAGGGGCTGTATAGTCAAAGCGTCTGTTTCCATAACAAGATATTAGGCCTAATTATGAAAATGTTTCATTATAATTGAACATGGAATTTTGGCTCGTCGCTCTCACATATACTGGACCAAAGGGACAGTAAAGGTTCTCAAATGAACAGTAAAACATTTCAAGGTGAAGCCCAAAGGACCAGTGAATAAAAATAATCATTTCTAGCCCAAGTGATTATTGTCTTTATCGTTTGAAATGCTTCTTTAAATTTGCTTGTACGATAAAAACTATATGCATATATAGGAAAAGCAGAAAAGGGTGTACCAAAATTGTGCATTTCACAACCCCAAGGTTTTGACTCTAGGACGGGTTCTAAACAGTCAAATTGTGTTAGTCTTTCGGGGGTTGCTTGATTGGTTGTATACTGTTTAACATCCCCCTTTAGAATTGGAGACGTCACCATTGCCGGTGAAAGACCCATTCAGTTGCCTCTTAAGACAAGCAAAGGGTACCGAGGACCTTTTTATTTTATGAACACATCTTTTTTATACTGAATAACATCGACACAAACCACGGCTAAAATGTACGCTCCTCTCCTCTTTCACCCGTGGCTCTGCGTGAAAATTTTCATAAATATGCACGACGAAAATGATGTAATTCGTTGACCAATAGAATTCACGCTTAACCTACAATTGAAGATCTGGTTTAGCGCAGCCGCGTTCAACTCAGTAATAACGGTGATCATGAAAACTTGTGCTTTATGCAACGAAACTATCTTTGTCTAGAAATAATATACCCCAACACGTCTCTTTATTCATTTATTAACTATTCAATGTCGAAATCGTCATAATACTTAAACATATGGGTTTTGTTTTGGTTAGTTTACCGAAGAAGTGGAAGAACAAGAGTTCCGATTGGTCAAGAGTAAACTGCTGGCATTCTATATACACCTGCTTTTATATTATCTATCAAAATGAACGAAAATTAAACAAGATCATCCCCTCTCAACTGCGCTTACTTATGTATCATTGGTGATATACAAGTGCATACGACTGGGCTATATTAGGATAATGTGTGCATACGACTGGGCTATATTAGGATAATGTGTGTATACGACTGGGCTATATTATGTTAATGTGTGCATACGACTGGGCTATATTATGTTAATGTGTGCATACGACTGGGCTATGTCATGATAATGTGTGCATATCATTGGGCTATATTACGATAATTTACGCTATGGACGAACTAGATACATATATAACGTAATTTTTACATGTATGGTATAACAAATAATCACATGTATGACTACGGCCTTAGAGAACCCTTAAAAGGACAGATAGGTAGATGGGCGAACAAGTCAGCATAGACATAACTTGTTTCAAGCTCCGTTATTCAAACAAGCGAGGTTTTGGAATCTAGTTCCTGTGCTTCAATTTTTTGATTTGTAAAATTTAGTGTCAACTGCAAATATAATTCATGACTCTGAATAAATTATAACTGACATAATATTTATGTTGAGGGAATCCGAGCCAAACATCAAAATACTAAAATAAACCATCACAACATGCACAAAAGTTATGATATTTTAATAATGTCAATTTTTTCTTCATTAACACCTTGGGCATCGTTTGTTTCTCTGTCGTTTTTGAAACTCTGACCAGCGGAAATTCCTAATGAAGTCGTACCAGTTTCGTACAAATACTTGGATGCGACGCTTAGGCGGTGGTGATGGGTGAAACACTTTTGTGATTGTTGTCTTGATTTTGAAGTTTCGTTTCACAGTTTTTGGTTTCTCTGGTGCAGGAGCGAGCGTTGTTATTGGTGCATTCGTCGGTTTTAAAGTTGAACTGGAGGTCACAATTTGGTTTTGTTTTTCATTCGGTGGTCTCTTTATCACAAGAAAGTTATTAAAAATCGTGATGCCCTCGGACTGTTCATCTAATTATGTATAAAGAAAATAGTCCTATTTTTCATCGAATGTTTGGGTAAAATTTCAAAATCAAACACTTTAAACCGTATTCAAAGTGAAATCACAGGAGAAAATTCCTAATATTGATGACTTGATTTGATAAACATTGATTATTTATCCCCTACTTTGCGAATTGTGAAGAACGCGAGCTTAATATAACTAGTTTTTTTGGTAACAAGGTTTTGAAATAATTCTCTTTATGATTAATAAGAATAACAGGAAATTTACTTACCAACGGCAACAGATATGGATTTAGAATTTTCCACATTAGTCGCCGTTACACATAATCCACAGTCTATGAATAAAACCAGTTTAAATAATGTGTAGAAAGTTGAATCCATTTAGAATAGTACGAATGGCAATGAGAAAAGGAATGCAAGGTGTACAGCGGCAGTTATAAATCATCTCTTTTCTACAAAAAAGGACTTCTTTTTTCAGTCGACCAATGCATACGTTTATTAAGACTAATTAATCTTCCGAAAGTTGTCACCTTGTTCTCATCTGACGATTACTCATTAAAATCTTGATCGATGATTATTTGTTCAAATAAATATGCATTTTAAGAATGAACAACATCCAGAAAAGGGATTGTGGTAATGAATTACTTCAACCTGAGTATTGAAATGGATGAAGAACACTCCTTACAATAACAGAAGACCTGTGACACAGTCCAACAAAAGATAGATGGAAACGTAATATCAATGACATGAAATTCTGAAGATTACATTTTAAACAAAATCTTGCATATTTCGTTTGTAACTAAAACATTCATATTATGTATTAATCAAATACAAATTGTACCTCCTCCCTCCCCGTGTGTCAATATGATTAAAGATATTCCATCATCTTATTGAAATGAATGATTTAAATGAACTAATGTTTGGTCAATAAAATACACACACACACACACACACACACACACACACACACACACACACACACACACCAGTAAGCCTACAGTTAACATATGATACGTTGGCGAGACTAACACGTCGGGATATAAAAATAAATACTCATCAATAACATGCTAAAGTGCAAATCTCTGTTGAAGTTGCATTCTGGGATATCCTTGAATACAAGGACAATAAATATATTGCAAATAGAAAATTGTCGCGAGATGATGATTGAAAATGACTCGTATATTTTAATAGTAATAATAAGAATATCTCTCAGACATGAGATTATATGATATAAAACATAAACGGTGCCAATTTTGATGCACCAGATGCACATTTCGACAAATAATGTCTCTTCAGTGATGCTCAAGTCAAAAATGTTGGAAATCCGAAATAAGAACAAACTTGGAAGAGCTGAAAGAACCAAAAATACCAAATAGTGTAGCCATATCCGGCAAAGAATGTACTGTAATCGTTTAGTTCAACAGGCATCAGATGAGTAAATAAACACATGTATATTTAAAAAATAAATTTTATTTTTTGAAAATACACCAGAGCATGAACTGTGGCTCTCCCTGCATACTACGTGAAACACGTTAGCGCTTCACGAAATTTATTTTTACATTTAACATTCATTTCAGTTGGAATTCCCAGCCGTTAACCATAACCGCGTCAATTCTAAGACGTAAACACTGGAAGCTCCCATGGCTCTAGCGGGCTCGAAGTCAAGACCTCCCGGTCACAAAAGCAAACGCTCTACCATTGAGCTACCTCGACCGGTGTAAAGTATTTCTAATAGCTATGAATTTCTAGTAATTGTGGATATCAATTATCTAGTTTGACAATTTAGAAACGTTAAGCAGGCACATCTATTATTCTAAGCTGACATTTGTCTATTTACGAAAGTTAAAAGTAGTTTATCTGTGTATTCATACGCGAATAGTGTGGAGGTACACGTAACATACGTTGAAATACCGGTAGTTGTAAATAACTAATTTTCAAAGAATGAAATGAGAAAATTTTGTGTAGATTTAAGTATAAAATGATGAAACCCGCATGACATTTTGACACATGACGCAAGCCCGATATGATATTCGAATGCATGTTTTGGGGGTCAAAATTCCGGGTAATTATGTCTTCTGGACTGTGGAAAATAAAAAGAATAAATAAAATTATCAATTCTCTTTGAAACCTCCTTTGAAGTCGTTTTGATAACGATTCCTACACTTTCGGTAATTTATACGTCATTTAATTAACAACCCTTGAAAATAGTATCATATCAATACAAAGGACGAAAGACGCCATCTTGGAAAAAATACCCCCACTCAGTTCAAAGCCCGTTTCTGTACTTTGATTTATAAATTTATTATATTATCGTGGTACGATTCACTGCAGCAGTGATTTTCCTATTGTCGCCGGTCGCCACGGGTTTTATTAAAGGAAAACACGTATGATCTCTCGATTTTGGGGGCCACCTCAACAAATTGGTCTGAAAGGAACGGAAGTTTATAAATACGACGCCTAGCTAATGGGAAAGCGACAAAATTCGTAAGATTGAAATTAGCATCTTTGACCTTCGTAACAGATGCACACCCGATTAAAATGGGTTGAATTGTCACTTAAAACGTAGTAGCCAGATATGTATGATAGGAATATTTTAACCTCCAGTTGCTAATCCTTGATTGTATTTAGCATTGTATGTGTTTGTAGTGGGGAGTGGGTCACACATATACATTACTGCATGAATAGAATTTTGCATTGGTATAATAATCACCAAAATCATTTTTCCTCCTTGAGGACAATTTCATGTAGTTGCCAATGACTACATGATTCCAAAATATTTTCGTTAATTCGTAAGAATTAATATCGTAGATAGTCTGTTACATACATTCAGGGAAAGACCCACATCGTATTTTTATGACATTCGATTGAGCTTTACGCTTATGATTTTTTTTTATAGTTTGTTATTCTAATCTCTTCATAGATATAAGTATAATTATTGAATATGTTATATTTTGAAATATTCACATTCATTTGTATTTTTTAAACAATTTATGGCGTTACCATTCATATTATATGAAAATTACAATATTTATATCATACACTTAACGTTTTGCATACTTTTAACCGGACGTGTTTCTGCTCAGATTGCCGAGGACATTTTGATATTTTATGATAATTTCAATATTTCAGATATTAGCACTTTTACTATAGCTAAGGAATTCCACTCTTTCCAGACGATTTGACCCTCAAAATCGTTGAGATGGTATGTGGTTTTTCCTTTGACAGAAGGCGTGTCGAACCGGCGAGAAGTACATCATAATTTAGGAAATTCATCGCTGCAGTGAATCATACCACGATAATCTAATAAAATCAATCCCATGTGGATCCGGGTTAGAATAGGTCCTCACTACCCCTTGCTTGTCGTAATAGGTGAATAAATGGGACGGTCCTTCAGAAACCGAGGTTTTGTGTCACAGCAGGTGTGATACGATAAAGATTCCCCCTGCTCAAAGTCCATAAGCGCCGGATATACCCCTAAAATTTGCTGCCCTTCACCGGCAATGGTGACGTCTCCATATGAGTGAAAAATTCTCGAGTGGGGCGTTAAATATATAATTAATCAATCTAATAAAATCATAAAATAGAATACAGAAACGGTTGTTGAACTGAGTGGGGGGGGGGGGGTATCTTTTCGTCCTGATACTACTTGCAGGATAGTTATTCAATACCAAAACGTGTCGACATTGTTATGAAAACGACTTCAAAGGCGGTTTTAAAGAGGATTCATATTTTTAACCTTTTTTAGCCTTTTTTCCACAATCCGGAAGACAAGCACTGTGGTTTTGATGTAGAATTAAGTAACAAGAGTGAACTATCATGCGCATATAGGAATCAC
Source organism: Ostrea denselamellosa (assembly GCA_024699665.1). Taxonomy (NCBI): domain Eukaryota; kingdom Metazoa; phylum Mollusca; class Bivalvia; order Ostreida; family Ostreidae; genus Ostrea; species Ostrea denselamellosa. The sequence continues at coordinate 299,931 of JAMZEH010000055.1, read as the reverse complement.
TCCTCTATTCATGCAACTACACGTTCATAAAAAAAATTGTACGGAGATGCACAGATCATGCCTGTAACAGGTCATGAATTAGTTCAGTCATTGACTAAATTTCGAAGAATCGACACTGATATCAAATTGGGTCAGACCATTACGAAGAGTATAAATCCATTAGCTGTTCGATCAGCTTTATCGTCCACAGGAAGATTTGCTATGAGAGGAATTTCCATTAGTGTATCATGTATGTACCTCCCAAAGTTAATAGCATAACTGAAAACAAATTTCAGTCGTTTATTTTACATCTCGTCGAATATTGTTTACTCATATGGAAACGTCACCTGGCAGTTGTGGCAATGATACAGTGCATTTGTTAAATAGCGTACAATATTTCCCCATATTTGCCTATCGCTTGAACAGGAGGGGCTATAAACCATACAGCAACTGCAGTTTCTACAAGTTATTGTACGGTATAGAAGGGGGCGTGGAATTGACGTCGTACAATAACTTTAAACTTCATAAAGCTACTTTACAATATACATGACACAGAATCATGTTGAAAACATTTCATTTTATATTAACTAAGCTACTTGCTTATACAACCGAAAAATGTATATAGAATAAAATGAGATGTTAATAAAAATTCATGACGCATGTAAATCTAATGTTTCCTTTTTAAAACTGAAAAGTGATGTTACAGTTGTTAAACTCTCCAAATGTATATCCGTCTGCTCTGATTCTCTTATTACTGCTGTTCACCTCATCCTCCGAATTTTCTGTGCGCGTGGAAACATCCACTGGATCATTCCCACACTCTATAGGTGGATCCACTGCAGCATTCGCCCCACACTCAACTGAGTTTTCTATAACCATTGTTGGCGGATCCAAGATCTTTGAAACACTTGCTTCCATTTCCGCACTAGATCATTTGTACTTCCGGACACTTGCCTGCGACCGATGACCAGTCCTAGTCATAATTTGTTGCTCTTCTACGCCGGACATATACAGCTGGGTTGCGCAAGTCCGTTTCTCGCAATGGTTCGAATAGTTCCCTTCTAAACCGCCTTCCATGCAGATAACCCGTATAAAGGTTTTCAGTTTGTTGAAACGGATCGGGGCATCGAATACCGAGGGTAGAGGTCTTCGATAGAAAGACCCTGTACGTCCTAGGGCATTCAAATGAATATCAAAGTACTCTGCAATGCATCGCTCCTCTATGAAAAAAAATATCCATGTTACATATGTAAACCAAGTCTAAATCGATGTGTAAAAAATGGAGAGAGAGAGAGAGAGAGAGAGAGAGAGATTGTTTATTGTACTTACCGGACTGACAGTGATGCTAGATGCTATTATTGCTCACGTTCATCTGCTCAAGCCCTCAATTGTACGTTTTGGTTTTTCGATCAGTGAACTGTACAATATTCCAAATTTGTCTGATACAACAGTGAACTTTTCACATTCCAAGCCATGGTGTTCATCGCATCCTCGTAGACCAAATAATTTGCATGCGTAAAGGACAGTTTTCTGATGTTGTTCCGCATTTTGCTTCCCGAACACTCCGACATCCCACAATATGGCCTCTCTTTCAGTAATATAGGATCAGCCTGTTTGATAGTACAACCTATGCCTCCTTCAATCAGTGACTTCATTTTCGCATCTAAAACTTTTCGGAATTAGATATAAGCTCCATTCTTCTCATCTAAGAAGTTTTTATCGTAAACTGCCTTGTCTCGCAAAAATCGAGGAAGTCCACAAGCAGTCAATGAGAGGCTCTTAGGCAGGTAGTCCTTTCCATCCCGACGCCTAGCTTCCACTATGAAACGTTGCAACCAGTAAGTCATCTCCATGCTGTCTTGTAATTGAAGTTCCGGAATACTTTCAGATCTACTGGTTCTCCATTTTTCATACACATTCATTGCCCATTTAGTGTTTTGTTTAGTCTTAACATTTTCTTGGCTTTCAACGAGCAATTCAGTTCATTTTCCGTTACTGGGAACGCAAAAACGACCATCCGTGATAAATGGCTTTGTACTGTCCAAAATGTCTGCATCAATTTTAAATTCACAATGCTTCGAATCTCCAAGAAGTTGCGTTAGACTCATATTTGAGAATCCATAAGATTTCTCAATTTCGTCACAAGCTTGAGATAAAATTAAGTTTAAAAACTGTTATCAAAATCTAAAAGCCCACGTCCATTTTTCACGGAATCACAAATCGATCCAAACATGACCAGCTATAAAGAACTACTGTTTTTTCAGCTCGTGAAACACTCCTTCAAACTTTGTTGTATTTTGATTTTAATAATAACAATAATAATAAACGCGTGGTCTCTCTTGACCAATTCAAAAGTTACAGGTTAAAACCCCTTTTGGCAAAGAAAATCGATAGTAAATTGGACGTTTATATAGTCTGTTTCTGTTAAACATTACAGGAAAAGGTTTTTAATTTTTTTACCAATATAATTAAGATAATATTAATAATAAATAACATTTTAAACTACGAAAGCACGTTTGTTCTACATATACTACAATAAAAATAATGTAAGAAATAACATTGAAAAGTGTATAACAAATTGTAGATTTAAGAGTATTCTAGAAATACACAATGGAGAAGAACATTGAAACAAATTATAAAACTATATATAATATTACAACATTTGTCTGGCAGTACCACTCGTGAAAGTAGGCTTGCCACAAAACATTTGTCGGACCAATAGTCATAGAATAATCGCTGTATCTGAAAATGAAACGGTGTTGATTTCCAGATACAACAATTATTGTATGACTATTAGTCCAAGAAATATAATTTGTAGCTGAAGTACGTTTAGTGCTTACGCTACATGGGACCTCCGGTTTTAAGGTCATATCCGAAAGACCCGTGATTCTCACTTGTAAATACCGAGCGTTTGGCAAAGAAACAATCACTACGTATGTTTACGTCTCAAGTTTCTGGGTTGTTTGTTTGTTGTTGTTGTTGTAGTTGTTGTTTTTTAATTTGTTTTATTTTGTTTGTTTGTTTGTTGTTGTTTATGTGTGTGTGTGTTTTGTTTTTTGGTGTGTTTTTTTTAGAATAATTGAATGTATGTGCTTTGACAATGCCATTCAAACAATTCACGACAATTAAGAGTAAAAAATTGTTTCTGAAACGAATCAGCATATAATTATTCTCCTAGTAACGCATATCATAGTTTTTAATTTGGCTTTTCTTCGATTCGGTGTTGCCCGAGGATCTATTCTTCAGAAACAGGAGCAACAAAATGGTAGTATTCAGTTCAAAGAAGAGCAGATTTTCTCCCGTTGTATATGGTATAAACCGCATTTAGTGCTGACTGACAATTGCTCCCAACAGACAGTCACGTTGCTGAGCACTTCTTCCAGCACTAAGGGTTCTATTGTGTTTCTCGGATCCAAAACATGTACAGTGGTGGTTAGTGCGTTCGCTTGCAACCGAAAAGGGAAGGGGGTCCTGGCGATCCATAGGTAGTGACTGTCCCTTGGTCAAACGCCCAGCATTAAAAATATTACATTTAAAACGGGTATCACATGTCACGTTAGATGGCTAGACAAAAATCCAAGTACTGAAAGTAATGAAAGCAGGGTTTTAAATGATGGCATGCTACGCTGCATAGTCGAAGTGAATACTATCAAAGTTTACTACCTTCATTGCTTGAGTTTCTTACTTCAGTGGAACAGGTTTTGAAGCAGACACCAGCAAATATATCAAGGACAATTATATGTTGTATTGTTTGTTTGTTTGTTTGTTTGTTTATAGCCGCCTGAGCAATTTTTCAGCTATCCGGCGGCTGTCACCATTACCGGTGACAGGGCTGCAAATTTAGGCCTATGCTCGGCACTCAGGGCCTTTGAGCAGGGAGGGATCTTTATCGTGCCACACCTACTGCGACACGGGACCTCGGTTTATACGGTCTCATCCGAAAGACCGGCACCCACGTTATGTTGTATTGAGGTCATTTCTAAATATTGCATTTTTTAACAAAAATGAAAATTAATGTTATAAAAACGATTTTTATGATGAATTAGAACATGGTGGAATGGAACAAAGAAATAAAATTGCATATTTAAAAATTTTTTTCCATCATTTTTAATGAAATTCACAATACCGTAAACCCCATAGTGATTACTTATAGATATTTTTAAACCCAATACATTATGCAGCATTTATACATTTAAAATAATGAACTGCGGGGTTGGTTTTTTTTTTTTTCTTTAATTTAATTTAATTTTATTCTATTTTTAACAGAGCAATAATAAACATAAAGAATCCAGATTCTTTGGGAAGTATTTGCGTATTGAAATCTCAAGTTGTCATGTACGAGATGCCTATTTATTCCTCATGTGGTGTTGAAACTCTTTAATTTTCACAGAAAGGTTTGAATTTGAAACGAACTGTCAAGTTGCACCAGATATTAATAGCTGTGTTGCTATATTGCATAGATAAATTTTCATTGTAATTAGCATAATATACATGTGCTTTTGAAATTTGGAAAGAAACCAATAAAAGAAGTCCTAACATGTAAAAGGAAAAATAATCATGAAAAAAAAAATGTAAATTACTAGTACTATTTTTCAGTACTTGGCTTTCAACAACACCTGTCTAATTCAAATTGTCTTTTGTATGAAAATCCACGTGTGCAATATAAATATACATGCATTTCAGTATTCATCTGTTTTGTCATGAATATTTGGATTATTTTGAAATATTTTTGAAAGAGCAATATCGGAACAGCAAGAATGTTCAAATACTCAATTCAATAGGTCAGTTTTGTTAACCATTATATAGTATATCCAGTTGCCATTAGTATGAGATTGTAACACTAAAATACTACATCTATAAAAACTACCACTTCATTTCTATGTAGCATAAAAACAAAACTTTACAAATTAGCAAACAATGATGATAACATTCAGAGGTAAAAGTATATATGA